>CM038217.1:190144345-190750032 GCA_021442155.1 Cymbidium sinense
TTTTTTCTTTTCTTTATTTTAAACTTTGGCCAAGTTCATGAGAATAGACTTGTTGATTTTGAGGGAGGTAGTAAGTCATCCTCATATATGTCGACCTGAACTAAAATGGCTTGAGATCCCTTGACATAAAGAGATGATCCCACCTCTCACAACTTCATACACGATGTAGAGAGGATGGAACTATGTTGTTCTCATGTATCCATGGTCTCCCAAGCAAAGTGTTGAAAGATGTATCCGTCTATAATGTGAAACTTGGCTTTGTCATCCAATCATCTATCTCCATGGCAACACCATGGATTTGACTCACTTTTGGTGTGCAGATTCAATCTTCCCATCTTAGACTTAAGAGTCTTCTAGACACTAAGACTTCTCTAGTAATAAGGCACTTCTAATAATTAGGTAAACACTTAACCTAAGCCTAAAGACTTAGAAGGGTTAACCATATGGTTATCTTAAGGATTAAGATAATCAACCTACCCTACAACCCAAATCCAATCCATGTTCACCTTCTCAAACCAAACCTCAAGATCAATTCAAACATCAAATTCAAATCCAAATCCAAACCCAAATTCCAAAACCAAATGATTCAAGCCCATGATCAAATCCAAACTTGAAACCCTTCCTAAGCCATATTACCTATCCCATGGACTTAGCCAAATCTTAATCCAAATAAATCCAAAATAAATTGATTTTCTCATAATCAATTTATATCTTCAATCATCTTCCTAAATAGAAATCAGATCTACATTCAAATGATCTAAACTAAATCAAACTAAATCAAATTAAATAAAAACTCTTCCTAAGCCATATGACCTATCCCATGGACTTAGCTAAAGCTTAATCCAAATCAAGTCAAACTCAATTGATTTTCTCACAAATAAATCATATTTTCAATCATCTTCACAAATTTAAATGAAATATACATTTAAATCATCAAAACTAAATCAAACCAAATCAAAATCCAAACCTAAGCTACATGACCCAACTCCATGGACTTAGCCAAATTCCTTCATTCCAAAACAAATCCAATTAATTTTCTCATGAATCAATCATACCTTCAATCATATTCAAAAATATAAATGAAATCTACAATCATCAAGCCAAACCAAAATCAACCCAAGTCAAACCTAACTTAACCCTTTTGACTTGAAATTTTCAAATGAACCAAAACCCATTTGAACCCAAGCCAATTGCAATTGAATTTATATATCAATCCCAAATATATATAAACTCAACTAAATCAAACTCAACCCAAAATCAAGCCAACTAAACCCAATTGGTCCACTTGACCCAAAGTGGCCAATTTGACCTATTTGAGCCAAGTTCTAATCCTACCCAAATTGATTGAACCAAGCTATCAAAACCTCCCATCATGATTGTTGATCACCCTAACTTGATCAACTATCATAAATTGGTCAAACCAAGTCAACTTGGTCATTTGACACCCAACCCCTTAACCCATATGAACCCAAACCTAAGCCAAATCCCTTGAAACCAATGATTCATACCAAATCAAAATCAATATTTGAATATGACTTGACCTTCAATTGAGTCAAACCAAACCTAATTGGCCCTCTTGACCCAAGTTGACCCAAATTGACTTAAAAGACCAAATTGGGTCAAATCAAAATATAAACCAAATTGATTGCAACCAATGGCTCAAGTTCATTCCAAATTGATTATTGAACTTGACCAAAGCCATGATTGGACCCAATTGAACCCAATTGACCTACTTAGCCCAAATTGACCTAAAGGTTCAAGTTGGCCTAAATCAAAACCAAATCTAAATTAATTGAAACCAAAGCCTACAATCACTTTCAATTGGTCAACTAACTAAACCCACAAAACCCAACCAAGAATTTGGCCAATTTGGTCAAATTCAAACTTAACCCATTTGACTAAAATGAATTCAAATGAGCCAAAATCAAATCTAAGCCAAACTAAACCAAACCAATTGAACCAAAACATCATAAATTATCATATGAACTTGAACCAACCCTTGGTTTGAATTTGACCCAACAACCTAACATATTTTACCTAAATGAGTCAAATTGAGCCAAACCTAACCAAATTGACTCCAATTGACTTAAAATTAGAGCTAACCCACTTTTTTCTCATTTCAAATCTGCTCAAATCAAATCCAATGCCAATTGATCATTCTAAGGTTCAAAGGCATCACATGAGATAAATCAACCATGTAAGTGTTCATTTTCATTCCTTGGTCACTTGGTACTCTCCCAATGGACCACCTAGGCACCTAGGACACGCCTAACCTCAATGGGTGTGGTTGGCCATGACCCATGGGAGGTGAAATCACATCACCCTCCCCATTGGAGCATTTGAAACCCATAGACACCCATGATTCCTCCTTGGCCACCACACCTTCAACCAACCAAGCAAGCCAACTCACCTCCTCCCTACCACCCACAACTCGAGATGATGGCCACTAGAAGCCATAGTCATCCTATCATCAATCAAGATGAAGAAGTATACACCACCTCGCTTCACTCAAATACACACAAAAATCATTCCTCAGAGCCCTAGCTACCCAAGTCAAGCTAGAGCTACCATTCCTAAGCTCCCAAGCTCATTCCTCATTGAAAAATGCCATTCTCCATCCCAAATAGACACTCCCATTTTTGACCTAACTTCCCATTTCTCCATCAAACTCAAATTAACTTTACACACACCTTCCTTAGGCCTCAGCAAGAATGAATCATCTCCCAAGCTTCCCGCACCAAGGTGGGACTTCGATCTGGAGCTCCAAATCATCTTCATGGCCTTCCAAGTGAACATCAAGGAATTGATCCAATTACTCAACAAGGCTTCATCTCCACTAGATGAAGCTTCCTCAATCATTCGAGCCACCAATCTTGAGCTCCGGGGTATGCTTCCAAAATCAATCCTTAGGCAAAAATGGGTTGGAGCTTTTGAAGAAAACTTGCATCTCATGTGATCTTGATTGTAGATCCTCCGATGGATGTCGTGAAGGTGGGATCCTTTGGAGTTGATTCGAGCTCGTAAGCTCATATCAAGTGAGCAACGGTGGATGGACTCTTCTCACTCACATGATGTTAGATCAAGCACGATCTATTATGTGTGATCAAAATAGACAGTCGTGATTAGATCTGCTAGATTGATCTTATTTAATCTTATTATGCAATGGAATTAATCGTAGACATCCAATCTTAGATCTCACATCAGACAAGAAAGTGCATCCGCCACAGCCACGAAGGCTCTAAGTTAGATAAGTTTTAAGTAGCCAATCTCTTGCCCATGTGGAAAGCACAATGCCAATAATAGGATTTTAATTAGGCTTAATTAATTATTTTTAATGACTGAAACATCTAAAAATCATAAAAAATCATAAAGAAATAAAAAATGCAAATAAATACTCATTTTAAAGGTCTTTTAGAGGAGAATTAATTTAAAATTATCTTACCAAATTTTGAATAATAATTAAGGTTTAATTATAAAATTAATTAGCTTAATTACTCTTTAATTACTTGAGCAATTAATCCCAAATTTTGTTGGTTAATTTAATGGGATGACCTCTACCTCACATGATTTTCTTGAGATTTATTGCTCACTTAATTAGGAAAATTGACTAATTAAATCTTGACTACTCTTTTAAGTTAATTAATGATTAATTAATCCCATGAATAGTAATAAATTGGTTAATTACATTTATTAATCATTATTCAATAGTAGGTGAACTATGGAATAGGGTTGGGACCCCTTTCCCTAAGTTCATTTCACCCTTTTTTAAAATGAAATTAATTAAAATTTAACTAATTAATTAAATCACTTAATCAAATTGAAATCATAATCACATTAGACAATTAATTAAATCATGGTGTTGATCTTTAGGTGTTTAATAACCTAAAGGAGTTTAATGAAATTTATGGTTAGTCCACATGTGTGGAAGAGTAATTAAGTCCCTAATCTAATTAATTATTAATCATGAGCCAATTGCATTAGGCCCCTTTTATTTTCTAGGATCATTGCAAGTTTATTTTCCATGCATATCATGTTGGCTCATAATTATTTAATTAATTACTTTAAGGTGACATAGGTAAGGGTAATTAATTCATCTAATTAAGGGTTCAACTTAATTAACCCATAAAATCAACTTAATTGCATTTCCTTAAATTAAATCAAACCACTAATGTGGAATGGGTTTAAAACAACAAGTGATGATTTCTCTTCTCTCTTTAAATCAAATCAAATCCAAAACTTAATTAATAAAGAAGCTTTGGTTTGCTTTAAATAATCTTGTTTGATTTGATTGCTCTTAAGAACTAGTTTGGTTGAATGAATCACATGCTTATATTTGATTACTATTTCCAATCATGTTAAACTTGGTATATCATTTGAATTCATATCCATCTTTTCAAAATCAAGTAAAATAAAATGGATTTCCTTTATGTAAGCTTGCATGTGTTGATTTAATTTAATATATGCATGGCTATTATCACTATTAAATCCAAATGTACTTTTCAAAAGCTTATAAATCAATAATAATATGTGTTATGATGCTAGTTATAAATATATAAGAAATGCATGTGCTTATAGCTTAAGTGTATGAATGTTGAGTTCTCTTTCCTCTATTCATGTGTTGATTTATATAAGATTGAATGGTAATGGGTATATAGGACATCCTAGGAACATGAGGTTTTAGCTGAAGGAGGTCATTTGAATACCTCACTTCGGTTTAACAAAAGACGTGCCCATTTGATTTCATTCTTGTATGACGACATTAGAATTTGGATAGAGTTTTAATTCATATATATATATATATATAATTAAAAAAAAAAATAGAATCTTTGCATGGTTTTGTTTCCCTCATGTATACATCCATGTGTGTCCAAGAAAAGCAAGTATATAGTCTGGGAATACTGTTTTAGTTAAAGGAGGTCATTTGATTACCTCACTTCCCTGGTTTAATAATGATATGTACTTGCCAATATTTTTGTACTTGTATATGTATATGTGATTAGTGAATGAAAATCCCATTTTACATTAAAATTGCATGCATTCATAATTGAATAAGTGGTTGAATTAATTAGCCATATGATTTGGAGCTTACTTCCTATGTTCATGTATACAAATTTACATATGTTTGAATGCAAATGGGTATATAGCATCCAAAGAATATGAGATTTTAGCTAGCAAGGAGGTCATTTGATTACCTTCTGGTTTAACAAAACATGCCTATATATAATTTCATTCTTATGTCCTTTCTGTATAAGAATTTGGATAAAGTTTTAAATTAATATTTTTAAATAATTCAATCAAATAAAAGATAAATTCTAAACATACACATACATTCATCATTTAAGTGTAAAAAATATGTTGCATGTAGAGATACACTTAGATTAAATCTTATGCATGTTACATGTGATGGAAAGGAATGATTTAATATATGTCATGTGGTAGTAATTCAATTAAAATTATCTTAAGATGCCTTTTATTTTGAATAGATTATTTAAAGTGAACCTAAACTTAGATTAATTAAAGCCATTCACTAAAGAGAACTAAATCAAATTAATATACTTTAGAAAGTGACTTAAGGGGGATGAAAGAGGGCAATCCTCTTTTCCTCTCTATGTTACACTTAGTTGCTAAGTGTAATCAAATGAAATAAAAGAAAACACAAATTAAAATTCTCAAACCAATTAAACTACTTCAAGTGAAATCAACCTTTCATGTTAAATTGAATCCTTCTACACTTAAAAATACAACACTAATGCCTAACAAGACTTACCACACAATCCTTAATACAAACATTAGAATTAAGTCACCACTTTTAGCTCTAAGTTAGGATGGTGTATGATGTGATGTATGTTTTGTTTTATGATTTATTATTTTAGATTGGATGTTAAAGTGTATGCTTCGTAGACTGGATGATAGGCCAATATTAGCCTAATCATGTTTTCTGCAAAGGATTATGCTTAAGGGATGCTTAAAAATAAATGTGATTACTTTTTTTGCAGTTGCTTAAATCCTTAAGCATAATCCAATTAGGTCAAGTGGGCTCAGTTACCCATGTGTAAGGTGCTAAGTCCAAAGTATAAATACAACCGCAGATTATATGTATATTTAGTTAACCTCTACTTTAGGTGTAGTTAGATTTACTTTTCCCACATAAATGTAATTTTGCAATAGGAATTGATTAATGCTATGGGGATTAGGATGAGCAATGGCGAAGGTTTTGTCCTAGGTGCCCTATGATGCCTTTGAAGCAAGCACCATCCAAATAAAAGAAGGAACGAAATAAGAAATGAAGATATGAAAAAAGAAGACCTCCATAGCATTTAATACAATTATAATTATTCTTTCATATTTCGTTGTATAAGGGTAAAACAACTTTATGCCTAACTAATCACTCATAACTAGATTTTAAACAACTCATAACCTCATCATAAAGCCTAAGACATAAATAAGATAATTAAAATATTTATCAACCCCTTACTTGTATGGTTGTATGTTTCACATCATGCATGCATATTCTTTCTCTTGAACATGAAGAATCTCCATCCTTGCATGATAAAGGAATGCTTGACCTGTGAGGGCATCCCTTGTGGTGGAGAACACCTTCTTCTAGCTGATTTGACCCGTAACTAATTTCATCATGCATTTAGGCATAAGAAATTCTAAAGCCTCTGTCAAAATGATGTGTCTAAAATGAACTAAAATTTAAAAAGATTTTTCATCTATAGATTAAGTCATATGCTCATACCACTCATGCTCTAGTCTTAGGGAGTGTGTTTAGGAATTTAGCCACTTTCTAATTTAATAATTACCCTAACTATCTTATAATTTATAAGACCAAACTATGTGGTTTTAAAATCATAGGAGGAGTTAGTTGGCAGCCACTCCAGGTGGTTATAAGTCCAGAAGTCGGACAATTTATTCTCTCTTGTGGAGGTAAACCCTTATGTCCACATGTCGCTTAAATTTAGGTCATGCTTTAGATCATACTAAAGCTCGCTAGATTTAAGATCTAAGGTAGCTATTTTCTTAGGCTATGAGCATAAATCCTCACCTCTTAGGCATTCCCACAACCTTGTGTTGGTGGATTATAAGCCCTAGTAATCTAATTAAATTTGAACTCAAAACATATAAATCTTCTTAACTTCAAAATTATAAAGCCCAACCATAACATGGATTGGAATGATCATTAGGCCTCCTAGTATCATGAGCATTTCCTATTTATTTCATTTGGATTCCAAAAAAATAAGTCTTCTCCTTGAACTTTCCTATTGATTTTCCAAATACAACCAATGATAACAAACCTTGAAATCTTGGAAATGATAATTGTCTACTTTAATTGAGAGTATTCGTAAGAAATTTCATTTCATAAGATGTTATTAACTATGGAGGCTTGCCCCATAGGGAACATAAGAACTTGGTTTAATATAAACCCTACTTTATTCATGCATGTAAAGTAGGGGAAAATCTCTAGTACATTCGAAGACCATCATGCCTTTGAAGTCCTTATTACATGATTAGGTCCATTATAGAGTCATACCTCAATGTTGTACCTGATCATCTCAAAAAGTATCCCCTTATGATCTACGTGGTGCCCCCCCTCCCAAGTAAACCCAAAAATAAACACCACAAGGCCTTCTCTCCTTATTTATTGAATCCTCTCAACATCATCCTTTCTTTTTGGAGTTTAGAGATGTTAATCCTCAAGTAGGAAAAGGTTCTTAGACTCATAATGTTGACTAATACACTAGGTCAACCAACTCTAGATAGCATGTATCCGCCAACATCCACTATAATGTAAAGAGGGTGCTAGTCATCCCTGGAGTAAGTCTTCATGGTGAATGTAACTCCTAAGTTGTCCTTGAGTGGCATGCCTCCTCTTTAGTAATAAGCTAAGCATATCTCTAGATCAAGTAAGGCCTTGATTAGAGATTCCTCATCTTTGAATAAGACAAGGGCTTCAGATATGCTTAACTTAGTGAAACTTTCTAAGGTGAGCTAGGATAATGTAATCAACTCTGGCTTAGTCCTCTACCAACATATCCATGGGTGGAGCATCCTATGGAGGGCTGCTCACTAGAACCAATGACTTACCCTTATCCTAAGGTGCTACCCTAGAGGTAGAACTTTGATACTACTGTAGATTTCTGACTTGGAATGATGAGCTTATGGAAAGTTCTACCTTCTCATCTCATACCTATAACTTCTCTTATGGGATCCTTAAAGTTAGTTGACTCCAAGTCAATCTCAAGAGGTGAACCTAATTTATTTAGAGAAGGATACCTAATCAATTAGAGGATGATTGGAACTACTAGAGCTATTATTTTTATTTAGACTCGAGAGCTTTCAATGAATAAAATCAAGAGCATTAAGTGAGACAATATATAAGTGGAATCAGCTTTCTTCATTAATTTCTTTTTGGGTTGAGGTACATAATAGAAATCAAGTAAAGTAAGTAGAGTAAGGGATTTAGTGCCCTTATTCGCAGATACAACACTCTTGTCGGTAGAAGAGGAGCTAGAAGAAGTTGTAGCTATAATGGGAGAGGAGTACTATACTACTGCTTTGGCGCATGGACTATCCCTAGCGGTGGTGAGTCACCTATTGTAGTCTCACCCTCCTTGTCTTACAAGGAAGGTGATCAAGATAAAGAGATATCCTAACCTCTCTTTGGAAAGTAGTATCCCCAAGGATTACTCTAACTCAACTGATCTCTAATAAGTATTCCTTAGATAACTATGGCTCCCAACTTGTAGCTAATCTTTAAAAGTGATACAATCCTCTAAGACATGGCCTAACATGGTGATAGGGATAATAGCTAGGATCATCGCCTTCTCTCTAGCCTCTAGGCTATTGTAACGAAAGTCGGGTTTTTAAGAGATTCTTAAAGATTTTCCTAACTACCTCTTGAATGAATATGGCTTTGGAAAGAGTAGGTGGAAAGTAGATGCTCGCGATGGATATGAATACGCTTTAGTACTGATGGAATGGAAATGGTCGTTGTGGCAGCTACGGTGGATGGTATGATGACCAAGGTGGTGGACGAGGAGGTGGCAAAGGAGGCTCAGGTCATAGTCTCTCATACCGACAGCCTTCTGTCCACGACACAACTCCCCCTAGCTTTCTCAAACACCTTCGCTCAAGATGACCTTCGAAAGGGCAATTGTTTGGCTTCCTCTTGTAGGCTAGTCTCTTTGTTGATTAATTTCTCGAATGTTTTGATGGTAAAGCCCTTAAGAATGAAAGCGAGTGGGTCATGGATATTCTTGAGAAGAATCTCAATGGTAAGCTATTCGGACAGTTGTGGTTTGCATTTCATGCTCAAGTTGTGCCACCTGAGAATGTAATCAACAAGTGACTCATTGAGTTTCTGTTTCTCTACAATAAGGTCACATACATTCACCCTCTACTGAGCTCCAGCAAACCTCTTGATGAAGAGGTGCTCCAACTCAGCAAAAGTCTTCACCAAACCATTCGTGATACCAATCAAATGCAACAACACGATGACAACAAAAAGGTGGAAGAGGAGGTGTTGTTGCCACCTGTGTGTACAAACTCTAAAGTGTGCAATGTTATCGTGGCTCACACCATCAAAGATCTTGAAGGATGTGGCACAAAACCCTAAATAAAATAAAACTAAATAAAACCTAAACCTAAAATAATCCAAAAATAAATAAATTAAAATAAAACCTAAACCCTAAACTAAAAACCTAAACCAAAAAAATAAAATAAATATAAACCTAACAAAATAAACTAAACTAAAATGAATAAAACCTAAACCTAAACCTAAAAAAAACTAAACCTAAACCCTAAAATAAATAAATAAATAAACTAAAAAAAAACCTAAACCTAAACTAAAAAAAACATAAAAATAATCCTTAAATAAAATTCTAAAACCTAAACCTAAACCAAAAAAATAAACTAAAATAAAAAGCCTAAACTAAAATAAATAAACTAAACTAAATAAAAAAAAATAAACCTAAATAAAAATAAAAAATAAAATAGACTAAAATAAATAAATATAGAAAATAAACTAAAAAAACTATACCTACCAGTTTACTTAACTTTTCTAATAAACCTAAACCCTAAACCCAAAATCCTAAACCCTAAACCCAAAACCCAAAACCATAAAACTAACCCTAAACTCTAAACTCTAATCCAACAACCCTAAACCTAGAGCCCTAAATCCAAAACCTTAAACCCTAAACTAACCATAAACCCTAAACCCTAACCCCTAAACCCTAAAGCCTAAAGCCTAAACCCTAACCTTAACCTTAAACCCTAAACCCTAAACCTTAAACCCTAAAAACCCTAAAAACCATAAATCTTAAACCAAAATAAACCTAAACCCCAAACTAAAACTTAAACTCTAAACCCTAAACCTAAACCTAAATAAATCTAAACCCTAAACCTAAACACAAAACCCTAAACTCTAAACCTAAACCTACAACCCTAAACTAATCCTATAAACTTAAATCCCTCAACCTTAAACTAAACCCTAAACCCCAAACACTAAAACCTAAAATTTAAAAAAAATTAAACCTAAATAAAATAAAATAAAATAAAAACCTAAACCTAAACCAAAAAATAAAATAAAATAAAATAAAATAAAAATGAAAAATAAACTAAAATAAAATATATTAAAACTTAAACTAAAATAAATAAAATAAAATAAATCTAAAAATAATAAACCTAAATAAAATTAAAACTAAACTTAAAATAAAAATAAAATAAACCTAAATAAAATAAAATAAAAACTAAATAAAAACCTAAATCTAAAAAATAAACTTAAAAATAAAACTAAAAATAAATAAAAAATAAAACCTAAACCTTCAACTAAAAAAAAAACATGAACCTAAAATAAACAAAATAAAATAAACCAAACCTAAACTAAAATAAACCTAAACTAAAATAAATAAAAGCTAAACCTAAACCTAAAATAAAGTAAAACTAAACTAAACTAAATAAAAGAAATTAAACTAAAAATAAATCTAAACTAAAGTAAAAATAATACCAAAAATAAACCTAAAATAAAACCTAAAACTTAAGCAATAAAATAAAAAACCTAAACCTAAACCTAAAATAGAAAAGAAAACCTAATAAAAAATAAAATAAAAATAAAATTAAACTAAAATAGACTTAAACCTAAACCTAAACCTAAAATAAATAAAAATAATAAACCTAAAATAATAAACTAAATAAACCTAAACCTACTAGTTTTCTTAATTTTAGAAAATAATAATAAAATAAAAACAAATAAAAGTAAATAAAAAAACCTTAAACCCTAAACTCTAAATGCTAAACCCTAAAAATCCCAAACCCTAAACCCTAATCCATAAAATCGTAAACCCAAAACCCTAAACCCTAAACCCTAAAATCTACAATCCTAAATCCTAAACCCTAAACTCTAAACCCAAAACCCTCAACCCTAAACCTTAAACTCTAAAAACTTAAACCTAAACTAAATAACACTTAAAAATAAAATAAATTAAAAACCCCAAACTAAAATAAAATAAAATATAATAAAAACATAAACTATAACCTAAACCTAAACCTAAAAAGTAAATGAAATAAAAATAAAAAATAAAATAAAATAAAATAAATAAAAACCTAAACTAAACTAAAAAAAATAAAAAACTGAAATAAAATAAAATCTAAATCAAAAATAAAAATAAAATAAGTTTAAAAAAATAATATAAAATTAAATAAAAACATAGACCAAACTAATAAACCTAAAAATAAATAGAAAATAAAGCCTAAAACTAAACCTAAACCTAAAAAATAAACTAAAATAAAAAACCTAGGCTAAAATAAATAAACCAAAAATAATTAAACTAAAGTAAATAAAAATAAAAATAAGGCTAAATAAAAATAAAAAATAGAATAAAATAAATAAACTTAAACCTATCGATTTACTTAAATTAAAATATTTTAAAAAATTTAAAAAAACTATCCTAAAAAAATTCTAACCCTATTAACCCTAAACCCTTTGCCTGCAATCCTAAACTCTAAAACCCTAAGCCCCTAAACCCTAAACCATAAAACCCTTAACCTTAAACCCTAAACCCTAAACCCTAAACCTTAAAACCTACAATACTAAACCCTAAACCCTAAACCCCAAACCCTCAACCCTAAACCCCTAATAAGCACTAAACATAAACCCTAAACCCTAAACACTAAAACCTAAAACCTAAACCTAAACTAAATAATACCTAAAAATAAAATAAATAAATAAAATTAAACCTAAATTAAAATAAAAATAAACCTAAATCATTATAAATAATAAAACAAACTAAAAAAAATAAAACATAAACTAAATAAAGCTAAACCTACGAGTTTACTTAATTTAAAAAGAAATAAAAAATTAAAAAAATAATAAAATTAAAAAAACTCTAACCCTAAACCCGTAAACTCTAAACTATAAATCTACAACTTTAAAGGTTTAACCTTAAACCCTAAAATCGTAAACCCTAAACCCTAAACCCTAAACCCTACAACCATAAACCCTAAACCCTAAACTATAACCCTATATCTCAAACCCTAAACCCTAAACATTAAACCCCACACCCAAAACCCTAAACATTAAAAACCTACAAACCTAAACCTAAACTAAATAAAACCTAAAAATAAAATAAAGAAATAAACCTAAACCTAAATAAAATAGAATAAAATAAAAACCTAAACTAAAACCTAAACCTAAACCTAAACATAAAACTAAAATAAAATAAAAAATAAAAAATAAACTAAAATAAAAAATAAAAACCTAAATTAAACTAAAAAATAAAATAAATCTAAAAATAAAAAACCTAAATAAAATATAAACTAAATGTAAAATAATAAAATAAACAAAAAATAAGATAATATAAAAACTAAATAAAAACCTAAACCAAAAAAAAATAATAAAACCTAAACCCTTAACTGAAAAAACATAAACCCTAAACTAAAAAAAAACTAAGCGTGAAACCCTAAACTAAAAAATAAACCTAAAAATAAAACCCTAAACTAAAAATAAAATAAACCTAAACCTAAATAAAAATAAATAAAACCTAAACCTAAACATAAACCTAAACCCTAAATAAAATAAAATAAAATAAAAATAAACCTAAACCTAAAAATAAAAAAAAAGCCAAAACTAAAATAAATTAAATAAAATAAACCTAAACTTGGGTTTACTTAATTAAAATATAAAATGTTCAAAATAAAATAAAACCCAAACTAAAAAATAAAACCAAAAAACCTAAAAAACAAAAACTGAATTTAAAAAAAAAAACCCTAAGAACTAAAAAAAAAAAAACCACAAATAAAGCCTAAACCTAAACTAAAATAAAACCTAAAATATGAAATAAAATAAATAAAAAACAAACATAATAAAATAAAAAAACTCTAAAATAAATATAAATAAATCTAAAATAAAATAAAATATAAAATAAATTATGAAAATAAAATAGACTAAATAAACCTAAACCTAGTTTACTTAATTAAAATAATAATAAAATAATAATAATAAAATCTTAACCTAAACCCTAAAACCCAAACTTAAAACTAAATAAAGCCTAAACCCTAAAACCCTAAACCCTAAACCCTAAACTAAACCCTAAACCCCAAAACCTATAAAACCCCAACCCTAACCCTAAACCCACTAAATAAACCAAAACCCTAAACCTTAAAACCTAAAAATAAAATAAAATAAATAAACCTAAACCTAAATAAAATAAAATAAAAAAAATAAAACCTAAGCATAAAATAAAATAAAATAAAAAATATAAACTAAAATAAAATAAATAAAACCTAAACTAAACTAAAAAAATAAACCTAAAATAAAATAATAAAATAAAACTAAACTATAAATAATATAAAACTAAATAAAAACCTAAACCTAAAAATAAACCTAAAAAATAAAATAAAATAAAAACTAAAACCTAAACTTAAAAAAACCTAAACCTAAACCTATAAAATAAATAAAAAATAAAAATAAAATAAAATAAAATAAACCTAAACAAAATAAATAAAACCTAAACCTAAAACCTAAATAAAATAAAATAATAAACTAAAAAAATAACCTAAACCTAAACTAAAAAAATAAAATAAAAGTAACCTAAAATAAAAACCTAAAACTTAAAATAAAAAAACCTAAACCTAAAAAAAAATAAACCTAAACCTAAAATTTAAAATTAAAATAAACTAAATAAAACTTAAACCTAAACTTAAAAAATAAACTTAAATAAAAAACTAAAATAAATATAAATAAATAAATAAAACTAAATAAAATTAAAATAAATAAATAAATAAAATAAAATAAATAAAGATGGGTTTACTTAATTTTAAAATAAAATAAATAAAAAAACCCAAACCTTATATCTAAATACCCTAAAATAAAACCCTAAACACAAAAAACTAATATAAACCTAAATAAATAAACAAAACTAAATAAAATAAAATAAAAAATAAATAAAATAAAAAAACAAAACTACATAAAGTAAAAATAAATAAAATAATAAAATAAAATAAAAAAATTAAAATAAATAAAAACCTAAATTTAAATAAGACAAATAAACCTAAAATAAAAAACTTAAATAATAAAAAACTAAATAAAATAAAATAAAATAAACCTAAAATAAAACTAAATAAAACCCTAAATAAATAAAAAATAAATAAAAACATAAACCCTAAACTAAAAAAAAACTTAAACTAAAATAAAATTAAACCTAAATAAACTAAAATAAACTAAACTAAAATAAATAAAACCTAAACATAAACATAAATAAACCCTAAACCTATAAATAAAATAAATAAAATAAACTAAACTTAAAATTTAAACCTAAAAAAATAAATAAAACTTAAAACCTAAATTAAAAAATAAAATATAAACCTAAACCTAAACCTAAAATAAAAATAAAACCTAAAATAAAAAACCTAAAATAAATAAAATAAACTAAAAATATAGCATAAACCTAAACCTAAACCAAAAAATTAATAAAATTAAATAATAAAATAAAATAAATAAACTAAAATAAATAAATAAATAAAATAAACCTAAACTGCCTTTTATATTTTTAAAGATAAAACCTATACACCTAAATAATAAAACCCTACCCACCTAAACTCCTTAAAAATAAACCTAACCTTAAAATAAAAACCCCAAACCTTAACCTAAACTAAACCCTAAAAAAAAACCTACTAAAACCAAACCTAAATAAACTAATAAACCCTAACTGAGCTAACTAAACTACTCTAAAACCTAAACCTAAAAACCTAAAAACCCAAACCTAAACTAAAATTAATAAAACTAAATACCCAAACCTAAAACCTAAACCTAAACACTAAACTAAACCCTAAACCCTAAACCCAATAAAATCCTAAAAACCTAAACTAAAATAAAAAACTACCTACTAAACAAAATAAAAACTAAAACTAAATAAACCTAAATAAAATAAATAAATAAACCTAAACCTAAATGAAATAAATAAAATAAAATAAAAAACCAAACTAAAACCTAAAAAACCCAAACTAAATACTAATTATAAACTATAAACCCCAAATCTAAATAAACTAATCAAACCATAAACCCTAAACCCTAAACCCTAATGTGAGAACCTTGACAACGAGAACATCATAGTTAAGGCTTTCTAGATCTGGGTGGAGGTAGGCAAAGCATTATGGTGGTGGGGTATTTGTAGGTGCTGGTGAATATCGAGGTGGTGGTCAGAGCAGTGGTGGTTATGGAGGTGGGAGGAGCAATTAAGGTTATAGCCATGGTGGTGGAGGAGGGACATATCAAGGATATGATGGTGGATCATGCTAATCAAGAGGCGGGGGTGGTTCCGATGGGAACTAGAGAAACTAAAGAATGGTTGATCTAATCTATTGCATATGGAACTATGTCTTTACAGTAGACACGATTCTACTTATCTATGATTTTTGATTTTCTTTATGGGTGTTAATTTTTTATCTATATCATTGCTTGTGTCTTAGAAAACTTGTGGTGCTACTTGGTTGATGAAATCGAAAAGAAGAAATGCTGAATCTGAATTTGTTCTATGTTAAGGAAAAAGAAACCTTAAACCCTAAATCCTAAACTAAAACTTAACCCTAAAACTAAAACCAAAACTCTAAACCTTAAACCCTAAACCCCAAACCAAAAACCCTAAACACTAAACTCTAAACTATCTCTAAACCATAAACCCTATACTAACCCTAAACCCTAAGAATGGGAAGAACCTTGATGGCATGAACATCACCGTCAACTAGGAACAGTCTAGATATGGCAGTGGAGGTGAAGGCGGATGTGGTGATTATCGTAATGGTGGTGGGGGATCTAGAAGTGTTAATGGATATGGAGGTGGTGGTTAGAGTAGTGGTGGTTATAGAGGCAGGAGGAGTGATGGAGGTTTCAGCCGTGGTAGTGGTGGAGGGAGAGATCGAGAATATGATGGCAGATCCTGCTACTCGAGAGGTGGGGGTGGTTCTAATGGGAATAGGAGAAACTGAACAACAGTCGATCTAATCTGGTGCTTATGGAACTATCTTTACAGTAGACACAGTTCTACTTATCTACAGTTTTTGATTTGCTCTATGGGTGCTCATTTTTTATCTATGTTGTCACTTGTGTCTTAAAAAACTTGGGGTGCTACTTAGTTGATGAAATCGAAAAGAAGAAATGTTAAATCTAAATTTATTGTCTATTAAAGAAAACCTTAATCCCTAAACCCTAAACTAAAACTTAAACCCTAAACCTAAAATCTAAACCAAAAACCTTAAACCCTAAACCTAAACTAACCCCTCTAAACCCTAAAGCTAAAACCTAAACTAAATAAAACCTAAACCAAAATGAAAAAATTAAATAAAACAAAAACATAAACTAAAACCTAAACCTAAACCTAAAAAGAAATAATTAAAAAATAAAAAATAAACTAAAATAAAATAAATGTCGATTTTAAGTTATTTTAGTATTTTTCAATCATGCAGTCAAACCTACACTAGCATAATTTGTAAAAATGTTGATTTAGTCTTTAAAATCGTCAAATTTTGCCAAATTCATAATAGGTAAAGCATGGCATCATAATATATTATTTCAATTTAAAATATGTAAGTGATACGACTAAAATATATAGTTTTTTATTATTTAGACTAATTTTATGATTTTTTATCTTAAGCAATCCTTTGTGATGTGATATGCAATATAATATAATATAATATGTTATATTGTATTATAATACAGGATTCCATAACATAGTGCAGCATCATGCATTATAGCATACTATTGTGTATTACTACTTGCTGTTTAACATATTTTAGTTTATTATAGTATGATGTAGTAGAGTTTGTATTAGTATAATTCATAAAAATATTTATTTATAGGCTGATATGATGGGATTTGTCCAAATTTATGGTAAGCTCTAGGCAACATCATTGAGGGTGTTCAATGTTGTGTCATTTCATCAAAAGAATGGAATTTTGCATCTAAAATAAATGTTCAATTTTCAACCAAATTTTATAAATTTTTTGCTTAAAGTGAGTCATTTTAATGTGTAATGTAAGATAATATATTATATGAAAGCATATTAAAATATAATGTACATAACAATATAACTTCACATATATATGAATGTGGTGGTGTGTTACTAAATGTTAGTATACATTTTAGTATATATATATTTTTTTGTTATAATACATTGGGTCAAAACTCACAAAAATGTTAATTTGAAGGTTGAGATGGTAGAATTTGGCCAAATTCACAGCACACACCTAGAAGCAACACCAAAATTATGCTATTTTGTACCATTTCTAATAGAAAAATAATAATTTTACATCCAAAATGAACATTATTCATAATTTGAGAAAATTTGTTATTTATTCCTTTTAAGTGATTCTAATGAGGTGTAATGTTAGAAAATATATTATATTATAGCAAATTATAACATAACATCATATATTATAATATAATATAGTGTGTTAATTCACACTATAATATGTTTATCATGATATTATATAGTTAATTTAAGCTTGCACCATCACAAATCATAAAATGTTGATTACAATGCTATGATGATTTAATTTGAGCGAATATATTATTAGGCTTTTTTGGTATTAAAGTATTGGTTTGCATAAGAGAAGAAATAATATATGATGAGAATTCCATGTCAAGAAAATGGAGAGATCCACTAGGGGATCACACATGCATTGGACATGACATGTGAGGGGTCTATGTCGAGGGCATAGAAAAAGAAAATATGCTAGGGATAAGGTTTGAATTTGATTTGATTATATGATTTATGGAATGAAGATCCACCGGGGATAAAAATCTATAATCCACCTGGAATTAAGATCAAATTGACTTTATTTTGTTTTGTTTTAATTGATGTTGAGGCACATCTGCTAGAGATATGGGCTCGATTTCATAGAATGGTATGAACCTTCCATTAGGAAGTAGGTTGGGTTGGGATGTATCCTAGAATAAGAGTTTGATTGGATTTCTTTGATTTATACTCTACCAGGAGAGTTCGTTTAATTTGGCTCCACTTAGGAGGTTGGTTATGAATTTGATTTGTTTGCTTGACTTATTTATATATGATTTGGGGCTCCATTGGGGAGAAGGGTGTGATTTGACTCCACTAAGGAAAATCATATTAAATTTAATTTAGTTTGAGTTAATATATGGACCCTATTAGTGTGTGATAGACCCACTAAGAAGGGGCTATATCAACATTGACCTACCTCAGGTTTACAAATCAAAAGGGATAGTCTATCAGCTGCGGGGTAGAGCTAGCCAACCTAAGGGGTTACCTTTTAGCATGCAATAGCTGTGCTAGGAAGAAGGCCTAGCAGACCTGCATCTTCCAAAGCGAGGAACAACCCGGGTGACACTGTGCACATAAATTGAATATGACCTAGGGCAACTATTGAATGAATACTTGGGGACTTATGTCACCTTAAAAGTAGTCAGGATTATTTTTATCTTAATTTCATGTTATTTGATGTGGTTTGTTTGGTTTAATTTAATTTTAAATTGAGGTCATATTCACTGGGGATGTGAGCTCAGTCAAATTTGACAGATTTAATTTATGGACCTTGTTGGTGTGCGATAAACCCACTGAGAAGGGGTTATATTGGACTTGTCCTATGTTAGATTTACAAATCTAAAGGGTTAGTCTACTTGCCATGGGGTAGAGCTAGCCAACCTAAGGGGTTGCCTTTCAGTGTGCAATGGCTATGCTAGGAAGAAGGAGTAGCAGACTTACATCTTCTAAAGTATGGAACAACACTGGGGTGACCTATTGGTAGCACAACAAGTAGAACCCAACTTAGGCCCCACTACTGAGTGAATGTTGTTGGGGACTTATATTAACTCAAGAGTAGTTAGGAGATTCCCATTGGGGAGTTTGTTTTACCTAAAGATAGGATGCATGCTTGGGAAAATGTACCACTAGTCCTCCTAATCCACAAGTGAATATATATTTTATTTATGTATGTTTTGTGGACCCTGTTGGTGTGCAAGGGACCACGAGAAGTTATGTGGCCTTGATCTCATTTGTAGCAATGAAGAATGCACATCCACAAGATGGATTCTCCAACCAGGGTGGTTACTAGGAAAGAGCTGTCTTCGATAGTAACCTGTAGTGTATAAATGGGTTTTCAAAGGATGATCCAAATATTGTGCCCATAGGAGGTGCTACTAGGGATGTTATTCTGAGCCCTGGAAAATAAAGCCTATAAGTGTACGGTGGCCAACTCAAAAAGAAAGCATAGCAGGTTTACATCTGCCATGAGTGGTGTATCCTAAGGTGCGAGAACCAACAAACCTAAGGTGTATCTATCAGCATAATTGGTGTATCCATCAGCATACTGAGAACCAACCAACCTAAGGTGCCCGTTGATATGGAATGATCAATCTAGAAAGAAAGTGTGTAGGCTCACAACTTTCCAAGAGAAACTAATCATCAGGATAATCTATCATGGTAGGCCATATGCTGACCTAAGCGACTTGCTAAGAAGGACTAGTCCCAGACTTGAAGTAGTCAGGAGGTAAGGAGCCACTAGGGGACTTATCCTAAACCTCAAATATACTCGACCCAATTAGTGTACAAAGACTAATCCAAGAAGAAAGTGTAGCATACTCACATCCTCTTAATCGTAACTAACATGAGATAGCTTACCGACCATGTTGTAAGGCCTACCAAACTAACAAGGCACTCATCAGTGTGTAATGTCCAAGTAAGCAAGGAAAGCATAGAAGACTTACATCCTCCAAAGCAAGAGGACCATTGGGTGATAGACTAGCAAGTGAGCATGCCAGCCCGACCTGAAGCAGCTACTAAGTGAGTGTCGTTGGGGGTGTTATCTCTACTCAGAGTAGCCCTAGATGAAAGATATGTGTTTGTTTTATATATTTGTGTGTAGTTTGTATTTGTGTTGTGTCGATGAAGGATAGGATGTCACTCGGGTTCCTTACACCTACCCGAAACACATCATGGCGATTCAAAAACAAGAATACTTTTAACATGAAAGAGATTGATTTCAAAATGGAATTTTCATTGATGATAATTATTTTCAAACATGATTTATAATATTTCTTTAAGTAGATCATATTGATTTGAAGCATTGGGTGCTCTCCCTTATGATTAATAAGTTGATAAGATCCTCCTTGGAAGGCATTCTTTATGGAAAATGGGCCTTCCCAAGAGGGTTCAAACTTGCCTCCTATCTTACAAGGGGAAACAATCGGTCTACTTAGAACTAAAATAAGTTCTCCTACTTGAAAAGCTCTAGTATGGACCAACTTATTGTGAGCTTGAATGATTTTAGCTTTGTACAACTCGAGGTTTTGGCATGCCCACAGGCGTCTCTCCTCCAAACCTTTGAGCTCTTCTAACCGTAACTTGGCGTTCTACTTTATTGTGATATTGCTACCCACAACTATCCTTAGTGATGGGAGTTAGACTTCTAATGGTAGAATAGCTTTGGGCCAATACACTAAGGAGAAAGGCGAGTTGGAGTTCTATATGTGATGCGATAGGCCACAAGGCTTAAACTAACTACTCATGCCACTATCGCTTATTATTGTCAAGTGTTTTATTTAGTATTTCGATGAGAGTTTTATTGAAGGATTCTGCTAAGCCATTTGACCTAGAGTAGTTAATGGTAGAATATCTCTAATCTATATTGTGTCTCTGAGAAAAGTTGTTCATCTTAGTGCTCCTGTATATGGTACTATTATGAAATATAATTTTTCGAGGCACTCCAAACTGATATATGATATGGTTCCTAAAAAATTGGAACACATGTTGAGGTCTGACCTCTCTGAGCAGAATCGCCTTCGCCCATTTGGAAAAGTATTCAGTAGCAGCTAAGATGAACTGATGACCCTTGGAAGAAGGATGATCAATTAGACCCACTATGTCAGTACCCCAAAAATGGAATGTCCATGAAGCCAATGTAGGAGGTAGAATTTTTGGTGATTGGTGTAGGATCACACCGTGTATTTAACATTGGTGGCATCACCTAGTCATATCCATGCAATCTTTAATCATCGATGACTAGTAGTATCCTAGTGCCTAGATCTTGGCTTTCATCTTCAGAATGGATTGATTGGCTCCACATAATCTTGAGTGTACCTCAGTCATGATCTTACAAGCTTTGTGATTGAAACCGATACAAGACACCATCCACAAGAGCATAGGAAAGTGCACTCTGCTCTATCTGCTGGGCTTAAGACTTCTCTTGAGGTAGTTTGCCTTTATTTAAGTAATTCATGAATGGTTGCTTCCAATCTAAGTCATCTTCTTTCTTGGCAATGGAAACCTTCCCTTCAAGAGAATACTTTTTGATGAGTTCAATATCAATAAGGGATAAGACTTGTCTATTTTAGACTTTTATTGATATGGACTCATCCTCCGGACATGTCAACTCATTAGCATGCTTGGCTAAAGCATATGCTAAGGAATCTCTCTTAGAAGAATCTTATAAATGCTAACCTTTGGGATTTGGGCCAACAACTCCATTATGTACTTGTGATAGTGATGGAGCTTGGGCTTTATAACCTTATAGGACCCTGTGATTTGGTTGATAACTAGCTGAGATCTCTAAAGATGTTTATGTTATGGATGCTTAAAGTAATGGCTAACTCAAGATCGGCAATTAAATCCTCATATTCAACTTCATTATTGGTGCAAGGATTGGACATATGATATGAGAATCTCATCACATCACGGTCTAGAGTTAAGAGAACTATTCCTACCCCTACCTTTCCTAAGATAGTAGATTGTGCTTCTCCTCTTTGAGAGAAAGCCGCAACATCAAAGTACATGTCCCAGCGGTGAATACTAGTATCCCCTAAGTTCATAATTTATTCATCGAGGAGATCATCACTAAGTGAAGAGTCAGCAGGAAGTGGGTGTGATGCTAAGAAATCCGCTAGTGCTTATCCTTTCATCGCACAAAGGAGTACGAAGGTAATGTCAAACTATGAGAGGATCATGGACCATCGTGCCAACTTTCTAGATAACATCGGCTGTGTTATGACATACTATAGTGTATTAATCCTAGAGACTAATTTCACCTTATGAGGAAGCATGTAGTGTTGCAGCTTTTGGGATGCAAAGATTAAAGCTAGGCAATGCTTCTTAATGGGTGGATACTTTGCCTCAAGAGGGATTAGATGATGACTGAGATAGTAGAGTGTGTTTTCCTTTCCTTCATCATTGGCTTGGGCCAACAAAGCATCAAGAGAGTTATCTAATGCAATAATTTAAAGTATGAGCGGCTTGCCCAGGATAGGGCCTGCTAGAACTGGCGACATTATCACTTAATGCTTGATTTCTTTGAATGTATGCTCACACTTGTCATCCCACTTGAACTTGGCATCCTGTTTGATAAGTGCTGAGAATGGCTAACATATTCTTGATAAGTTAGATATAAAGCATCCTAGATACTTTAACCACCCTTGAAATGATCTGAGTTGAGTTAAACTTTTAGAGGGTGGCATTTCTAATATGCGTTGATCTTCTCTAGATCGATTTCAATTCCCTGGTGTCAGACAACAAACCCAAGGAATTTCCCTGAAGCTACTTTGAATGCACACTTTAGAGGGTTCATTTTGAGGATAAATTATCTTGCCTGTTCAAAAACTACTCTCAAGTCAAAGAGATTGTATTCCTTTCCTTTACTTCTATCCATGAGATCATCGACATCGCACTCAACTTGATGATGAATGAGTTCATTGAAGATTCGAGTCATAACCCGCTGGTATGTAGCACTGACATTTTTAAGGATGAAAAGCATGACCTTATAGCAATAGATTCTAATTGGGGTTTCTAAAAGTAGTGTTTCTTTCATCTTTATGGGACAATTTTATTTGGTTATATCCAGGTGAGCCATCCATGAAAGGGAAGACTGTATGAGATGATGTAATGTCCACCATCAGCTTCAAGAATGGTAGTGGAAATTCATCTTTTGGACATGCCTTATTTAAATCCTTAAAATTAATGCATATGTAAATTTGGTCATTCTATTTCTTAAAAAGGATGGCACTAGCTAACCGGGTATTATTTCACACAGGATGAAATGACATCGATCAATTTCTTGGACTTCATAAATGATGACTGTTTTATGTCTAATCAGATGCCTAGAGCTTGATGTATTTTATAGTGCCCTATTGCTAGTTCAGGAACTGCTATGTTAGGAACCAATCTTGCTATATGTTCATAACTCCATGCAAAGCAGTTCTTAAACTTAGTTAATAATATAACTAAATCATTGTCTCAATTTCATTCAACAAAGAACTGATGTATGTCGGGTGTGGACCTTCTTTAGTTCCTCAGTTGATTTCCTTGAGCTCGTGAATGGTTGACTTGATCTCTTCTTCAAACTCTGGTGGTGCATCTTTGACTTCAAAATTATCTAAATCAGCTGATGTTTCTAAGCACACCTCCTTAATTAAGTTAATGTGATTTGAAAAGAACCTATCAGATTCCAAATTATTGATGATGATTAAGCAGTAATTGTCATCATCGATTGGACCCATTATACTAAATCCTAGTCCCGATCTTCATTGAGAGCTTTTGCATTTGTTCTTCCATATTCTTCAAGTAGTAATATGCTTTGACCGTATATGGCATTAACCCTTTGCTAAATTGAACACACAAGGAAGTACCAATCAAAAGGTAATTCTTTAAATCTTTATATATATTATCCTCAAGTTCTACATCAACTTCTTGACTGAGGATGATGCTCCCTAGAAAGAACCTTTGAGTCTTCTCAGGATGACTTAGGCTTCCAACTACCAAACTCTCAACTTTTTGAGAGGAAAGTGGGTTTAGAGCTAAGTTTCCAAACTGATGTCTAACCATTTCACATATAGACTTGGATACACTTATGCTTTGCTTTGGTGCTGTCTTCATCTGTCTGAGCTCAAGTGTCACCTCCAGAATCTACTAAGAAGAGATGGGTGTGTAACCATATATAAGATTCATTCTATGAACTAGATTATAAGTCTATGGATAGCTAGTGTACTCTTAGTAGTCGGGACATATCTTCTATTTGGTGGCTAATGGTTTTCCTCCCCTAGATTGCCTGAACTCTTCCTCTCTACAGGTTAGATCATCCTACATATATGTTCAAATGGAATAATGAATTGTGGGTGGAATCTAATGTCAGGCTCCACTTCCACGTCCAAGTCTATTTCCACTCCCTTTCATTTTCTTTCTCATTTTCTCTTTTCATTTCTTTTATTTTCTATTTCCTTCTTTTTTTTTCTTTTCTTTTTTTTTTTTAAACTTTGGCCAAGTTCAGAATATAGTTGTTAATTTTGTGGTAGTAAAACCACATCCTCATATATGCCAACCTAGAATTATAAATGGCTTGAGATCTCCTTTGGCCAGATGATGATCCCACCTCTCACGAACTTCCTTACGAGAGATGGATAATGTTGTTCTCATGTATCCATGGTCTCCCAAGCAAAGCATTGAAAGATGTATAAGTCTATAATATGAAACTTGGCTTCAATCTTCAAATCATCGAGTCTCGAGGGTAACCACTATGAAGGCAGGCCCGTGACCTCACTTTGGAGTGTAGATTCAATATTCCCATCTTAGAATTAGGAGTCTCTGACACTAAGACCTAGTAATGACAGACACAATTAGGTAAACACTTAACCCTAAGCCAAAAGACTTTAGAAGGGTTAACCATAGGATTAGGTTAGCCTTATTTGGGATACTCCACCCAAATATAACTTAATCCATGTTTCACTTTCTCAAACCAAACCTCAAGTTCCATTCAAACATCAAATTAAAATCCAAATCTTAACCCAAATTTTAAAACCAAATGATTGAAGCCCATGATCAAATCCAAACTTGAAACCCTTCCTAAGTCATATGACATATCCCATGGACTTAGCTAAATATTAATCTAAATCAATCAAAGATCAATTGATTTTCTCATAATCAATTTATATCTTCAATCATCCTCCTAAATATAAATCAAATCTATATTGAAATGATCAAAACTAAATCACACTAAATAAAATTAAATCAAAACCCTTCCTAAGCCATATGACCTATCCCATGGACTTAGCCAAATCTAAATCCAAATCAAGTCAAACTCAATTGATTTTCTCACAAATCAAACATATATTAAATCATCTTCATAAATTTAAATGAAATATACATTTAAACCATCAAAACTAAATCAAACTAAATCAAAATACAAATTTAAGCTGCATGTCCCAACTCCATGGACTTAGCCAGATTCCTTCATTCCAAAACCAAAATTCAATTGATATTCTTGTGAATCAATCATACCTTCAATCATATTCAGAAATATAAATAAAATCTACAATCATAAATCCAAGCCAAAATCAAAAATTGAATTTGACTTGAAATGTTCAAATGAACCAAAACTCATTTGAACCCAAATACAATTGAATTTATATATCAATCCCAAATCTATATACTCAACTAAATCAAACTCAACCCAAAATCATGCCAACTAAACCCAATTGGTCCCCAAAGTGGCTAATTTGACCTATTTGAGCCAAGTTTTAATCCTACCCAAATTAGATTGAGCCAAGCCCATCAAAACCTCCCATCATGATTTTTGATCACCCTAGGTTGTTCAATTGTCACAAATTAGATCAAACCCAAGTCAACTTGGTCATTTAATCAAATCAACCCCTTAACCCATAAACTAAAACTACAACCAAGACAAATCCTATAAACCAATGATTCATAATATGGGCCCTCTTGAATCAAGTTGACCCAAATTGACCTAAAAAACCAAATTCAGTCAAATCAAATTATAAACCAAATTGATTGCAAACAATAGGTCAATTTTATTCTAAATTGATTGTTGAACTTGACCAAAGCCATGATTGGACCTAATTGAATCCAATTGACCTACTTAGCCCAAATTGACCTAAAGGTTCAAGTTGGCCTAAATTAGAACCAAATCTAATTTAATTGAAACCAAAGCCTATAATCATCTTCAATTGGTCAACTAAAACCCAAACAAACCCAAGCCAATATGATCAAATTGGCCAACTTCGACTCACCCATTGGATTCAAATGTGCCAACATCAAATCTAAGCCAAACTAAACCAAACCAATTGAACCAAAACATCCCAAATGATCATATGAACTTGACCCAACCCTTGGTTTGTCCCAATTTGACCAATTGATCAACTTGACTCAACCTAACCTAATTTGACCTAAATGAGACAAATTAATCCAAACCTAACTAAATCAACTCCAATTGACTTGAAATCTATGCTAACCCACTTTTGGCCCATTTCCTAAATCAAATCCAATGCCAAATGATCATTTTACCCATAGGTCAAGGGCATCACAAGAGATAAATCATCCACGTTAGTTATCATTTCAAATCCTTGGCCACTTGGTACTCTCTTGGTAATGGGCACTTAGTACACTATCCGACCCAGGTGGTTGGGTCGTATGACCATGGGAGGTGAAATCGTCTCACCCTCTCCATTGGAGCATTTGAAACCCATAGGACACCCATGATTCCTCCTTGGCCGCCACCTCCATAACTTTAACCAACCAAGCTGAGCCAACTCACCTCCTCTCTGCCACCCAGGACTCCTTGAGATGGTCGGACGACCACTAGAGGCCAAACACAATCCCACCATTCAATCAAGATAAGGGGTGGTGGGAGGTGGGATACACCTCACCTAACACACACAAAATCATGCCTTAGAGCCCAGTTACCCAAGATGAGTTGCGAGCCATTCCTTAAGCTCCCAAGCTCATTCCTCGATCAAACAATTCCCTTCCCATCCCTCCTGAAATAAGACACTTTAATTTCTGACCAAACTTCCCCATTTCTCCATCAAACTCAAATTAAATTTGCACACACCTTCCCTAGGCCTCATCGTGCAATAATGAATCATCTCACAAGCTTCTGATCAAAGTCAAAATCAAATTATGATAATGTCAAGGTGAATTGCTACTCAATAAGGCTTTATCTCCACTAGATGAAAGTTCCTCAATCATTTGAGTCACCAGCCTTGAGCTCTGGCAAGGTTTGTTTCCAAAATTGATCGTTAGATAAAAATGGGTTAGAGTTTTTTGAAGAAAACTTGCATCTCGTGTGATCTTGACTATTGAATCCCCTTCTATCGATGTCATGAAGGTGTGGAATCCTTTTAGAGTTGATCCAAGCTCAGGCAAGCTTAGATCAAGTGACAATGGCAGATGCACTCCGTTCTCCCTCACTCATGTGACGTTAGATCACGCACCATCCATTTCGTGTGATCAGAATGGATGATCGTGATTTGATACGCTAGATCGATCTAATTTAATCCTATTAAGTTATGGGATTAATTGTAGTCATCCAATCTTATATCATATGATAGATGATAAAGCGCATCTGCCACTGCCACATAGCGGTGAGTCGTATAAGTTTTAAGTAACCAATCTCACAACGCCACGTGGAAAGCATGCCACATCAGTGCGCTACGTAGCGCCAATAAGATTAGGCTTTAATAAGGCTTAATTAATCATTTTTAATGGCTAAAACTTTTAAAAAGTATAAACAATCATAGAGAAATAAAAAAAATGTAAAAAATACTCATTTTAAGGTGTGTGATCTATCTCCTCCCAAGCAGTGAGAGATGGATGTTGTCAGTCGATCCTCGCTCGATCCAAGCTCACCCGAGCTTGGATGGAGTTCAAACTCACCCTACACCCTTAGAGGAGCATAAGTAAGGTATCCAACAATCAAGATTCAATGGGATTATAATTCCATTCACAAGGGACTAAGCAATTTTTATCTTAGGATCAATTTTAAGTAATACCTCATCGGAGGCTATCACCGGTGCTTCCAACAGAGGAGGTAGCTTCGTCAAGTAGGGATGAAGCCCCATTGAAGGTATCAAGATTTGATTTGAAGTGGATGGCTCAGTTGATCAAGCTCCCTATCAATGGAAATCGGCTTTGATCAAAGTTCTCCTTCCCGTGGCTTCATTACTTGGGAAATAACTTGATTGAGCTTGACGAGGTCCCATGATGGTGCTTGAAAGATTAATTTGGGTTTGGTGGAGAATTGGATGAGTTCTATCTTCACTTCACCTCCCATATTTTGGCTTTAAGCAAAATCAAGAAGGAGAAATTAAGGTAGCTTGGAAATGGCTTTGAGAAGCTTCAGAATGCTTGGTTTCGATTCCTAGAGCTTAGTAGAATTCAACACTTGTGGTTTGAGTGGGAATGAGGAGGAGTATAACCCCTCCTTGGATCAGATAGTGAAGACTAAAAATTCCATTTTAGCTCAATTGCTGCGATTGATTGATCAATTTTAGCTGTTAGACACTCCATGTGATTCATTTTAGGTAGTGGAGGGAAGGAGAATGAGTGCCCATGTGCTAGGTGAGTGCATTAGTGATTCTAAGGGCTCAGTTCCCATTGGAGGGGTCAGTTTGGCCTTGGGTTGGGTCATGGCCGACCCAAGGTGATTGGGTCATGTTCACCACCCTCCTTAGTGTCCATGTGGACCACTAGGAGGATGTTAAGTGGTCTCGAGAAAGAATATGACCAAATTCTAAGTGAATTTGGTCATAGGATATCATTTGACCTAGGGGTAAAGTGGTCATTTGGCTTTGATTTTAGTTTGGGCAGATTTGAGATGATTCAAAAATGGGTTGGACCAAATTTCAAGTGATTTGGAGCTCATTTGGTTTGAATTGGTTCAATTTGACCCATTTATGTCAGGTTAGGTCAATTTTGGTTAGGTTGACCAATTGGTCAAATTGGGTCAAATCATGGGTTAGGTCAATTTCAAATGATCATTTGGAGCCTATGGGTATCATTGGTTTGGATCAATTTGGTTTATATTTGGTTTTGGTTCATTTAGGTTTATTTAGGTCAAATGGGTCAAGTTGACCAATTTAACCAATTTGACCCAATTGGGTTAAGTCATGGGTTAGTTTAGGTTTAGCTGATAATTTGAAATGTATTGCAAGCTTTGGTTTTAATCAATTTTGGTTTGGTTTGATTGTAAGTTGATTTGACTTTTTAGATCAAGTTGAGTTCATGGTCAATTGGGTTAGGCTGGGTCTAGTTGGCCAATTGAAGCTTTGGTCAAGTTCAATAATCAATTTAGAATGAATTTGACTCGTTGGTTGCAATAAATTTGGCTTAGATCAAGATTTGACCCATTTTGACTTTTTAGGTCAACTTGGGTCAACTTAAGTCAAGTGGCCAATTAGGCTTGATTTGGCCCAATTGATGGCTTGGTCAAGTTTAATCATTGATTTTGAATTGGTTTAGATCAATGGTTTCAATTAATTTGGCATATGGTGGATTTTGGCTAGTTTATGTTCCATTTGGGCTAAGTTTTAACTTGGTCAAAGGCTAGGTTTGACTTGGTTTGAACTAATTTGAGTGATTAATCATCCTAGGATGATTGTTGCTCATAATGTTAGGCTTAGATGGGCTTAGTTCAATCCAATTTTGGGTTGATTAGAATATGGTTCAAAAAGGTCTTTTAGGTCACTTTGTGAGTTTAAGTTGTGGAACCAAGGCTTGATTCAAGTTTGGTTGAGCTCACATATGGACTTATGATTGAAATTTAAATCCAATTGCAGGTGATTTGGAGTCAAATGGGTTTTGATTCATTTCACAATTCCAAGTTCAAAGGATGAACATGGGTTTGATTTGGGTTAGTTTGATTTTGGTTTGATGATTTGGGTTAGTTTGATTCATTTCCTGAAAAGAAGACCCATAGATCTAAACTTGTAGTTCTAGGTCAGGTTGTATAAGGGCATTTTTTTTCTCTTCTTTCGGGTCTACTGGTAGTATCATCGCATTGCCCTATTTTATTAATTTAATCTAGCTTGATTTATTTTAGGTGCGTAATAGGAACAACATACTTTTTCTAGATTTCTTTCTATGCTATGTTTGTGTTGTGATGAATGCCTAGATGTAGGATCACATGATAAACTAAATTTTCTACCCAACTAAATCAATCGTAACATAAAAATAAATACAACTCATAATCTTCATATGAAAGCCTAGGTATTAAAGCAAGATAAAATATGTAGCAACCTCTTAGCTGGATGTTTTAACATCATGCATAAATCATCTTGTTTCACCCTTATTAAGGAGGACTTCCATCTTTGTTAGAGAACTTGGGCATGAACTTTGAGAGCCTATGATGGAAGAACACCTTTTTCTATTCTGATTTGGCCAATAACCTTTTTCTAATTGCATGCAATAGGCATAAATTGCATTCCTATGACCTAAAATGAATCTTGAATAAAAAATCATAAAATCTGAAAAATATGCACTAGTTAGATGCATCCTCATGCCCTACATGATGCTAAGAATTAAGGAGTTAGTATAGGTTCATAGATTTCTTTCCTAAAAATGCAATAGCCCAACCATTTTGCATTCATGTGACTTGACTTCATGAATTTAAAATATACTTAGGTGGTGTTAACTAGTAGCCTTCTCCAAGCATATTGTAAGTCCAGAAGGGCCAGGGATAGGCTAATTTCCTTAAGTGAGTCGAATGACCAATGATTACTAAGGATAGAATTAGGTCGAGCATCCGACATGTGTCAGAAGCACCAATAGACTAGGTTTTGAAGCATCCTTTTCAGGAATAAGTCTTCAACCCTAGGCATTTCTGCAGTATTGTGCTACTAAAATCTAAGCCCTAGATTTCTAAAAAAATGACAACTCAAAATATAAAATTATATCCCAAATTTGAAGTCTAATCATAGGATAGCTGAAATGTCTACTAGGTATCCCAGTATCAATAGACATTTCCTACTTTTTTCCATTTGACTCTTGAAAATAACTCTCTCTAATTTGGACCTCTCCCAATTGAATTTCAAAAAATCAATCCTTTGAAAGCTACCTTGGCAGTCTTTTGGAATAACTACTTATTTTTTTAATCGAGAGTATTCTTAGAAAGAGACCCTTCCTAAGTTGTAATTAATTATAGAGGCTTGCCTTTATAGGGAACCATGATCCTAGGATAAAATAAACCCTGTTCTACTTTTCCATGTAGTTCAGGGGAAAAATACTCTGGTACATAAAAGTACCATTAGTCTTAGGAGTCTTTTATTGAAATGTTCAAATCCATTATAGGAGATCATGTTTATCTTTCCAGATAATATGTTTATTCCTTAATGTCATATTTTGTTAACTAAATAAAATATTCCTAAACTCTATGTGGTGTCATTTCTTTCCTCTATTCTAGAGAAAACACCAACACCATTAAGTTGATTTTATATTTTTTTTAGGTTAAGGTGTAAATTATTAGTCCACACACTTTAACATAATTAATTAACAATTAAGGGTCTAAATGGTCAACTAGGAGAATGTTAAGTGGCCATGAAAGGAATTGACCAAATTTGGATTTGGCCAGTTACCCTTTGACCTAGGGGTAAAATGGTCATTTAGCTTTTGTTTTTGATTTGGGCGGTATGATTGAAAAATGGGTTGTGCCAATTTTCAATGAATTTACAGTTTATTTGATATGATTTGGCTCAAGTTGACCCATTTTGGTCAAAATGGGTCACTTTGGGTCAAGTTGACCAAATGGTCAAATTAAGTCAAACCATGGGTTAAGTCAAGTTCATATGACCATTTTAAGTATTTTGGTATCTTTTATTTGGTTCAATTTGGTTTAGATTTGGTTTTGGTTCATTTGAATTCATTTAGGTCAAATGGGTCAAGTTGACCAATTTGACCCATTTGACTTAATTGGGTGAGGTCATGGGTTGGTTTAAGCTTGGTTAATCATTTAAAATGATTTGAAAGCTTTTGTTTAAATAAATTTTGGTTTGCTTTTATTTCAAGTTGATTTGACCTTTTAGGTCTAGTTGGGTTCATGGTCAATTGGGCTAGGTTGGGTTTAGTTGGCTAATTGAGGCTTTAGTCAAGTTCACCTAGTGATTTTGAATGAATTTGACCCATTGGATGCAATCAATTTAGCTTAGATCAAGTTTTGACACATTTTTAACTTTTTAGGTCAACTTGGCTCAACTTGGGTCAAGTAGCCAATTGGGCTAGGTTTGGCTCAAATGATGACTTGGTCAAGTGCAATCATTGATCATGAATTGGTTTAGATCAATGGTTTCAATCAATTTGGCCTATGGTGGATTTTGGTTAGTTTAGGTTTTATTTGGGCTAAGTATTGACTTGGTCAAAGGTTAGGTTTGACTTGGTTTTACCCAATTTGAGTGATTGATCATTATGTGATGATTGTTGCTCACAATGTGAGGCTTAGGTGGGCTTAGTTCAATCCAATTTATGCAGGATTAAAATTTGGCTAAAAAGGTACTTTAAGTCACTTTGGGTCAAGTGAGCCTCAATGGGTCAATTGACTTGATCAAGGCTTGATTCAAGTTTGGTTAAACTCACATATGGACTTATGATTGAAATATAAACCCAATTGCAAGTGATTTGGAGTCAAAAGAGTTTTGATTCATTTGATAATTTCAACTTCAAAGGATGAACATGGGTTTGATTTGGGTTTGAGTTTTGAATTTAGTTTTGGTTTGATGATTGAAGTTTATGATTGAATTTAGTTTGTGATTGAAGGATAGATTGTTTGAAGAAGAAAATCCAAAGGTTTGGATTGATTTGAGTTGAATTTTGCTAAGTTCAAGAATTTGACTTGAAATAGTTTAGGTTGAATTTTGGTTAGATTTGGGCTTGATTTTTGAATTTGGTTTGTGGTCATTTATATTTTATTTTATTTGTTGTGAATATAAATGAGAATATAAAGAAAATTTAGGCTAAGTCCATAAAATGAAATCAAAATAGCTTAGGAAAATTTGGGATTAGAATTCATCATGGATTTCAATTATTTGGAATTGATTCATGATTTGAGTTTTGGAATTGATTTGGATTTGAGAAAATCAATTAGGTTGGAATTGATTTAAGGTTTGATTTGGAATTGATTTGAATTTGAAGTACATTTGAATTTGAAATTGATTTGAATTTGAAGTTGGTTTGGATTTGAAGATGATTTGAATTTGAAGTTGGTTTGAATTTGAAGTTGGTTTGAATTTAAAGTTGGTTTTAATTTGAAGTTGGTTTGATTTTGAGGCTTAACTTGAAAGAAGGAAGTAAGGATTTGGTTCAAGCTATAGGGTAGGAAAATTTTTCTAATACCCCTAAGGCATAACTTATTGCTATGGTTAACTCTTCTAAGTCTCTACGGTTAGGTTAAGTGTCCACCTAATCACTAGAAGTGTCTTAAGATTAAGGAACTCTTAATGTCTAAGAGGAGTCCTATGTCTAAAATGAAGAAGGACTAAGGAACTCTTAATGTCTAAGAGGAGTCCTATGTTTAAGATAAAGAAGTTGAGAGCTCACTCCAAAAATGTGGTCAACAAGTAGAGACGGTTCAACTTATCTAGTGTTTTTGATTTTCTCTATGGGTGCTCATTTTTGAACTATGTCATCACTTGTGTCCTACAAAACTTGGGATGTTACTTGGTTGATGAAATCAAAAAGAAGAAATGTTGAATCTAAATTCATTCTCTCTTAAAAAAAACCTTAAACCCTAAACTAAATATTGAACCCTAAACCTAAAATCTAAACCCTAAACACTACACCCTAAACCCCAAACCCTAAACCCTAAACCCTAAACCTAAACTAACCCTAAACCCTAAACCCTAAAAAGTTAAAAACTTAAACCTAAAAAAAAAAACCTAAACCAAAACTAACACTAAACCCCAGGCCCAAAAAACCTTAAACCCTAAACCCTAAACTAACCCTAAACCCAAAGCTAACCATAAACCCTAAACCTTTAACCCTAAACCATAAACCCTAACCCTAAACCCTAAACCCTAAACCCTAAACCCTAAACCGTAAACCCTAAAAAAAAACCTACACCTAAAATAAAGAAAAAATAAACAAAATAAAATAAACATAAACCTAAACTATAATAAACTAAACTAAAACAAATAAAAGCTAAACCTAAACCTAAAATAAACTCACCTAAACCTAAACCTAAATAAATAAAATATAAACTAAAATGGACTAAACCAACTAAAAATAAATAAAAGTTAACCTAAAATAAAAAACTTAAAACCTAAAAAAAAATAAAATAAAAAAAACTAAAACCTAAAAAAAATAAAACATAAAACTTAAACCTTAAAAATAAAATAAAAATAAAACTCAACTAAAAAAATAAATCTAAACCTAAAACATAAACTAAAATAAAATATCTAAACTAAAATAAATAAACCTAAAATAAATAAACTAAACTAAATAAAAATAAAAAATAAACCTAAATAAACATAATAAATAAAATAAACTCAAATAAATAATAAATAAACTAAATAAACCTAAACCTACCAATTTATTTAATTTAATAAAAAACATTAAACCCAAAATCTAAAACCTTAAACCCTAAAACTAGCCTAAAAAAGCTAAACCTAAAACCTAAACCCTAAACCACAAACCCTAAACCCAAAATAAACCCCAAACTAAACCTTATACTAACCTAAACCTTAAACCTTAACCCTAAACCCTGAACCCTAAAATCCTAAACCCTAATCCATAAACCCTAAACCCTAAAACCATAAACCCTAAACTCTAAACCCTAAACCCTAAAGCCTACAACCCTAAACCCTAAATCCCAAATCCTAAACCCTAAACCCTAAACCACCCAAACTAACCCTAAACCCTAAGAATTGACAAAACCTTGATGGTAGGAACATCACCGCCAACTAGGCTCTATCTAGATCTTGGCAGTGGAGGTGAAGGCGGAGGTGGTAGTTATCGTAGTGGTGGTGGGGGATCTAGAGGTGCTGGTAGATATGGAGGAGGTGGTTAGAGAAGTGGTGGTTATGGAGGTGGGAGGAGCGACGGAGGTTACAGTCGTAGTGGTGGTGGAGAGAGAGATTGGGGATAGATGGTGGATCCTACTACTCGAGAGGCGGGGGTGGTTATGATGGAAACTGGAGAAACTGAAGAGCGACTGATCCGATATGATATTTATGGAACTGTGTCTTTAAAGTAGAGATGGTTCTAGTTATTTATGATTTTTTATTTTCTTTATGGGTGCTCATTTTTGGTCTATGTCATAGCTTATGTCTTAGAAAACTTGGGGTGCTACTTGATTGATGAAATCAAAAAGAAGAAATGTTGAATCTAAATTTATTCTCTCTTAAAAAAAAAACCTTAAACCCTAAACCCTAAACTCTAAACTAAAACTTGAACCCTAAATCTAAAACCTAAACCCTAAACCCTACACCCTAAACCATAAACCCCAAACCCTAAATCCTAAACCCTAAACCTTAAACTAACCCTAAACCCTAAACCTTAAAAAGAAAAAAACCTAAAAACCTAAACATAAACTAAATAAAATCTAAAGATAAAATAAATAAAAAAACCTAAATAAAAATAAAATTTAAAAATTTAAAAAATTTGAAAGATAAACTTCAACCTAAAAAATAAAAATAATAAAAATAAAATAAACAAAAATAAAATAAATAAAAACCTAAACTAAACTAAAAAAATAAAAAACCTAAATAAAATAAAAACTAAACCTAAAATAAAAATAAAATATGCCTAAAATAAAATAAAATAAAAACTGAATAAAGCTAAAACCTTAAACAAAAAAAACCTTAACCTAAAATAAAAATAAAATAAACATAAACCTAATATAAAGTAAACTAAACTAACACAAATGAAACATAAACCTAAACCTAAATCAAAATTAAATAAAATAAAATAAACTAAAAATAAACCTAAATTGAAACTAAAAAATAAAACTTAAAAAATAAACCTAAAATAAAAACCTAAAACCTAATCCTAAAAAATATAATAAAAACTTAAACCTAAACCTAAAAATAAAAAATAAAACTTAAACCTAAAATATAAAAATAAAACTCTACTAAAAGTAAACCTAAACCTAAAAAATAAACTAAAATAAAAAAAACCTAAAATAAATAGATTAAACTAAATAAAAATAAAAAAATAATCTAAATAAAAATAATAAATAAAATAAACTCAAACAAATAAAAAAATAAACTAAATAAACCAAAACCTACTAGTTTACTTAATTTAAAAAAAATCCTAAACCTTAAACCCTAAAACTAACCCTAAACCATAAACTTTTATCCCTAAACTCTAAACCCTAAATTGTGAACCCTAAACCCTAAATCCTAAACCCTAAACCCTAAACCATAAACCCTAAACCTTAAACTCTAAAACCCTAAACCCTAAACCCTAAACCCTAAACCCTAAACTAACCCTAAAGCCTAAACCCTAAACTAACCCTAAACCCTAAACCCTAAGAATGTGTAGATCCTTGATGGTAGGAACATGACCGTCAACTAGGCTCAGTTTAGATTTGGTAGTGGAGGAAAAAGTGGAGGTGGCGGTTATCACAGTGGTGGTGGGGGATCTGGAGGTGCTGGTGGATATGGAGGAGGTGGTTGAAGCAGTGGTCATTATGGAGATAGGAGGAGCAATGGAGGATATAGTCGTGGTGGTGGAGACAGACTGGGGATATGATGGAGGATCACGCTACTCAAGAGGCGGGGTGGTTCTAATGGGAACTGGAGAAATTGAAGAACGGTCGATTCGATCTAGTGCTTATGGAACTGTGTCATTATAGTAGAGATGGTTCTACTTTTCTAGGGTTTTTGATTTGCTCTATGGGTGCTCATTTTTATCTAGATTGCCTTAGAAATCTTTGGGTGCTACTTGGTTGATGAAATAAAAAAGATGAAATATTGAATATGAATTTTTTCTATATTAAAATAAACCTTAAACCCTAAACCCAAAACCTTAAATCCTAAACTAAAACTTAAACCTTAAACCTAAAACCTAAACCTTAAACCCTAAATCTTAAACCCTAAACCCTAAATCCTAAAAACCATAAACCTTAAACCATAAACCCTAAACCCTAAACCCTTAACCCTAAAACCCTAAACCCTAAACCTTAAACCCTAAACCCTAAAACCATAAACCCTAAACCCTAAAACCTACAATGCTAAACCCTAAACCCTAAACCCCAAACATTAAACCCTAAACCCCAAATTAACTCTAAAGCCTAAAGCCTAAAGCCTAAGTTAACTCTAAAACCTAACCCTAAACCCTAAACCCTAAACCTTGTATAAAGATCTCATTAAGAGTAGATCTAAAGAATGACTTAATCCTAACATTGTTGGTAGCTAAAGAAAATATCTTCAAGTGACTTCACTTGACTATTAGGGATTTGAATACCCTAAACCTTAACCATAAATAATATTATATCACCATATATTATAGTATAATGTTGGATCATATATTTGAGCATGTAGTGATATGTTTTTGGATGTTATAAGATGTTTTAAAATGTTTTAGTATATTATGGTATTGTGCATTATAGTTTATATTAATATAGATCATAAAACATTGACTTAATAAATTTGATGATGAAATTTGTTAAATTTGAAATGTGAATTAGGCTGTAGTACCAAAGGTGTGTCTTGTAGTCTAAAAAGTAAGATTTTATGTTCAAAATAAATATTATATGTTGTAGAGTAGTATAACATCATATATCATAATATATTGTTCTGCGCATTTTAAATTCTTTTAGTATTTTACAACCATGCAATCTATCCTACACTAGCATTATTTATAAAAATTTTGATTTAGACTTTAAAATTGAGGAATTTGGCCAAATTCATAATAGGTAGAGCATGGCATCATAATATATTATTTCAATTTAAAATATCTAAGCAATACAACTAAAATATATAATTTTTTTATTATTTAGACTAATTTTATGATTTTTTATCTTAAGCAATCTCTTGTGATGTCATATACAATATAATATAATATAATATGTTATAGTGTATTATAATATAGGATGCCATAACATAGTGTAGCATCATGCATTATAGCATACTATTGTGTATGACTACTTATTATTTAGCATATCTTAGTTTGCTACAGTATGATGTAGTAGATTTTGTACTGGTATAATTCATAAAAATACTAAATTATAGGCTATGATGATGGGATTTGGCCAAATTTAAGGTAAGCTTAAGGGAACATCATTGGGAGTGTGCTATGGTGTGTCATTTACTCAAAAGATTGGAATTTTGCATCCAAAATAAATGTTCATTTTTCAACCAAATTTTATGGATTTTTGCTTAATGTGATTCATTTTAAGGTGTAATGTAAGATAATATATTATATGAAGGCATATTAAAATTTAATGTACGTAACAATCTAACTTTACATATATATGAATGTGGTGGTATGTTACTAAATGTTATTGTAGATTTTAGTATGTTTTAACTTTTGTTATAATACATTTGGTCAAAACTCACAAAAATGTTAGTTTGAAGGTTAAGATAGAAGAATTTGGCCAAATTCATGGCACACACCAAAAGCAACACCAAAATTATGCTATTTTGTACCATTTCTAATAGAAAATAACAATTTTACATCTAAAATGAATATTATTCATATTTTGAAAAAAATTTGTTATTTATTCCCTTTAAGTGATTCTAATGAGGTGTAATGTTAGAAGATATATTATATTATAGGAAATAATAATATAACATCATATATTATAATATAAAATAGTGTGTTAATTCACATTATAATATGTTTATCATGATATTGTATAGTTAGTTTTAGCTTGCACCATCACAAATCATAAAATGTTGATTCCAATGTTAAGATGATGTAATTTAAACAAATACATTGTTAGGATTTTGGTTGAAGTATTAAAGGTGTGCATAAGAGAAAAAATAAGATTTGATGATAATTCCATGTCAAGGGCATGGATGGAGATCTGTTAGGGGATCACACATGCATTGGACATGACATATGAGGGCTCTATGTCTAGGGCATAGAAGAAGAAAATCTACTGGGGGAAGGTTTGAATTTGATTTGATTATATGATTTGTGGAAAGAAGATCCACTGGGGATAATAATCTATAATCCATCGAGGATTAAGATCAAATCGACTTTAATTTAATTTATTTTAATTTATGTGGAGGCATATCTGCTAAAGATATGGGCTCAAGTTCGCTAGGGATCGAGTATATTAACCTTCCATTAGGGAAGCAGATTCATGCTATCCACTGGGGATTGGGATTTATGTTTGATTTCATAGATTTATTTGGGGATGTATCTACTAGGAATGGTTGGATTTCTTTGATTTAGACTCTATTAGGGGAGTTGGTTTAATTTTGCTAGGGAGGTTGGTTTTGAATTTGATTTGTTTGCTTGACTTTTTTATATTTTATTTGGGGCTCCACTAGGGAGAAGGGTGTGATTTAACTCCACTAGAAAAATCAGATTGGGTTTAACTTAATCTGAGTTAATGTATGGACCCTATCGGTGTGTGATGTACCCCTTGAGAAGGGGCTATATTAGCCTTGACCTACCTCAGGTTTACAAATCCAAAAGGAAAGTCTACCGGCTGTGGGGTAGAGCTATCCAACCTAAGGGGTTGCCTTTCAGTGTGTAGTGGTTATGCTAGGAAGAAGGCGTAGTAGACTTACATCTTCCAAAGCAAGGATCATTCGATGGGGTAGCCTTTTGGATGCATAACAAATCGAATCTAACCTAGGGAGACTATTAAGTGAATGCCACTGAGGAGTTATGTCAACTCAAAAGTATTCAGGATTAATTTTATCTTAATTTCATATGATTTGATATGGTTTATTTGGTTTAGTTTAATTTTAAATTGAGGGAATATTCGATGGGGATGTGAGATCAGTCAAATTTGATAGATTTAATTTATAGACCATGCCAGTGTGCGATGGATCCACTGAGAAGGGGCTATATCAGACTTTTCCTGCCTTAGATTTACAAATCCAAAATGATAGTCTACTATCCATGGAGTAGAGCTAGCCAACCTAAGGGGTTGCCTTTCGGTGTGCAACAATTTTGCTAGGAAGAAGGTGTGCCAGATTTACATCTTCTAAAGTAAGGAACAACCATTGGGGTGACCTATTGGTAGCACAACAAATCGAACCTAACTTAGGAGAGACTATTGAGTGAATGTCGTTGAAGACTTATATCACTCAAGAGTAGTCAGGCGATTCCAATAAGGAGTTTTACTAATACTGCCCTAAAGATAGGATGCCTTCTTGAGAAAATGTACCACTAGGGGTGCCCTCCTAATCCACAAGTGAATATATATTTTGTTTATATATTTGTGTGGACCCTACTGGTGTGCGAGGGAGAAGAGGCTATGTAGGCCTTGACCTATCTCAGATTTATTAGACAAAGAGAGAATCTACACATCCACAGGATGGATTCTCCAACCACAGGGGTGCTAACTAGGAAAGGGGAACTGTCCAATCTGATAGAAACTCGGGTAGTGTCTAAATGGGGTGCAAAAGAAGTGATCCAAATATAGTGCCCATAGGGGAGGTGCTACTAGGGGCATTATCCTGAGGCATAAAAAAAAGCCTATTGGTGTACGGTGGCCAAGTCAAGTAGAAAGTGTAGCATACTTACATCTGCCATGAGTGGTGCATCTTACTGTGCAAGAACCAACCAACCTAAGGTGTATCCATTAGCATGAGTGGTGTATCCATCAGCGTAGTGAGAACAAACCAACCAAAGGTGCCCGTCAGTGTGCAATGATCAATTTGGAAAGAAAGCATGTAGGCTTACAACTTTCCAACTGGAACTGATCATCGGGATAGTCTGTCATCGGAGGGACATATGTTATCTGACCTAGAGCGACTACTAAGCGAGGAGCTAGGAGGAAGGATTGGACCTAGACATGAAGCAGTCAAGAGGGAAGGAGCCAATAAGGGACTTATCCTAAACTACAAATATACTCTACCCAGTCAATGCATGAAGGCTAACCCAATAAGAAAGCATAGTAGACTCACATCCTCCTAAACGAAGCCAACATGAGGTAGCTTACCAACCACGCATTAAGACCTACCAAATTAATAAGGTGCTTGTCCATGTGCAGTGGACAAGTAAGGGTGGAAAGTGTAGCAGACTTACATCATCTAAAGCAAAAAGACCTCTAGGGTGACACACTAGTAGCGTAGCATGTCAGCCTGACTTAGAGCAGCTATTAAGTGAGTGCTACTAGTGGCATTATCTCAACTCAGAATAGCCCAAGATAAAAGATATGTGTTTATTTTATAATTTTTTGTGTTGTGTCGATGAAGGATAGGATGTCGCTAAGGTTTCATACACCTATCCTAAACACATCGTGGAGGATTCATAAACAAGAACTTTTGGCATGGAAAAGATTGAATTCGAAATGGAATATTCATTGATGATAATTATTTTCAAACATTATTTATAATATTTCTTTAAGTAGAGCTTTTTGATGGAAGCATTGGGCACTCTCCCTTCTGATTAATAAGCTGATAAGATCCTCCTTAGTAGGCCTTCTCTATGGCAAAAGGGCCTTCCCATGTGAGTTTAAACTTGCCTCCCATCTTATTGTAGGAAACAATCAGTCTCCTTAGAAATAAAATAAGCTATCTTACTTGAAAATCTCTAGGACAGACCAACTTTTTATCAGTTTTAATCATTTTAGCTTTGTATAACTCGAGGTTTTGGCATGCTCATAGGTGTCTCTCCTACAAACCTTTGAGCTCTTCTATCCGCAACTTGGTGTTCTGCTCTATTATGATCTTGCTACTCACAGCTATCCTTTGTGATGAGAGTTAGACTTCTAATGGTAGAACGACATTAGAGCCATACACTAAGAGAAAGGAGTAGACTGAGTTGGAATTCTATATGTGGTGCGGTAGGCTCACAAGGCTTCAACTAACTGCTCATCCCCTTGCAAGTTGTTGGGGTGGGTTGAGTTTGAGCTTAATCTGAGCTTAATCGAGCTCAAATCTTTCCCTAAGGAGTGGACGGATGCCCTCTCCAGTAGGCAAGGTCAATGATGGACCATGGACCGTCCATACGCACATTTTGGATGGACTGTCCGTCCATGCTAGATCTGTGATTAATCCCTTTAGAAACCATGGGCTCGATCTCAACTGTCTGATGTTTGATCAGATGATCTAGAGAGAAAGTGCTAAGCACTGTCGGCTGACTGTGCAGTCAATGTGATAACTTAAGTGATGAATCCCATCACGCCACATGGAAAGCGCACTCTATGTCAGTGGTCTAGATGGCGCTGACAGATTAGTCATATAATTAGGGATTTAATTACCTAATAAACATAAAAACTTTAAAATAACATAACTAAATGTAGAAAATTTAGAAAAAATACAAAATAAATGCATTGTGAAGATAATTCAAAGGGGAATAATCTAAAATTAAGTTTGATGGATTTTGAACAGTGAATTTTATGCAATTAGGGTTTTATTGGGAATGTAATTATGTTAATTACTCCCTAATTATTCCATTGATTAATTCCAAACTTCTTAGGGTTGATTAATGGGATGACCTGTGCCTCCCATGATTTTCTTGAAATTTATTAATGGTTAAATTAGGGTAATTGCTTGATCCACTCCTAATCATTCCCTTAATCAATTAAGTGATTAATTAACATATTAAATAGTGATGAATAAGTTAATTAAATTTGCTAATTACCTTAGAACAATGAATGGACTTAGGGAATGAGATTAGGAGTCCTCTCCCAAATCTTTTCCCCTAAGTTCATTTCATTTGGATAAAAATCTAATTAAAGTGCAAATTAATTAAATAGTTTAATTATTTAATTAAGTGGCTTAATTAATCCAAATTTTAAAATCAAATCAATCTGAACTTAATTAATTCCTTCTTGGGTAGATGCTTAGGTGATCAATAACCTAAGTAACTTAAGAAAATCATATCTAACCCTACATGTGGGAAGGGTTATGAAAGTACTTAAATTAAGCCCTTTAGCTTAATTAATCATTAATTGTGAGCCAAATGCATTAGGCCCCTTTCTTTCTTAGGAGCATTGCTGATTTAAATTCTTTGCTTTGGCTCATAATGATTTGGTTAAATATGTTAAAATGGTGTAGGTAAGGGGTAATTAATGAACTTAATGTATACTTTAACCTAAACATAATATTAAATCAATCTAATGGTTCTAAAAACAAATTAAAACATCATACACATGTGGGAAATGAGTTAGGACCAACAAATCTCTTTGAATGTCCTAAATTCAAATCAAACTCAAAATAAAATAAAAATCTCTTTAAAATAATTTGATTTACTTTAAATAATCTTATTCCATAGCATTGTCTTTAAAAGTTAATTAGGGTGAATGAATTTACATGCTTTCATCAATTTATTTCTTTCCTAACATGCTAATTGTGTATGTCATATGAAAATCATGCATTTATGCCTTTTGAAAAATCAAATTAAAATGAAATGTTACCTTTATGTCAAATTACATGCTTTGGCTAAAGTAAGGATATGAATGGCTATTTTCACTACTAAATCCAAAGCTATTTTTGAAAACTTATAATTTAAACATTACAAATGAAGGGTGTGCTATTTACAATTGCTTATGAGTTTGACTATGAATAGTATAAAAAATGTTATGTGATTCTCCCTCTCTTTCTTAACATAGAATTGTATAGGGTTTGCAAAGTATATAGTCCTTTTGAAAAGGACATAACACTTACTTAAATCCATTCCTATACACTCTTATGTCATGACTCAAGAAGGAATTCCACATCACACATATAAACTAAAAATCAAACCAAAATCAAACAAACATAAACTTTTTGCATGATTCTCTCCATGCATTTCTTTTGTACATGCACATATATTTAAGAAAAGTGGTATATTAGTCTGGACAACCCTGGGATTGTGAGGCATTAAGTAGCCCTAAGTAGGTCTTATACCTTACACCCCTGGTGCTAACAATGGCATCATACTCACCTATGTATTTTATACTTGTAAATGTGCATATGAAAGATGAATAAAAGAATCACTCTTTTCTACTTAACAAAATCATACATACATGAAACATTCCAAAATTTCTTAAACAAAATCTCTTAGCATTCATCATGAAGGCGCGTTAAACAATTCCATTTACATGTATAGATATGCTTAGGGTTCATCCATATACATGTTACACATGTTGGGAAAGAAATGAAGTGTTGTGTGTTTTGTGATAGTATTTCACTTTACTTAATTTTAAAATGCCTTTCTTTTTGAATAGGTTTGTTTATGGAAAATATAAACTTAGGATTAATTAAAATGCATAATAAAACATTCACTGAACAAAAATCAAATATGAATCTACCATAGAAACTACTTAAGATAGGGAGGAAAGAGAAGTTCTCTTCTCTTTTCCTCTCTTTACAACATTAGTAATTAATTCTAGGTTCATTCAAATCTAATCAAATCAACTAAATCACTTAAATGAAACCACCCTCTATGTTGTAATTTTTTTTACTTAGAAAACTTCAACCAAAAGCTTAGCTAAACATACCACACAAGCCTTAAATGGCACACACATTAGGCTAAGTCACCACTTCTAACTTTAGGTTAGGGCAGTGCATGGTTTGATGTTTTCTTTTATTTTGTAATATTTTAGTCTGGATGTTAGGGTGCATGTGCGTAGATTGAATGGTAGGGTAATCTTAGTCTAACCATTATCTTCTGTAGGGGATTGTGCTTAAGGGGCACTATAATAAAAATATAAAATTACTTTTGTTATGCAGGTGCTTATACCCGTAAGCATAATCAAAAATAGGCCAGGTGAACTTGGTTACCCATGCGTGGGGTGTTAAGTCCTATTTATATATACATGCTTGAGATTGAATGGCTTGTTTAGCTAATCTCTGTTTTATAGGTTTTATTTAGATTTCCTTTTTCCCATTTTCATGTAATTTTGCAATCAAGATTTTGGAATGATTGTTATGCGGGATTAGGATGAACATTGGTTATAGGACTATGTCTTATGTACCATGTGAAGCTTTGAAGTAACCACATTCCAACCAACCAAAAGAAGAAAGAAGAAAGAAGAAAGAAGAAAAGAAGATATGAAGAATGAAGACCCCCATAACAATGAATTTATTTTTTGATTGTATTTAATTCATTTGTAATCTGGATTGTATAAGTGTAGAGCTCGGCTACCCAATTTGTTTTTAGGTTTGTGCGGTGAAGCCTGACCATAAATGGCCTCTTATTCTTTTGTGTTAGCTTTATAAATTGTTTGATGTTTGTTTAGCATGTGCATTAAGATGACAGCATTTCCTAGTTTCTTCCTTGCTTTGATGTATGGCCTGGATGACGATTAGGCTCTTAGGTAATAAATTTTCTATCCAACTAATCAATTAAATTAAAAAAATAAATAACTCATAACCTCACCTAAAGCCTAGGTTATAAACAAGATAAAAGAATTAGCAACCCCTTAGCTGGATGTTGTATTTTCTCACATCATGCATAAAAAGCATATTATTTCACTCTTGATTGGAGGGCTTCCACCTTTGCCAGAGAACTTGGCTTGACCTTTGAGAGCAATGGAAAAAATACACCTCCTTTTAATGCTAATTTTATCCCATAATCTAATTTCTCATGCATTTGGCATATAAATCTTAAAGCTTGTGTCAAATTGATTGTCCAAAATAAAAACAAAAAAATGTAACAAAATTTGCATTAGATTTAAGTCATTAAATCATGCCTTACATGATCTAGTCTCTTAGGGAGTGTGTTTAAGGACTTTGTAATCTTTTTAAATAAATAAAAGCTTAGCTATCTTACAAAAGCATATGACTTGCCTACATGTTTTAAAATCGTAGGAGGAGTTAGTTGGCGGCCACCCCCAGGAAGTTGTAAGTCTAACAGTCGAGTGGTTTATCCTCTCTTGTGGAGGTAAACCAAATACCCATTTTTGCCTTAGATTTAGGTCGTGTTTTTGGCCCTTATCAAAGCTCCCTAGATTTAGGTTTAGAGGTTGCTACTTCCCTTTACAGGTTATGAGCATAAATCCTCACCTCTTAGGCATTTCCATGACCTTGTATCATGGAATTGTAAGGCCTAGATTTCTAATAAAAATTCAGCTCAAATAAATAAATTCAATTTCAAAAATATAAAGCCCAACCATAGGATAGTTTGGGATGCTTACCTAGTATCCTAAGCATCCCCTACTTATTGTCATTTGGCTTAGATAAGAACTCCCTCCTCTTTATCGATCCCACTTGACTTTCTAAAAAATAAACCAATCAATTGATAGTCCTACCTTCGAAATCTTTGGAGACAATGATCATTTACCTAAATTGATAGTATTCTTAAGGAATCCTATTCTTTAGGATGTAATTAACTATGGGGATTTCCCCTATAAGGAACTTAACGAACCCGATTTAAAATAAATTCTGCTTTACATTTCCATGTAAAGTATGAGAAGAACCTTTGGTACATTCGGATGACCCATAGTCCTTATGAGTCCTTATTAAGATGATTAGGTCCATTTGTAGGGTGGTGACTTCTATCTTTTGATATAGTACACATTTCCTCGATGTCATACGCGATCACACTAAAGCCTAAACACTAAACCCTAAAACTCTAAAACCTAAACCCTAAACCCTAAACTTACAACCCTAAACCTACATCCTTAAATGCTAAACCCTAAACCCTAAACCCTAAACCCTAACCTTACACCCTAAGCATTAAAAGCATAATGCCTAGAACCCTATACCCTAAAACCTAAACCCTAACTCTAAACCCTAAACCTTAAACCCCAAACCCTAAACCTAAACTTAAAGTAACTGAATAAACTAAAAATAATCCTAAACCCTAAAACCGAATAAATGTAACCCTAAACCTTGAGAATGGGCAGAACCTTGATGGCAGGAACATCACCGTCAACCAGGCTTAGTCTAGATCTAGGTAGTGAATATTGACATGCTGGTCGAAGTAGTGGTGGTTATGGAGGCGGGAGGAGTGATGAAAGTTACAATAATGGTGGTGGTAGAGGGAGAGAACGGGGATATGATGGTGGATTCCGCTACTCGAGAGGCCGGGGTGATTCTAATGGGAACTAGAGAAATTGTGTCTTTATAGTAGAGACGGTTATAGTTATCTGGTGTTTTTAATTTGCATTATGCGTGCTCATTTTTGATTTATGTCGCCACTTGTGTCTTAGAAAACTTGGTGTGTTACTTGGTTGAAGAAATTAAAAAGAAGAAATGTTGAATCTAAATTTCTACTCTCTTAAACGAAACTGAAAACCCTAAACTAAAACTTGAACCCTAAACTTAAAACCTAAACCCTACACCATAAACTTAGAACCTAAACCCTAAACCCTAAACCCTAAAAATCCTAAACCCTAAACTATAAACAATAAACCCTCAAACTCTAAACCCTAAACCCTAAACCCTAAACCCTAAAACCTAAACCCTAATCCCTAAACTGTAAACCCTAAACCCTAAACCTTAAACCCCAAGCCCTAAACCCTAAGCCCTAAACCCTAAACCCCAAACCCAAATCCTAAAATGCTAAAACTTAAAATAAAAGTTAATAAAACCTAAAATAAAATAAATAAAAATCCTAAACTAAAAAATAAAATAAAATAAAAGATAAACTAAAACTTAAACATAAACCTAAAATGAAAAGAAAATATAATAAATTAAAATAAAATAAAATAAAAAACCTAAACTAAACTAAAAGATAAAACATAAATAAAATAAAACTAAATCTAAAATAAAACTAAAATAAACCAAAAAACAAAATAAAAGAAAGCAAACTAAAAAAATTAAAAAAAAAAAAACAAACCTAAAATAAATAAGAAATAAAACATAAAACCCTAAACTAAAAAAAAAACCTAAAATAAATTAAAAAAAAAACATAAACCTAAACTAAATAAAATAAAATAAACTAAAAATAAACTTAAATCTAAACTAAAAATTAAATCCTAAAAATAAACCTAAAATAAAAACCTAAAACCTAAACCTAAGAAAATAAAATAAAAACCTAAACCTAAACCTAAAAATAAAAAATAAAACCTAAACCTAAAAAAATAATAAAATAAATAAAACTAAACTAAAAAACTAAACCTAAACCTAAACCTAAACCTAAAAAATAAACTAAAATAAAAAACTAACCTAAAATAAATAAACCTAAAATAAAATAAACTAAATAAAAACAAAAATAAAGCTAAATAAAAATAATAAAATAAACTAACTAAACTAAATAAACCTAAACCTACTAGTTTAATTTATCTAAAAAATAAAAATTAAAAAAATAAAAAAATAAAAGCCTTAACCCTAAAACCAAAATCCTAAATCTTAAACCTATAACCCTAAACCCTAAACCTTAAAACCCTAAACCCTAAACCCTAAACCTAAACCCTAAACCCCAAAACCCTAAATCTTAAACCCTAAACCCTAAACCCTAAAACCTATAACCATAAACCCTAAACCTAAAACCCAAAACCATAAATGCTAAACCCTAAAACCCTAAAAACCTAAACATAAACTAAATAGAACCTCAAAATAAAATAAATAAATAAAAACAAAACCTAAATAAAATAAAAAAATAAACTAAAATAAAAACCTAAACTAAAACCTAAACCTAAACCTAAAAATAAAGTAAAATAAAGTAATAAAAATAAACTAAAATAAAATAAAGAAAAACCTAACTAAACTAAAAAATAAAATAAACCTAAGAATAAAAAACATAATAAAATAAAAACTCAATGTAAAATAAAAATCAAATAAACCTAAAATAAAATAAAATAAAAACTAATTAAAAACTTTAACCTAAAAATTAAATCTAAAAATAAATAAAAAATGAAACCTAAACCCTAAACTAAAAAAAACTAGACCTAAAATAAAAATAAAATAAACAAAATAAAATAAACCTAAACCTAACCTAACATAAACTAAACTAAAATAAAAAACCTAAACTATAATAAAAAAACTTAAAATAAATTAAATTAAAATATACAATAAACCTAAATAAAAATATAAAATAAACTAAAACTAAAATAAATAAAAATAAACTAAATATACTAAATAAACCTAAACTTATCAGTTTACTTAATTTTAAAAAAATAAAACTATAAATCCTAAATCCTAAACCCTAAACCCCTAAAACCTAAACCTACAACTCTAAACCCTAAACCCTAAACCCTAAACCCTAAAACCTTAACTATAAACTCTATATTAACCCTAAACCCTAAACCATAAACCTTAAACCTTAAACAAACCCTAAGCCCTAAACCCCAAAAATCCTAAACCCTAAACCCTAAAACCTTAAACCATAAACCCTAAACCCTAAACTAAATAAACCTAAACCTACCAGTTTACTTAATATTTTTTAAAAATAAATAATTAGTAAAAATAAAAAAACCCTAACCCTAAACCCTAAACCCTAAACTCTAAACCATAAACCCTAAATTCTAAAACCCTAAACACTAAACCCTAAACACAAAACCTAAACCCAAAACCATAAAAGCCTAAACCTAAAATCCTAAGACCTTAAACCCGAAACCCTAAAACCTATAACCCCAAAACTTAAACCCTAAACCACAAATCGTAAACCCTAAACGCTAATTGTTAAACCCTAAACCCTAAAACCTAAAAACCTAAACTAAACTAAATAAAACCTAAAAATATAAAAAAACATAAACTTAAATAAAATAAAAAACTAAACTAAAATAAAAAAACTAAAACCCTAAATAAAACCCAAGTTCTACTTTGGTTTTCGGTGATTCCATCTTCCTTGATTCTCCTTGGTTTGCATTCTCGCATGATTGTCCTGGATCGCGCATGCTCTATAGCTATGCTTATGGATTTGGTTTCTATAGCCGCACTACCGAATGGCTCCACCGTGCAAGCGACGGCTAGGGCATCAGAATTCTAGGGCTCTTTGGATTCAAATGCCCCATTAAACTTGATTATGGTTAAATCCTTTAAGGATGCACTCTCTGGTAAGAGTTTTTCATCTAATGCTTTGGTGAATTTAGTATTGACTTCTTTTCATGGTTTTCTGGTGATCATGTGCTCTGATAAGGAGGTTGAATTATTGGCTAAGCCCTATGAATTCCCTTTAGTCGGTAAATTTTCACTATGTCAGCCAAATTTGAATAAAATTTGATTGCTTTTTCATAATCTAAAACTTTCGGGTGCTTTTTATATTGGCTTGATTGATCTAAGGCATGTCTTAATTTAGCTTAATAATGACCTAGATTATTCAAGGGTTTTTGCTAGACGTTCCTATGTCCTTTTTAATTGCAAATCGTCTTCTAAAATGGACTCTCTTTTGATATAAAGGAGAAATCACCAATTGTTCTGGTTTGGTTGGCTCTACCTAATATGCAAATTCATTATGTGATGCTTTTTTATGGGGCTCTCTTTGGGGCCTCTTTAAATTGATCGCCACCGCTATAAGATCCCACCATGGTTGTATTTTAGTAGAAATTGATATATCCAAAAAAACATCCTAAAGAAGTTTGGATAGGCTCTGAAAATTATGGTTATAATCAAAAAATTGAATTTGAGAATTTTCCTGTGTTCTACTCTCATTGCAAAATCCATGGGCATGATAATTTAGAATATTTTGTGTTACACCTACATCTTAAAAAGAAAAAAATGAATGAGGCCAACCCTAATCCTCCAATTGATAAAATTGGTAAATCTATGTATGTGACTAAAGATACTCTAAAAGGAAATTCTATTTCTACTTCTGTGGAACCCACAAATTTGCTGAATGAAATGTTGAATGATGCTAATCTGAAAGATTTTTATGATGTAGATAAGGAGGATGCTGATGTTGATCCTAAGGCTCATTATGATGGCTTGGATACCTGTCATTCCTTGCATAATAATTTGGATGCTAAAGGCAATGCCCCTACTCTAGCTATCTTGACTTCCTTGAATGCTGAACATGAGGAAAATTTGAAAGGGATGGAGGAAAAACTGAAACAATATCCTGAAAGTGACCCTCAAATTTGTGTTCTTGATGCTTCCAATATATCCCCCTCTCTTATCACTAAAATTGCAACCTCCCCTTCTCTTATTTCTGATATTGACATACAACCTAATCATTCTTTGCATGATACTAAAATTGAGGAAGGGAAGTCACCATTAGAAATGCTTTGAGATTCTAACCCTATTCTTAATATAAGTCTCTCTCTGGAGACTCATTGGACAAAAATAGACCATTTCAAACTGTTCTAAAAAAATCACTTAAAGTAAAAATGTTCCCTAATAACTCTACTAGATCTACTAGATCTGGATCCTCATCTCATAAATAGATACTCTTCCTTTTATCTATTTGCTTTAGTCAACTACTTTACTTTATTTTTATTTCAAATTTGATAGCCTTAATGTTTAATTCTCTTATTTGGAATATTCAAGAGATTGGGACCCTCACTATTCATAACCGTGTTAGAAATATCTATCGTGTTAATAATATCACCTTACTTGTTATTATCGAACCTTTAATTCACTCTTTGAAGATCAATCTTGTGGCTAAAATGCTTGGCTTTAATAATTTCTTTTACAATATTAGTAATAAGATCTAGTGTTTTTGGAATAACCTGGTCTCTATTTCTATCCTTGATGATCTTCAGCAGGTGGTCAATGTTAACATTTCTTTGGGTGATTTCTCTGCTCTAGGCTCATTTGTGTATGAATCTTGCAATAGGGCTGGTAGGAACATCCTTTGGGACAATTTAAGATCCTTTACTGCCACTGTCAACAAACCTTGGTTGGTCGGCGGTGATTTTAACACCATCCTCTTCTCTTCGGAAAGAAGGGGGGATGCTCTCCTAACATGCATTCTATGGAAGATTTTTCTAATATGATTCTTGATTGTAACCTTATTGACATTGGCTACTCGGGATCAGATTACACTTGGCACAACTCTAGACTCTGGCAATGGCTGGATAGAACTCTCTTTAACTCCATATGGATAAATCAATGGCCCCATACTTTTGTTGAACATTTAAGTAGAACCTTTTCAGATCATGCTCCCCTCTTGATTTCTATTAAAAATCCGTTAAATTCGCTCTCCCACTCTACATCTTTTAGATTTCAAAATATGTGGATTAAGCATACTAATTTTTTAAATGTTGTCACCACTAACTGGACTGCCCCCCTCCACCCTGACAATTCGGTCAAGGGTATGATTTGCCTCTGATTTAAACTTAAAAGACTCAAGAAAAACCTTATTTGGTGGAACAAACATCGCTTTAAAAACCTTTTTTCTAACATCAAAAATATGGAACAATTGGTCTGTAATCTTGAAAATGCTATTTTAACTGATTCTTCTAAATTGAAGGATTTAAATGAAGCCAAAGATAACCTTGTTACCTATCAAAATATGGAAGAAACTTACTGGTGGCAAAAGGCGGCTAGTAAACTCATTGTTGATGGGGATAGAAATACGAGGTACTTTTATTTTCTTTTTTTAAAAAAGAGAACTTTAAATTATATCCAAAAAATTAAAAGTACCAATGGGAACTGGATCACTAAAAATAATGAAATTAAAGAATCTGTTATTAATCATTTCAGAAATTTACTGAATAAGAGCCATACTTTAGATGTTATCTCCAACACTCATTTGATTCCCTCATTTATTTCCAGTGAAGAAAAATAATTACTAACTATGATTCCTACAAAAAATGAGATTAGAGAAATTGTTAATAACATGAACACTGATTTAGCTGCTAGCCCTGAAGGATATACTACACACTTCTTTCAACATTGTTGGACTATTATTAAACAAGACTTAGTTGAAGCAGTCAATGACTTCTTTAATGGTAACTCTATACCTAGATATTTCTCTTATGCCTCCATTATCCTAATCCCAAAAATTGACAATCCAGAATACTTGGGTGACTTCAGACCTATCAGTCGTTGCACCTTCTTTCAAAAACTTATTGCTAAATTACTTGCTAATAGACTTACTCCTTTACTTCAAAAAATTATCTCTCCTAATCAAGCGTTAGAGGTAGAGCTATATCCTAATATTCTTCTAGAAGAGTTAATTCATGACCTGGATGCCCCTATCAGAGGTGGCAATATCCTTTTTAAATTAGACATTTCTAAATCCTTTGACAATATTTCTTGGAAATTTCTCTTTCATATTCTTCAATTGTTTGGGTTTTCTAATAAATTCATATCTTTTATTAAAAATTGTATTACTAGTGATTGATTTTCTATCATTTTAAATGGAAAGGCCTTAGGTTTCTTTTCCTCATCCCATGGCTTGAGACAAGGAGACCCATTGTTTCCTTCTCTTTTTATCGTTGAGTGGAATATCTTTCTAGGAGTCTTAATGACCTATTCAAAAATAATCCTAGCATGTACTTTAGAACCCTGGGTGGCATCCCTATCTCTCATTTGAGCTCTGCTGATGACTTCATCATTTTTTCCAATGCTTGCATTCATCACATCAAAAAAGTAATGGAATTATTTATTAAATTTGGGAAGGAAAGTGGTCTTTCTATTAATGAAGGCAAAAGTTGTGTCATTCCTTCATCTAAAATTCCTAGTAACAGAATTGACCAAATCTTGAGAATCACCAATTTTCAACAACATCACTTTCCCATTAAATATCTTGGTGCTCCTCTTTATAAAGGTTGAAAAAGATCACATCGCTTTGATGAACTTATCCAAAAATTCTCAAATAAAATTTTTGTTTAGGAATTTCATTTACTCTCTTTTGGTGGTAGACTTATTTTGCTTAAGAGTACCCTAAACTCCATGCCTTTATATCTTATTCAAACCATTGTCCCTACTAATTTTACCCTTAATAGAATCAAGTGCCTCCTTAATAAATTTTTTTGGGGATCTAACAACTCTTCTAAAAGGATGCATTGGACTTCTTGGTATAAAGTTGTGGCACCCTTGTAGGTGGCTGGGTTGTAAGACAATCAGTGAAACTAATGCGCATTTCTCATAAACTTTGGTGGAACTTTAGAAACAAGAATAGTCTTTGGGCTAAATTTATGACTGCCAAATCTTGCCGTAAGCATCCTCTCACTTGTTCTTACAAAGTGGGTAACTATGTATGGAAAAGACTTTGTAACATCAAATGGGAAGCTGAATCCCTTATTTCTTAGGGGGGAAACTTTGGCTTTTCCTTCTTTTGGCAAGACAAGTGGACTGGCAATGGTTCCATTGATAATTTATTAAATACTCATTTCACTAATGATATTAAAGTCTCATACATTTGAATAATAATTGGAATGATATCATGCTTATTGACTACATTCTACTCCTTTTATACATAATCTCAACATATATATAAATTCTAACAAGCCTGATCAAATCCTCTTTAAGCTCTCTCACAATTGAGATTTTAATCTTAAAGATGTTTGGTTTCATATTAAAGAAACTCATGACTTCTCTAATGTATTTTTTAAACTTTGGAATAACACTATACCTATCTCTTATTCTATCCTTACTTGGAGAATTCTAAAAAAATTCATCCCTGTGGACTCTCTTATGTGGAAAAAAGATTTTACTTACCTTCTAAATGCTATTGTTGTTATCACATTGAGGATGTGAATCATGTCTTTGTTAATGGAGCTATTGCCTCTAAATTATGGGTTTGATATGGTGAACTTTTCAATATTAATCTTTTTAATGGAACTCTATCTTTATACCAACTTCTGGAGGCTTATTTTCAAAGAACTGTTAAAGGTCATATTAAAGTGATAACTGCGATCACTCTCATATGGTTTATATGGATGGATAGAAATGATGCTAAACATCGTGGGATTCCAATGAATCATAGAAGAATTATTGCAAGAATCAAAGATAAATTTCGTGCCTTATTCAATGCCAATTTAATTACTAACAATCAATTTAAAGGTTGCAAATTTGTAGCTAATAATGGGTCTTACCTTGCCGAACATTTAAATTGTAAAGATGATAAGATTGTCTATTAGATTAAGCCCTATGATAATATTATCAAGATTAACGATGGTTTTATTTCTCAAAATAATTTTGGATGTGGTAGCATTTTCATAAACTTTAATGGCATGTTAACTTGTGCTTTTGCCTATCCTTTACCTACATGCTATTTTCTGAATTAATGGCCAATAAAGGCTGTTGAGATCGGTTTAAAAACTAGCTTAACATTTGGATTGAAGTAGATGCTCTTCTTCTTATTGATCTATTAACCTTTAATAAAATGGGTAACACTGAATTGTATTATCTTCTCAATCAAACTAGAATGCTTCTATCTCAAGTTTGTTATAGAATCTCTCATGTTTGGTAGGAAGGAAATGCATGTGCTGATTATCTTGCTAATCTGGGTGCTAGATAAGATGATCAAATTTTCTTTGATCAATCTAATCTACCTAGACACCTGTGGGGCTTAGTTAATTTGGATAATACTGGCCTACCATACCTTAGAAATTAGCCCCCTCTCTTTTCTTACTATTTACTATTTCTTATTCTGTGATGCATTCCTATAATTATTTTTTCTGCTTCTTCTGTGCTTCTGACTCGAGCCTTGCTCACCTCTTTGGGGTTTTTTTTGATAATGATGTGTCTCTTTTTGAATGGTATGATGTTTCCTGTTTCATTAAGCTACTAACTAGAAATGCTTATCTCTCTATTTATATTGACAAAATTTTCATTTATGTCTTTTCGCTCGGCTGGGCCTATTTTCTGTTGGCCTTTTGGTTTGCGTGGGTTTATTTTCTGCTATATATTTCTAGCTACAGGCTGATGTAGTTTAAGGGTGATAGGCTAAATGAATGTTGTTTCTTTCCAAATCTTATTTCTTGTCATGTTTTTTTATCACAATATATGTCAACAGGAGTTTTTATTCTCTTGGATATGTTGGGGCCTTTTGCATAGTCATCCATCAGTGAATAAATCTCCTCTCCTTCTAGGCAAGTGTTGCTTCATGGCTTTGAACTGCAGGAATACATATGTGTTCATTGAAGTTAAAGATTTTATTAGTATATTTAGTTTGCTATTCCCTCATTTTTTGGGAGTGTTTTTCTATTTCTCAAATAGGCTGGCATGTCGATTCATTTTACCTCTCTTTTAGCAAGTGGTTTTGGTTTCTCCAGACTACTGGAATATGTTGTTTGTGCAGTTTATGGTTTCTTTGTGTTTATTGCTCACACATATATTTGCTGACATGGGCCCTTTCTTAGCCTACTGTTGGGTCTGCTGTGTAGCTTTGGGCTGATTTGTATGTTGGTTTATTTCCATCAGCTGGCTAACTCTTGCATTTAGTTTTACTGGTTTTCTCCAATATGCTGGGAATGTTTTTCTATTCCTCGACCTGAATGTGTTGTTTTTTGGAATTCTTTGTGACACTTTTTTGCTCCCATCATACTTGGTTCATGGTTCCTTCTTTTGGCTGGTTTGTCTGTTGGCTTCTTGTGTAGGTAGAGGTGGTGTGGTGATTTTTTTCTTCGATTGGTTTTTGCAATTGGCTTTCTTGGTATAATTTTGGTTATGATCATGGCTAGATCAAGTGCTTGTGTTTCAGTTGATTCAGGCATGGATTCCTGCATGTCTTGCGGGCCTGCTGTTGTTGGTTTTTCTATCATGTGTTGGGTAGGGATTTTGATGCTATGGAGCATATAATGGCTGATGGTTATCCTATTTGGGATAGTGGGTTGCATTTTTCATATACATTGGATTTGTCTTTATTTAGATTTACAGGTACTAAGGAACACAAATCCTTCATCCTTTTTATCTGCAGTTTTGTGGCTGATGGCTTATTGGTTTGGTAGTAACTCTTGTGTTGTATCCATACAATGGTTGCTTGGATGCACACATTTGCATCTTCCCAATTTGGTGTGAATATCTTCAGCCCTTTCACTTCAATCATTATTCTATTGCCCTCTTATTGAAAATGTACTAATTCTTCTATTTTGATATTTGCGGATCGACTTTCCATTATAGGTTCATTTCCGTTCACTCAGATCTTCCATTGTTGATCTCTATGTATCTTTTCTTGTTCTTTTGCTTTTACTTTTTTTGGATGTAATTAGATAGGATTTTCTCTCGGTTGTAGCTCTTGAGCGATAGTTTTAGAGTTTATCCCCTTTTAAGGACCTTGTAAATAAAATTCCCCTATGGGGTTTCCAACTAAACTAAAACTTAAACCTAAACCTAAACCAAAACCTAGAGATAAAATAACTTAAAAATTAAAAACTAAACTAAAATAAAATAAAGAAAAATCTAAAATAAATTAAAAGATAAAATAAACCTAAAAATTAAAAACATATATAAAATAGAAGCTAAATGTAAAATAAAAATAATAAACCTAAAATAAAATAAAATAAAATAAAAACTAAATAAACCCTAAACCCTAAACCTTAAAACTTATAACCCAAAATCCTAAACCCCAATCCATAAACCCTAAACCCTACACCCTAAACCCTATACCCTAAAACCTACAACCCTAAACCCTAAACCCCAAACCCTAAACCCTAAACCATAAAAACCAAAAAACTCCAAACTAAACTAAATAAAACATAAAAATAAAATAAATAAAAACCCTAAACCAAAGCTAATAAAAAAAAGAAATAAACTAAACTAAAATAAATAAAAACATAACTAAACTAAAAATAAAATAAACTTAAGAATAAAAACCTAAAGAAAATAAAAATTAAACTTAAAATAAAAATAAATAAACATAAATTAAAGTAAAATAAAAACTAAATAAAAACCTAAACCTAAAAAATAAACCTAAAAATAAATAAAAAATAAAACTTAAGCCTTAAACTAAAAAAAATTAAACCAAAAATAAAAATAAAAGTAAAATAGATAAAATAAAATAAAAGTAAATATAAACTAAAATAAATGAAACCTAAACGTAAACCTAAAATAAATAAAATAAAATTAACAAAAAATAAACCTAAACCTAAACTAAAAAATAAAACCTAAAAATGAACCTAAAACCTAAACCTAAAAAAATAAAATAAAACCTAAATCTAAACCTAAAATAGAAAATAAAATATAAAAGTAAAACTCACAAATAATAAGCTTAAACCTAAAAAAGTAAGCTAAAATAGAAAATCTAAACTAAAATAAATAAATTAAATTAAATAAAAATAAAAATAATAAAAAAAATAAAAATAAAAAATAAATTAAATTAAAATAAATAAAAAATAAACTAAATAAATCTAAACCTACCAATTTACTTAATTAGAAAAGAAAACTTTAAACCTTAAATCCTAAACCCTAAACCCTAAACCCTAAACTATAAACCCTAAAATTAAACCTAAACCATAAACACTAAACCCTCAACCCAAAAAAATACTAAATCTTAAACCCTAAAACTTAAACCCCAAACACTAAACCCTAAATGCTAAACCGTAAACTCTAAACCCTAAAACTCTAAACCATAAAGCCCAAACCCTAAACCTTAACCTAAGGTAACTAAATATATTAAAAAATAAACCTAGGACCTAAAGCCTAATAAACATAAACCTAAACCTAAACCATTAGAATGGGTAGAACCTTGACGACAGGAACATCACCTTGACGACAGGAGAAGGCTGAGGTGGCGATTATTGCAGTGGCTATGGGGGATCTGAAGGTGTTGGTGGATATGGAGGTGGTGTTTAGAGTAGTGGTGGTTATGGAGGCTAGAAGAGCGATGGAGGTTACAGCCATGGTGATGGCGGAGGGAGAGATCAGGGACATGATGGTGGATCCCACTACTCGAGAGGCCAGGATAGTTCTGATGGGAACTGGAGAAACTGAAGAAGATAATATCTGATTTGCTGCTTATCAAACTATGTATTTATGGTAGAGATGGTTATAGTTATCTAGGGTTTTTGATTTGCTCTATGCATGCTCAATTTATATCAATGTCATCGCTTGTGTCTTAGAAAACTTGGCGTGTTACTTGGTTGATAAAATCAAAAAGAAGAACATTGAATCTGAATTTATTCTCTATTAAAAAAACCAAAAACCCTAAACCCTAAACTAAAACCTGAACCGTAAATCTAAAACCTAAACCCTAAACCCTATAATCCCTAAACCCTAAACCCTAAACTGTTAACCCTAAACCCTAAAACCCGAAACCCTAAACCCTAAATCCTAAACCCTAAACCCTAAAACCTAAACATTAAACTCTAAACCCTAAACCCTAAACTTAAATCCTAAATTGCAAACACTAAACCCTAAGCCCTAAACCCTAAATTAACCCTAAACCCTAAAAAGCAAAAAACTTAAACCTAAACTAAAAAAAGAACCTAAAAGTAAAATAAATAAATAAACTTAAACAAAAATAGAATATAAAAATATAAATAAAATAAAATTAAAAAAAACCTAAAATAAAATAAAATAAAAACTAAATAAAATACTATACCTAAAAAATAAATAACAAAAGAAAATCTAAACCTAAACCTAAACCTAAACTAAATTAAATAAATTAAACTAAAAATAAACTAAACCTAAACCTAAACCTAAACTTAAAATGAAACCTAAAAATATAGATAAAATAAAAACCTAAAACCTCAACCTAAAAAAATAAAATAAAAACTAAAACTTAAATCTAAAAATAAAATAATAAAACCATAACCTAAAAAATTAAATAAAATTAAAACTAAACTAAAATAAATAAATCTAATAAAAATAAACTAAAATAAAGATAAAAAGTAAAATAAACTAAAATAAACTAAATAAATAAAAAATAAACTAAATAAACTAAATAAATCTAAACCTACCTGCTTACTTAATTTAAGAAATAGTCAATATAAAAAAAACACTTAAACCCTTAACCTACAACCCTAAACCCTCAACCCTAAACCTACAACCCTAAACCCTAAACACTAAACCCTAAACCCTAAAAAACCATAAACCTTAAACCCTAACCCATAAACTTTAAACCTTGAACCATAAACCAAACCCACCCCCCACCCTAAACCCAAATCCTAAACCCTAAACGTTAAACTATAAACCCAACCACCAGACCTAAACTTAATCCTAAACCTCTAAACCTACCCTAAATCCTCCACTATAACTACCTCATACCACTACCCTGCGTCCCTGACTTTAAACCACCCTAAATCTTACCACCTTAAACCCTCCACCCTAAACTTTTCTAAACCCCTAAACCCTAAACCCTCTCCAAAACCTCTAAACCTAAACCTTAAACCCTTTTTCCCTCTTATCTAATTGTCCTAGCCCTAAACCCTCCCTAAATCCTAAACACTAAACCACCCTACCTTAAACTCCACTTAACACTAAATGTTAAATTAAAATCCTAAACCCTAAAATCCAAACCCCAACAAACCTCCCTAAACCCTAAACCCTAAAACTCGCATGTCTAAATAAATAAAAAAATAAACCTAAACCCTAAAAGCTAATAAACCTAAATAGAAACTTAAACCCTAAGAATGGGTAGGACCTTGACTGCAGGAACATCATCGTCAACCAGGCTCATCCTAGATTTGACATTGGAGGCGAAGGCGGAGGCAGGGATTATTGCAGTGGTAGTGGTAGATTTAGAGTTGCTGGTGGATACGAAGGTGTAAGTTATAGAGGAGGAGGCGACAAAGGTTACATCCATGGTGGTGGTGGAGGGAGATCAGGGATATGACAGCAGATATCGCTACTCGAGATGCGGTGGTTCTTCTGATGGGAAGGAGAAAAACTAAAGAACGGCCAATCCAATTTATTGCTTATGGAACTGTGTCTTTGTAGTAGAGACAGTTAGGGAGGTGGGAGGAGTGACAGAGGTTACAGCCATGGTGGTGGTGGAGGGAGTGATCAGGGATATGATGAAGGATCCTGCTACTCAAGATGCGGGGGTGGTTTTGATGGGAACAAGAAAAACTATAGAATGACCAATCCGATCTGCTGCTTATGGAACTATGTCTTTGTAGTAGAGGTTCTAGTTATTTAGAGTTTTTTATTTGCTCTATGTGTACTCATTTTTTATCTATGTCATCGCTTGTGTCTTAGAAAAATTGGTGTGCTATTTGGTTGATAAAATTGAAAACCAGAAATGTTGAATCTGAATTTTTTCTCTATTAAAAAAACCCTAAACCCTAAACCCTAAATTCTAAACTAAAACATAAACCCTTAACCTAAAACCTAAACCCTAAACCCTAAACCTAAACCTAAAACTTAAACCCTAAACACTAAATCTTAAACCCTAAACACTAAATCTTAAACCCTAAACCTTAAAATCCTAAACCTTAAACCCTATAACATTAAACCTTAAAGCTAAAACCCTAAACCGTAAACTTTAAACCCTAAATCCAAAAACCTATAACCCTAAACCCTAAACCCTAAACCCCAAACCCTAAACCCTAAACCCTAAAAACTTTAAAATCTAAACCTAAACTAGATAAAACTTTAAAATGAAATAAATAAATAAACCTAAATCTAAATAAAATTGAAAAATAAAATAAAATAAAACCTAAACTAAAACCTAAACCTCAACCTAAACTTAAACCTAAAAAAAAAACTAAACTAAAAAAAATAAATAAAAACCTAAACTAAACTAAAAAAATAAAATAAACCTAAAAATAAAAAACCAAAATAAAATAAAAACTAAACCTAGAATAAAAGTAAAATAAACTTAAAAAATAAAATAAAAACCTAAACCTAAATCTAAAAAGAAAAAATAAAATCTAAAAAATAAAATAAAAAATAAAACTAAAATAAAAAAAACCTAAACCTAAACCTAAAATAAACAAAAAAAAAACCTGAAAAGATAAACTAAACTAAATAAAAATAAAAAAACCTAAATAAAAATAAGAAAAAAAAAGTTAAATTAAAAAAATAAACTAAGTAAACTAAATAAACCTAAACTAACCAATTTATTGAATTTAAAAATAAAAAAATAAAAAAGAAAAAAACCTTAAACCTTATGCCCTAAAGCTAACCCTAAACCCTAAAGCCTAAAACCTAAACCCTTAATCCTAAGTCCTAAACCCTAAACTCATACTAAACCATAAACCTCTAAACCCTAAACCCTACCTATAAACCTAAACCTGAAACCTCTGCTACTAAACCATAAAACTAAACCCTAAACTCAACCTAAACCCTAAACCTCCTAAACCCTAAACCCTAAACCCTCCTAAACCTAAATCATAAACAGTACCTTAAAATCTAAAACCTAAATGGTTAACCTAAACCCTCCACTCTAAACCCAAATTTAACCTCCTAAAATAACCTAAACCTAAACCCTCTAAACCTCCTAAACTTAAACCCTAATTCCCAATCAATCTAATTTGGATTTCTCTCCTCAATATGCAAATCCATTTCGTTAACAATCAATTCCTTTTTGTTGTGGGTGCTTTATTTTGTCGGTCATTACAAATTGATTAGGCAATGACTATGAAATCTCATTTTTCAGTGGTTGTAATAAAAATATAAAATTGTTTTTGTTATGCAGGTGCTTATACCCCTAAGCATAATTCAAAATAGGCTAGGTGGACTTCATTATCCATGTGTGGGGTGCTAAGTCCTATTTATATATATACATGCTTGGGATTGAATGGTTTGTTTAGCTAATCTCTTTTTTTAGTTTTAGTTAGATTTCCTTTTCCCATTTTCATGTAATTTTGCAATCAGATTTTGGAATGATTGTTATGGGGATTAGGATGAACATTGGTTATAAGACTATGTCTTATATACCATGTGAAGCCTTGAAGTAACCACATTCCAACCAACCAAAAGAAGAAAGAAGAAAGAAGAAAGAAGAAAGGAAGATATGAAGAATGAAGACCCCCCATAACAATAAATTCCTTCTTGATTGTATTTAATTCATTTATAAATCGGGTTATATAAGGGTATAGCTCGTCTATCAAATTTGTTTTCGGGTTTGTGCGGTGAAGCCCGACCACAAATGGCCTCTTATTCTTTTGCGCTAGCTTTATAAATTGATTGATGTTTATTTAGCTTGTGCATTAAGATGACAGTTTTTCCTAGTTTCTTCCTTGCTTTGATGTATGGCCTGGATGATGATTAGGCTCTTAGTTAAATAAATTTTCTATCTAACTAATCAATTCATATTAAAAAATAAATAACTCATAACCTCACCTAAAGCCTAGGTTATAAACAAGATAAAAGAATTAGCAACCCCTTAGCTAGATGTTATATTTTCTCACATCATGCATAAAAAGCATATTGTTTCACTCTTGATTGGAGGGCTTCTACCTTTGCTAAAGAACTTGGCTTAACTTGTGAGAGCAATGGCAGAAATACACCTCCTTTTCTCACCGATTTTGTCTCATAATCTATTTTCTCATGCATTTGGCATATGAATCCTAAAGCTTGTGTCAAATTGATTGTACAAAATAAAAATAAAAAATGTAACAAAATTTGCATTAGATTTAAGTCATTAAATCATTTTTCACATGATCTAGTCTCTTAGGGAGTGTGTTTAAGGACTTAGTATCTTTCTAAATAAACAACAGCTTAGCTATCTTGCAAAAGTATATTACTTGCCTACATGTTTTAAAATTCTAGGAGGAGTTAATTGGTGGCCACCCCCAGGCGGTTGTAAGTTTAACAGTTAAGTGGTTTATCCTCTCTTATGGAGGTAAACTAAGTACCCATTTCTGCCTTAAATTTAGGTCGTGCTTTTGGCCCTTGTCAAAGCTCCTAGATTTAAGTTAAGAGGTTCCTACTTCCCTTTATGGGTTACAAGCATAAATCCTCACCTCTTAGGCATTTCCATGACCTTGTATCATGGAATTGTAAGACCTAGATTTCTAATAAAAATTCAACTCAAATAAATAAATTCAATTTCAAAAATATAAAGCCCAACCATAGGATAGTTTGGAATTCTTACCAGGCTTACTAGTATTCTAAGCATCCCCTACTTATTATCATTTGGCTTCGATAAGAACTCCCTCATCTTTATCGATCCCACTTGACTTTCTAAAAAATAAATCAATCGATTGATAGTCCTACATTTGAAATCTTTGGAGACAATGATCATTTACCTAAATCGATAGTATTCTTAAGGAATCATGTTCCTTAGGATGTAATTAACTATGAGGCTTGCCCCTATAGGGAACTTAACGAACCCGATTTAAAATAAACCCAGCTTTATATTTCCATGTAAAGTATAGGAAGAATCTTTGGTACATTCCGAAGACCCATAGTCCTTATGAGTCCTTATTAAGGTGATTAGGTCCATTTATAGGGTGGTAACTTCTATCTTCGAGATAGTACACATTTCCTCGATGTTGTACCTAATCACGCTAATGCCTAAACACTAAACCCTAAACCCTAAACCCAAACCCTAAACCCTAAAACCCTAAACCATAAAACCCTAAAACTCTAAACCCTAAACACTAAACCCTAAACCCTAAACCCTAAATCCTAAACTGTAAACCCTAAAACCCTAAAAACTTAAACTTAAACCTAAACTAAATAAAACCAAAAAATAAAATAAATAAAAAAAACCTAAAGCAAAATAAAATAAAAAAATAAAATAAAATAAAATAAAATAACAACCTAAACTAAAATCTAAACCTAAAGCTAAAATTAAAATAAAATAAAAAAGTAAAAATAAATTAAAATAAAATAAATAAAAACCTAAACTAAACTAAAAAAATAAAATAAACATAAGAATAAAAAACCTAAGTAAAATAAAAATTAAATGTAAAATAAAAATAACATAAACCTAAAATAAAATTAAATAAAATCCTAAACCTAAAAATAAACCTGAAAATAAATAAAAAATAAAACCTAAGACCTAAAATAAAAAAAAAAACCTAAACCAAAAATAAAAATAAAATAAACAAAATAAAATAAACTTAAACCTAAACTAAAATAAACTAAACTAAAATTAAAAAAAAACTTAAACGTAAACCTAAAATAAACTAAACCATAACCTAAACTTAAACTAAATAAAATAAAATGAACTAAAAATAAACCTAAACCTAAACTAAAAAATAAAACCTAAAAATAAACCTAAAATAAAAACCTAAAACCTAAAACTAAAAAAATTAAATAAAATCCTTAACCAAAACCTAAAAATAAAAAATAAAACTTTAGCCTAAAAAATAAAATATAAATAAAACTCAACTAAATAATGAACTTAAACCTAAACTTAAACTTAAAAAAATAAAAAAAAATGAAAATCCTAAACTAAAAATAAGTAAACATAAAATAAATAAACTAAACTAAATAAAAATAAAAATTAAACCTAAATAGAAATAAAAAATAAATAAACTAAAATAAATAAAAAATAAACTAAATAAACCTAAACCTACTGGTTCACTTAATTTTGAAAAAAAAAGACCTTAAACCTTAAATCCTATACCTTAAACTTATAACGCAAAATGCTAAACCCTAATACCTAAACCCTAAACCCTAAAAAACTATAAACCCTAAACCCTAAAAGCATAAACCCTAAAATGCTAAACCATAAACCCTAAACCCCAAACCATAAACTAAACATAAAGTAACTAAATAACATAAAAAATAAACCTAAACCATAAAATCTAATAAAACCTAAACCCTAAGAATAAAGTAACCTTGACAATGAGAACATCAAACCAGCTGGCCAGACCGCAAGGAGGCTAAGGCGAGCGGTGGTTATAGTAGTGGTGGTGGGGGATCTGGAGGTGCTGGTGGATATGGAGGTGTTGGTCAGAGCAGTGGTGATTATGGTGGCAGGAGGAGCAATAGAGGTTACAGCCGTGGTGGCGGTGGAGGGAGAGATCGGGGATATGATGTGGATCCCACTACTCGAGAGGTCGGGGTGGTTCTGATGGGAACTGGAGAAACAGAAGAATGACTGATCCAATCTATTGCTTATGGAACTGTCTTTACGAGAGACGCTAGTTACCTAGGGTTTTGATTTGTTCTATGCGTGCTCATTTTTATCTATGTTGTGTCATAGAAAACTTGTTGTGTTACTTGGTTCATGAAATCAAAAAGAAGAAATGTTGAATATGAATTGGTTCTCTCTTAAAGAAAAACAAAAACCCTAAGTCTTAAACTAAAACCTGAACCGTAAACCTAAAACCTAAACCCTAAACCCTAAATCCTATACCCTAAAAACCCTAAACCCTAAACTATAAACCCTAAACCATAAAAACCCTAAACATTAAATCCTAAACCCAAAAACCTAAACCCTAAATCATAAACTGTAAACCCTAAACCTACATCCTTAAATGCTAAACCCTAAACCCTAAACCCTAAAAAGCCCTAAACCCTAAACCCTAACCTTAAACCCTAAGCTCTAAAAGAATAATGCCTAGAACCCTAAACCCTAAACCCTAAACCCTAACTCTAAACCCTAAACCTTAAACCCCAAACCCTAAACCTAAACTTAAAGTAAATGAATAAATTAAAAAATAAACCTAAACCCTAAAACCTAATAAATGTAAACCTAAACCTTGAGAATGGGAAGAACCTTGATGACAGGAACATCACTAAACCGTGCTTCTGGGATCTAGGTGGATATCACATGAATCAAAATAGTGGTGGTTATGGAGATGGGAACTAAAGTTAAAATAAAGGGTGGTGGTGGCGGGAGAGAACAGAGATATGACGGTGGATTTTGCTACTCGAGAGGTTGGGAATTTTGATAGGAACTAGAGAAATTGTGTCTTTATAGTAGAGACGTTATAGTTATCTAGGGTTTTTAATTTGCTTTATGCATGCTCATTTGTGATCTATGTCGCCACTTGTGTCTTAGAAAATTTGGTGTGTTACTTGATTAAAAAGAAGAAATGTTGATTCTAAATTTCTACTCTAATAACAGAAATTGAAAACCCTAAACCCTAAATTAAAACTTGAACCCTAAACCTAAAACCAAAACCCAAAACCCTAAACCCTAAACACTAAAAATCCTAAACCCTAAACTATAAACCCTAAACCCTCAAATACTAAACCCTAAGCCCTAAACCCTAAAATCTAAACCCTAAGCCCTAAATCATAAAACATAAACCCTAAACCCTAAGCCCTAAACCCTAAACTAACCCTAAACACTAAACCTTAAACCCTAAAACCCTAAACCCTAAAATGCTAAAAATAAAACCTAAAAATAAAATAAATAATAAAACCTAAACAAAAATAAAATAAAATAAAAACATAAGCTAAAACCTAAACCTAAACCTAAACTTGAAAAGAAAAAATAATAAAAAATTAAACTAAAATAAAATAAATAAAATAAAAACAAAATCTAAAATAAAACTAAATAACCTAAAATAAAATAAAATAAAAAGCAAATAAAAGCTTAAACCTAAAAAAACAAAAAAAACAAAACCTAAAAATAAATTAGAAATAAAACATAAATCCTAAACTAAAAAAAAAACCTAAAACTAAATTGAAAATAAAATAAACCTAAACATAAACTAAAATAAATTAAACTAAAATAAATAAAACCTAAACCTAAACCTAAACTAAATAAAATAAAATAAACTAAAAATAAACTTAAAACTAAACTAAAAATTAAATCATTATAATAAATCTAAAATAAAACCCTAAAACCTAAACCTATGAAAATAAAATAAAAACCTAAACCTAAACCTTAAAATAAAAAATAAAACCTAAACCTAAAAATAATAATAAAATAAATAAAACTAAACTAAAAAACTAAATATAAACCTAAAAAATAAATTAAAATAAAAAACTTAACCTAAAATAAATAAACCTAAAATAAATAAAATAAACTAAATAAAAAAATAAAGCTAAATAAAAAATAATAAAATAAACTAACTAAAAAAAATAAACCTAAAACTACTAATTTACTTAATTTTAAAAATAAAAATTAAAATAAAAAATAAAAAATAAAAAAATAAAAAACCTTAACCCTAAAACCTAAAACCTAAATCCTAAACCTATAACCCTAAACCCTAAACCTTAAAACCCTAAACCCTAAACTTAAACCCTAAACCCTAAAACCCTAAACCCTAAACCCTAAACCCAAAACTCTAAAACCTATAACCGTAAACCCTAAACCTAAAACCCTAAACCCTAAAAACCTAAAAATCTAAACATAAACTAAATAAAATCTAAAAATAAAATAAATAAATCAAAACAAAACCTAAATAAAATAAAAAATAAAATAAAATAAAAACCTAAATTAAAACTTAAACCTAAACCTAAAAATAAAATAAAATAAAATAATAAAAATAAATTAAAATAAAATAAATAAAAACCTAACTAAACTAAAAAACAAAATAAACCTAAGATTAAAAAACCAAAACAAAATAAAAACTAAATGTAAAATAAAAATCAAATAAACCTAAAATAAAATAAAATAAAAACTAATTAAAAACATTAACCTAAAAAATAAACCTAAAAAATAAACCTTAAACCTTAAACCCAAACACACAAACCCAAACCCTAGCCTAATGCCCAACAACTAAAGTCAGGCCACAAGCACTGAGCCACCAAAGCCTGAAGCCACAGAGCCAGGATCTGAAACCACAAAGGCCTGAAGCCTGAAGCCCTAAACTGACTTAAACCTAAAATACAAAACCACACTGAGATAAGTGAGGCCAAAATAAACCTACAGCATGAAATAAATGAAATACTAACCTAAAATTTAACCACTGATCAGATGCCTTGAAGCCAAAATCACCTACTAACCACTAAATTGGAGGTGAAGGTGGAACCACAATTATTAGGTGGTTGTGGTGATCTAGAGTCTTGGTGAATCTGAAGGTGTAAGTTATAGAGGTGGGAGGAAGCGGCGAGGATTCTGACCATGGTGGTGGTGGAGGAGATCGAGGATATGATGGATCGCTATTCGAATCTGAGTGGTGATGGGAAGTAGAAAAAACTAAAACGGCAATCATTCTTTGCTTATGGAAATGTGTCTTTGTAGTAGAGATGGAGGTGGGAGGAGGCGAGAGGTTACAACCATGGTGGTGGAGGAGAGATCAAGGATATGATGGCGAATCCTACTTCGAGATCGGTGGTTACGATAGAATGAGAAAAACTAAAACGACCAATCAATCTCACCTTATGGGCTTGTACCTTTGTAGAGATGGTTCTAGTTATCTAGAGTTTTTTATTTGCTCTATGTGTGCTCATTTTTTATCTATCATCGCTAGTGTCTTAGAAAAATTGGTATGCTACTAGGTTGAAAAAATTGAAAATTTTGAATCTAAATTTGTTCTATATTAAAAAATTTAAACCCTAAACTAAAACATAAACCCTTAACTTAAAACCTAAACCCTAAACCCTAAACCCTAAACTAAAACATAAACCCTAAACCTAAAACCTAAACAACCCTAAATCCCAAAACCAAAACTAAAACACTAAAAAACCCTAAAACTAACACAAACCCTAAACTTTAAACCTAAATCAAAACCTACAACCCTAAACTAAATCTAAAACCCCAAACTAAACCCTAAACACCTAAACCCTAAAAAAAATCAGACCTAAACTAAATAAAACTTAAAAATAAAATAAATAAAAAACCTAAACCTAAATAAAATTAAAATAAAATAAAATAAAACCTAAACCTAAATAAATAAAATAAAATAAACTAAAAATAAAACTAAACTAAAATAAATTAAATAAAACCTAAACTAAACTAAAAATAAAATAAACCTAAAATATAAAATAAAATAAAAAACTAAACCTAGAATAAAAATAAAATAAACTTAAAAAATAAAATAAAACATACCTAAATCAAAGAAAAAATAAAATCTAAAATAATAAAAAAATAAAACTAATAAAAAAAAAACAAACCTATAAATAAATAAATAAACTCAAATAAATAAATAATAAACTAAATAAAATAAATAAGGTAAACTAAATATAAACTAACCAATTTATTGAATTTAAAAAAATAAAATAAAGAAAAACCACCACATGCTAGGCTGAAAGCCTAAAACCAAACAAACCTAAAATCTGATCCTGAGCCATAAACCAGAAACTAAACATAAGCCACTAAAAAGGCCCTGACCCTAAACCCTAGGCAGAAACCTACTGCCTTAAACCTTAAAAAAGCCTAAGCCTAAACCCTATCTTGGACCATAAAACTAAACTACCATAAATGCCTCAAACCCAGTCCCTGACCACAAATCATGGCGTGGCGTACCTTAAATCTAAACCTAAGCTAGCCCTAAACACTAAAACCCTAAACTCTAAACCCTAATTTAACCCTAAACCTTAAACTAACCCTAAACTCTAAACCCTAAACCCAAAAAACTCTAAAGCTTAAATCTTAAACCCTAAACCTTAAACCCTAACTCCCAATCATTCTGATTTGGATTTCTCTCCTCAATATGCAAATCCATTTCATTAACAATCAATTCCTTTTTATTGGGGGTGCTTTATTTTGTCAATCATTACAAATTGATTAGGCAACGACTACGAAATCTCATCCTTTAGTGGCTAGAATCCTTATTGAATTGGACATTACCAAGAAACACCCAAAAAAATGTAGTTGGGATCTAAAAATTATGGTTACATGCAAAGAATTGAATTTGAAAAATTTCCCTCTCTTTGGTTCTCTTTGAAAAATCCATGGGCGCGATAATTTTGAATATTTCACTCTTCATCCTCACCTAAAAAAGGAAATCCTTGTTAATGAAACTTTTGTTCTTAACCCTAGGCCAACCACTGTTAAATATAAAAAAATTACTTTAAAAAAAGGATTCTTTGAATGTTCCAAATAAGGTTGATTTACCTTCCACTTCTTCTAAGCAATTGAATGCTTCTAATGTGAACATTAATAGCTTTTCTAAACTTTTCAATGAGGATTATGTTTCCTCTGATTCGATCCTTGCATCCTTGTTGCCTTTGATAGATAAAAATGAAGCTTTAATGCAGAATATAAATGAGGAATTTAATACTATGCATCATTCTAATTCAGTGGTGAATATGGCTTTAATACCTCATGATAATCAAGTTGATAAATTTGATTCCATATTCCAAATTCAGAATGATTTAGCTTCTCAAAAAGTTTTGCTTTTATCAAATAATTTGGCTAATGATGAGGAAGGGTTTGGGGTTTCCACTTGCCTTCTTAATAAATTAGTTTCTGTTCCCTCCCTTGTTATTCCTGAAGCTTATTTATCTTTAATAAATTCTAGTGTCTTGGAAGAAAGAGAATTCACTTCTCATTAGGAGATTTCTCCTAAATCTGTGACTAATGTTGCTAAATCCTTTTCGGATGATGATTCAAAGGGAAAAAATGGCTTCCTAAGTTTATATTCGAAATAGAAAAAAAATGTTAAAATTTTTTCTCCCAAATTACTAAGAAACACTAAAGCTGTTGCGGCCTCTCTCTCTTCTCTCAATTAACTTATACTCCCCCTTCCCCCCTTTTCATTTTTTATGTTTAATTTTTTAGTTTTGAATGTTAAAGATTGGTACTCTCTCTATTCGTAACCGTATTAGAAATCTTTGTTGTATCCATAATATTTTCTTACTTATTATTCTTGAGCCACTTATTCATGCTAATAAAATTAACCATGTTGCTAGAATGATCAATTTCAACAATTTTTTCTCTAATGTTATTAATAAGATTTGGTGTTTTTGGAATAACTTTATAGTCTTTTCTATTCTTGATGATTTTCATCAAGTTGTCAATGCTCAAATCTCTTATTATGGTTATTATGTTTTGGGCTCTTTTGTTTATGATCCTGTAATATATCTAGTATAAATCTTCTTTGGGATGACTTGACTAATGTTGCCACCTCTATCAATAAACCTTGGTTTGTTGGTGGTGATTTCAACAATATTTTGTTCTCTTCTGAATGAAATGGTGGTTGCTCTCCGAATATTCATTCCATGGAAGAATTTTCTGAAATGATCCTTGATAGTAATTTGGATAATATTGGTTTTAAGGGTTCTAATTAAACATGGCAAAACTCTAGACCTTGGCAAAGAATGGACCAGATTCTTTTGAATACTCAATGGCCTATTACTTCTATAGATCATTTAAGCAGAACCTTGTCTGATCATGCTCCTCTTTTGGTTTCTGTTAAAAATAATTCTAATAGATTAAAGAATTTGTCTCCTTTTAGATTTCAGAACATGTGGATTCCACCTAAACCCTAAACCCTAAACCCTAAATCCTAAACCCTAAACCCTAAATCTTAATCCCTAAACCCTAAACTTTAAACCTTAAACCCTAAACCCTAAACCCTAAACCCTAAAATAACCTAAACCTTAAACCCTAAACTAACTTAAACCCTAAACTCTAAACCCTAAACCCTAAACTACCTTAAACCCAAAACTTAAATCCTAAACCATAAACCCTAAACCTTATACTAAAAAGCATTAAACCCTAAAATCTTAAACTATAAACATTAAATCTTAAAATAAAACTTAAACTCTAAAAATCCTAAACCCTAAATAATAAACTCTAAAACCTAAACCCTAACCCTAAAACACTAAACCATAAACCCTAAAACCCTAAACCCTAAACCCTAAACCCTACAACCATAAACCCTAAAGCTTAAACCCCAAACCCTAAACCTTAAACTAACCTTAAACCCTAAATCCTAAAAACCTAAAAACATAAACCTAAACTAAATAAAACATAAAATTAAAATAAATAAAATAACCTAAACCTAAATAAAATAAAATAATAAAATAAAATAAAAACCCAAATATAATCCTAAACCTAAAAATAAACTAAACTAAATTAAAAAATAAACCTAAAAAAAAAAAAAAAACTAAATAAAATATAAACTAAATCTAAAATAAAAATAAAATAAACCTAAAATAAAATAAAACAAAATAAAATAAAAACTTAAACCTAAAAAATAAACCTAAAAATAAATAAAAAATAAAACCTAAACCATAAACTAAAAAAATCTAAAACTAAAATAAACATAAAATAAACAAAATAAAAGAAAACCAAACTAAAATAAACTAAATTAAAATAAATAAAACTTAAAACTAAACCTAAAATAAACTAAATCTCAACCTAAACCTAAACAAAATAAAATAATATAAACAAAAAAATTAAAACTAAACCTAAACCTAAACTAAAATATAAAACTTAAAAATAAACCTAAAATAAAAACCTAAAACCAAAAAAAATAAAATAAAACTTGGGACCTAAACCTAAAAATAAAAAATTGAACCTAAACCTAAAAAATAAAAAAAATAAAAAACTAAACTAAAATAAATAACCCTAAAATAAATATACATAAATAAAAATAAAATAAACTAAATAAACCTAAACCTACGAACTTACTTAATTTAAGAATAAATAAATAAATAAATAAATAAAACCCCTAAAACCTAAACCGTAAACACTAAACCCTAAAAACCCTAAACCATAAATCCTAAACCCTAAACCCTAAACCCTAAACTCTAAACCCTAAACCTATAACCCTAAACCCTCAACACTAACCTGCAATCTTAAACCCTTAACCCTAAACCCTAAACCCTAACCTCTAAACCCTAAACCTTAAACCATAAACTATAAAACCTAAACAAACCCTAAACACTAAACCCTAATCCCTAAACATAAAACCCTAAACCCTAAACTAACCTAAACCCTAAACCCTAATCTAATCCAAAACCCTAAACCCTAAATCCTAAACCCTAAACCCTAAACCTAGCAACCCTAAAGAAACCCACTGATCTCCCTAAAACCTCTAAATCCTAAATCATAAACCTTAAACCTTAAACACTAAACCCTAAACAACCCAAAACTCTAAAAACATAAAGCCTAAAGCCTAAAGCCTAAACCTAAACCCTAAACCCTAAGCCCTAAACTCTAAATTGTAAAATCCTAAACCCTAAACTAACTGTAAACCCTAAGCTAACCCTAAACCCTAAATTATAAAACTCTAAACCCTAAACTAACCATAAACCCTAAGCTAACCCTAAACCCTAAAGCATAAGCACTAAACCTGAAACCCTAAACCATAAACCATAAACCCTAACCCTAAACTCAAAAACTTTAAACTAAAATACCCTAAACCCTAAACACTAATCCCTAAACCTTAACCCTAAACCCTAAACCTAAACATTAAGTAACTAAAAAAATAAACCTAAACCCTAAAAGCTAATAAACCTAAACCTAAACCTAAACTTAAACCTAAACCCTAAGAATGGGTAGAACCTTGAAGACTAGAACATCACCATCAACTAGGCTCAATCTAGATCTGGCCATGGAGGTGAAGGGAGAGGCGACAGTTAACATTGTGGTTGTGGAGGATCTGGAGGTGTTGGTGGATATGAAGGTGGCAGTTATGGAGGCGGGACGAGCAACCGACGTCATAGTCGTGGTGGTGGCAGAGGGAGAGATTAGGGATATGATGGCTAATCGAGAGGCTGGGGTAGTTCTGATGGGAACTAGGGAATATGAAGAACGACCATCCCATCTACTACTTATGGAACTATGTCTTTAAAATAGGGACGATTCTAGTTTTCTAGGGTTTGTTATTTGCTCTATGCATGCTCATTTTTGATCTATGTCGTTGCTTGTGTCATATAAAACTTGGTGTGCTACTTGCTTGATGAAATCAAAAAGAACAAATGTTAAATATGAATTTTTTCTTTGTTAAAAAAACCAATAAATCCTAAAAGCTAAACTCTAAACCATAAACTAAAACTTAAACCCTAAACCTAAAAGCTAAACCCTGAACCCTAAACCCTAAACCCTAAACCCTAAACCCTAAACCCTAAAATCATAAACCGTAAACCATAAACCCTAACCCCTAAATCCTAAAACCTACAACCCTAAACCCTAAACCCTAAACCCTAAAACCTAAAGCCTAAACCCTAAACCATAAACTAACCCTAAACCTTAAAATCTAAACCCTAAAAATTAAGGTTTAGTTTTTGGGTTTAAGGTTTAGGGTTAGGGTTTTGTTTTTTATTTTTTTATATTTTTTAAAAATTAAGTAAAGTGGTTGGTTTAGGTTTATTTAGTTTATTTTTTATTTATTTTAGTTTATTTTATTTTATCTATTTATGTTTAATTTTATTTTTATTTAGTTTAGTTTAGTTATTTTAGCTTTATTTATTTTAGTTTAGGTTTATTTAGTTTAAAACCTAAAACCTAAACCCTAATCCCTAAATCCTAAACACTAAATCCTAAACCCTAAACCCTAAACCCTAAACCTCAAACCCTAAACCCTAAACCCCAAATCCTAAACCCTAAACTAACTTTAAACCCAAAAAACTTAAAAACCTAAACCTAACTAATTAAAAACTAAAACTAAAGTAAACTCTAAACCTTAAACCTAATTAAAATAAAAACCTAAATGAAAACCTAAACCTAAAAATAAAATAAAATAAATTAATAAAAATAAACTAAAATAAAATATATAAAAACCTAAACTAAACTAAAAAATAAAATAAACCCAAGAATAAAAAACTTGAATAAAATAAAACTAAATGTATAATAAAAATAGAATAAACCTAAATAATTAAAATAAAAACTAAATAAAAATTAAAGATAAAAATAAACCTTAAATCAAACCTAAAAATAAATAAAAAATAAAACCTAAACGCTAAACAAAAAAAACATAAACCTTAATAAAAATAAAATAAACCTTAACCTAAACTAAAATAAACTAAACTAAAATAAATAAAACCTAAACCTAAACATAAAATAAACTAAACCTAAACCTACGTAAAATCTAAATGAAATAAATTGAGTTAAAAATAAAGTTAACCTAAACCTAAACCTAAACTAAAAAAATAAAACCTAAAAATAAACCTAAATTAAAATCCTAAAACCTAAACATAAAAAAATAAAAAAAAATTGAAACCTAAACCTAAAAATAAAAAATAAAACGTAAACTTAAAAAATAAAATAAAAATAAAACTAAACTAAAATAAATAAACCTAATATAAAAAATTAAACAAAATAAAAATAAAAATAAAACAAAATAAAATAAATAAAAAATAAACTAAATAGACCTAAACCTATCAGTTTACTTAATTTAAGAACAAAACTAATAAAAAAACTCAATAAACCCTAAACCATAAACCCTAAACCTTAAAAAATCTTAAACCCTAAATCCTAAACCCTAAAACATAAACCCTAAACCCTAAACCCTAAAACCTAAACCTATAAGCCTAGAACCTCAACCATAAACCTGCAACCCTAAACACTAAATCCTAAACCCTAAAAACCATAAACCTTAAACCCTAAACCCTAAAGACTAACCCAAAAACTTTAAACCTTAAACCCTAAACTAACCTTAAACCATAAACCCTAAACCCTAATCCTTAAAAACCTAAACCCTAAATCATAAACCCTAAAACCCTAGAACCTAAACCCTAAACCCTAAACCCTAAACCCTAAACCCTAAACCCTAAACCCCAAACCATAAACCCTAAACCCTACAACACTAAACCCTAGACAACCCTAAACCCTAAAACCCTAAACCCAAACCCTAAATCATAAACCCTAAACCCTAAACACTAAGCTCTAAACCCTAAATCTTAAACCCTAAACCTTAATCTAACCCTAAACCCTAAGCTAACCCTAAATCCCTAAACCCTAAATCTTAAACACTAAACCTTAAACTATAAACCCTAAACCCTAAACCCTAGACCCAAAAACCCTAAACCCTAAAACCTAAAACCCAAAACCCTAAATCATAAACACTGAACCATAAACCGTAAACCCTAATCCCTAAACCCTAACCCAAAACCTTAAACCATAAACATAAACCTCAAGTTACTAAATAATTATAAAATATACCTAAACCCTAAAAGCTAATAAACCTAAACTGAAACCTAAACCCTAAGAATGGGCAGAACCTTGATGGCAGGAACATCACCATCAACTAGGCTCTGTATAGATCTGGCATTGGAGGCAAAGGCGAAGGCGGAGGTTATCGCTGTGGTGGTGGGGGATCTCGAGGTGTTGGTGGAAACGAAGGTGGCGATCATGGAGGCGGGAGGAGCGATGGAGGTTACATCCGTGGTGGTGGTGGAGGGAGAGATTAGAGACTTGATGGTGGATCCCACTGCTCAAGAGGTGGGGGTGGTTCTGATGGGAATTGCAAAAATTAAAGAATGAACAATCTAATATGTTGTTTATGGAATTGTGTCTTTATAGTAGAGATGATTCTAGTAATCTAGAGTTTTTTATATGCTCTATGTGTGCTCAATTTTAATTTATGTCATTGCTTGTGTCTTAGAAAGCTTGGTGTGCTACTTGGTTGATGAAATCAAAAAGAATAAATATTGAATCTGAATTTGTTCTCTGTTTAAAAAATAATAAACTCTAAACCTTAAACTAAAACATAAACCCTTAACCTAAAACCTAAACCCTAAAAGAAAACATAAACCCTAACCCTAAACCTAAACCCTAAACCCTAAACCCTAAACCCTAAAAAAATCCCTAGACCCTAAACCTTAATGCCTAAAACCCTAAATCCAAAAACCTACAACCATAAACCATAAACCCTAAACCCCAAACCCTAAACCCAAAACCCAAAACCCTAAACCCTAAACCCAAAAAAGATAAAAACCTAAATCTAAACCAAATAAAACCTAAAAAAAAAATACAAAAGCCCAAACATAAATAAAATTAAAAAATAAAATAAAATAAAAACCTAAACTAAATATAAACTAAACTAAAAAAATACAATAAACCTAAAAATAAAAAAATAAAATAAACTAAAAACTAAACCTAAAATAAAAATAAAATATAGTTAAAAAATAATTTAAAAACTTAAAACTAAATCTAAAAAATAAAAAAATAAAATCTAATAAAATAAAACTAAAATAAACCTAAACCTAAACCTAAAGGATAAACTAAAATAAATAAGCTAAACAAAAATAAGTAAACCTAAAATAAAAAAACTAAACTAAATAAAAATAAAAATAAACCAAAATAAAAATAAAAAATAAAATGAAATAAAATAAATAAAATAAATAAAAAATAAACCTAAGCATACTAATTTACTTAATTCAAAAAAAGTCTTAAACCCTAATCTTAAACCCTAAACTTACAACCCTAAACCCTAAACCCTAAACCCTAAGCCCTAAAACCCTAAACCCTTAACCCTAAACCCTAAAAACTAAACCCTAAAACCCTAAAATGTTACTCGTAATCCCTAAAATCTATAACCCTAAAGCCTAAACTCTAAACCCCAAACACTAAACCTAAACCCTAAACCTTAAAAACCTAAAAAACTAAACCTAAAATAAATAAAACCAAAAAAGAAAATAAATAAAAATCCTAAACCTAAATAAAATAAAAATAAAATATCTTTCTAGATAGCACATCATACCTCAATGTTGTACCCTCACCTACCCCTTATGATCTATGGTGTCCCATACATCCAAAAATAAACACCACAGGCCCTCTCACCTTGTTCATTGAATCCTATTAACATCATCCTTTCTTTTTGGAGTTTGGAGATGTCGATCCTTAAGTAGGTAAGGATTCTTAGACTCATAATGTTGACTGATACACTTGGGTTAACCAGAACTCTAGATAGCCTTTATCTACCAACACCCAATGTAATGTAAAGAGGGAGTAATTCTTCATCGCTGAATGTAACTAAATAAAAACCTAAACCCAAACAATAAAAAAAAAACATAAAAATAAATTAAAAGAAAAACCTAAACCCTAAATTGAAAAAACCTAAACCTAAACCTACACTAAAATAAACTAAACTAAAATAAATAAAACTTAAACATAAACCTAAACAAAATAAAATAAAATTAACTAAAAATAAACTTAAACTTAAACTAAAAAACAAAACCTAAAAATAAACCTAAATTAAAAACCTAAAACCTAAACTTAAAAATAAAAAATTTTAAAAAATAAACCTAAACCTAAAAATAAAAAATAAAACCTAAATCTAAAAACTAAAATAAAAATAAAACTAAACTAAAAAATAAACCTAAACTTATGCCTAAACCTAAAAAATAAATTAAAAAAACCTAAACTAAAATAAATAAAGCTAAAATAACTAAACTAAACTAAATAAAAATAAAATTAAACATAAATAGATAAAATAAAATAAACTAAAATAAATAAAAAAATAAACTAAATAAACCTAAACCTACCACTTTACTTAATTTTAAAAAATATAAAAAATAAAAACAAAACCCTAACCCTAAACCTTAAACCCAAAAACTAACCCTACACCCTAAACTCTAAACCCTAAATCTACAACCCATAAACCTGAACCTTAAAACTCTAAAACCTAAACCCTATACCCTATACCCTAAACCCTAAACCTTACCTAAGCCCTAACCCTAACCCTAACCCTAAACCCTAAATCCTAAATCCTAAACCTTTAAACCCTTGGATTAGAGCAATGGCGGAGAGGTCTCTGAGAATCCGCGTCGCTCTCGCGGCACCGCTTCTCCGACTCTATAGGTTTTGATTTGATTGCCTAATAATGCATTGTTAAATCATTCAAAGATGCTTTATCCGGTAAGATCTCTAGCTTGAATGCTTAGTTAATCTCATTTTAGACATCTTATCGTGGATTCAATGTGTGTTTCGGGATGTTGAGAAACTTGCTAAGCCCTTGAGTTAAGCTTTGGTGGGTAAATTCTCCCTTAGATGCGACTCTTGATAATATTTGCTCTTTCTTTCATAGTTTAAAATTATCGGTCTCTATCGGGCTAATCGATCCCCACATTCTTATTCAACTCAAATGATTTAGATTACTCTGTTTTCGTCATTCTTACTTGCATAATTATCAAATGCTGAAATCACCCTCTCTTGATGTCAAAGAGGAATCTCCCATTGTCCCTCTTTGGCTTGCTTTTCCTAACATGCTACACTATGTCACTCATCAAGTTTTGTTTCTTTGTTGGCCTTTTGGTAGGCCTCTCCAAATAGACCAAGCAACGGCCACTAGATCTAGGCCATCTCACGCCAGATTCTCGTTGAGATAGACATCACAAAAAATATCCCAAAGAAGTTTGGATTGGCTCCAAAAAATTTGGATATAGTCAAAAGTCAATTCAAAAAATTTTCTCTTTTGCACTCTCGCAAGATTCACGCACGATCACTTTCGAAATGCTTTGTGCTTCATCCTAATCTCGGAAAAATTACCGTAATATGAATACCATTAATGGAACTGGGAAAACCACTACTCTAGCATATGTGCCTAAAAATACTCAAAAAGAACCTCTCCTCCCTACACCTCCTACTGATCTGTCTAGTGGAAAACACTCTGACCTTGGTACTAAAATAGCCATTGAGGGTGTGATACCAATGCCAATTTACCTAACCTCACCCCTGCTAGTAATAATCTGGTTGCCCATGATAGTTCTTTGCTTCCTTTAAATCCTACTGAAAATCTGAATGGTAGCCTTATATTGGACACCCAATTAAACAATTTGAATGGGAATCATATATTGGACCAAAACTATAATGACCCTATGGCCTCAGAACATATTGACAAAGATATTTGTATTAGGAATGGTGCAAGAACTTCCCCATCTATTTCCCTTCAGAGTGATAATCAATTGAACCCAATTTCTCACACTCTATCTGATACGGAAGAAGGTGAAATCCCTCTTCTAAAACATTGATAGATTCTTCTACTATTCCGGAACCCAAAAATCAATCACTTTCTGATGGAGATAATTTGGATTCTGATAGACCTTTTCAAATTGTTAAACACAAAAAACCCTACAAAGCAAAATTTTCTAATAATAACCTCACTAGAACCACTCGCTCTTCTTCCACCCCACACAAGTAATGTGTCATCATTTCTCTCCTCTCTTTCCTTTCTTTTTTCCTTTTCCCTTTTGGTTGTCCCCTTATGATTAATTTTCTTATTTGGAATATCCGAGTCTCTTCCTGGTCCGAATCGTGTAGGAGTCTTTGTCATGTTCATAATATCAAGTTACTTGTTCTTATTGAACCTTTCATTAATTCTTCTAAGATTGCTTTTGTCTCTAGATCCCTTGGTTTTCATAATTTCTTCTTCAATCTTAATAATAAAATTTGGTGCTTTTGGCACAACTCCATCACCATTTCCATCATTGATGATCTTGACCAATTGTTTAATGTCAAAATCTCCTTAGGTGACTTATCGGCTTTTGGCTCTTTTATCTATGCTTCTTGTAATAGAGTGGTAGGAACATCCTTTGAATCACTTACGCACCTTCGCCTCGCCAACCTTCGGTTGGTTGGAGGTGATTTCAATACTATCATAGCTAGCTTCAGAAAGAAGGGGAGGATGTTCTCCTAACCTTCATTCCATGGAGGACTTCTCAAATATGATCCTTGATTGTAATCGACGACATTGGTTTCATGGGTCTAACTTCACGTGGCACAACTCTAGACTTTGGCAACGCGTCTTGATAGGACCCTCTTTAATTCTCTTTGGATCAATCTGGCCTACTACCATTGTTGAGCATTTGAGCGTAACTTTGTCGACCATGCTCCTCTTTTGATTTCCTTCAAAATCCCCTAACCCGTCTACTCCTCCTTTCAGATTTCAAAATATGTGGACCCAACATAGTGACTTCATCAATTTCGCTCTCACTAATTGGATGGCCCCTATTTTCCGGATAATTCGTTAAATGTATGACTGCCTTTGGCTTAAGCTCAAAGACTTAAACAAAATCTCAATTGGTGGAACAAACACATTTTTAAAACCTTTTCACAAATCTTAAAGCTATGGAACAAGAGGTTTGTTCTCTTGAAGAGGTCGTCTCAACTGATCCCGAAACTTGAGGAGTTGAACATTGCCAAGAATAACTTGGTTAATTATCAAAACATGGAAGAAACCTATTGGCATCAAAAAGCCGCAAGCAAACATATTGCTGATGGTGACAGAAACACCAGGTATTTTCATGCCATTTGTAATAAATGAAAAGCCTTAAACTCGATTAAGAAAATTAAGAACTCTAATGGTGAATGGATAACCGATAACAATGATATTAAGGATTCTGTCATCCATCATTTCCAAACTTTATTAAATTCTAATCCGTTGCTGGGAACTTTATCAAACACCCATCTTATTCCTTCTATGATTAGGAGGATAATCATTTACTCACTATGTGTCCTTCCGAAGAGGAGATTAGTAATACTCTTAAGAACATGAACACTGACTCTGTTGCTAGCCCTGACGGCTATACGACCCACTTCTATCACATTTCCTTACTTATATACTCAAATTATGTTATTTTCCTCTAACTTTTTGTCTGTATTCCCTTAGCTGTTCTAATCTTCCTCTTATTATAACTTTGCTGTGATTCTCTCCTTCTTCCTCCATATTACCAAGCACTCTTACAACCATCAATTGGCCTTAACCTTCCTTTAGCTATTATGTTAATCATCTTGTATCTTTTGTTTGCTTTAATGTTTTCTTTTGCTCTTGGATGTACTTAAATGGGGATTTACTTAGGTGACAGCTCTTTGAGTAGTAGTTCGAGTTTATCCCCTTTAAGGACCTTGTAACCCTTTTTTGTGGCAATAAAATACCTGATCATGGGTTTCCAAAAAAAAAAAACCTAAATTAACCCTAAAAACCCTAAAAAACCTTAAACCCATCAAACCTTAAAACTTAAACCTAAACCCTAAACCTAACACTAAACCCTTCTAACCCTAAACCCTAAACCCTAAAACCATAATCCCTAAAAGCAAACCCTAAACTATAAACCTTAAACCCTAACCTAAACCCTAAACTCTAAAAAACCCTAAACTAAAATTAACCCTTAAATCTAAACCTTAAACTTAAAACCTAAAAAAAAAACCTAAACTAAATAAAATTAATAAAAATTCCTAAATTAAACCTAAAATTAAACCTAAATAAATTATAACTAAACTTAAAATAAAAATAAAATAAACTTAAAATAAACCTAACAAAATAAAATAAAAACTAAATAAAAACCTAAACCTAAAAAACAAACATAAAAATAAAACATAAAAATAAATAAAAAATAAAACTTAAACCCAAAGCCAAAAAATCTAAAACTAAAATAAAAATAAAATAAGGAAAGTAAATAAAAAACCTAAACCTAAACTAAAATAAATAATAGCTCAACCTAAAACTAAAATAAACTAAACATAAACCTAAACTAAAAAATAAATCCTCAAAGTAAACCAAAATTAGAAACCTAAAACCTAAACTTAAAAAAATAAAATAAAAAACTAAACCTAAATCTAAAAATAAAAAAAATAAAACCTAAACCTAAAAAATAAAATAAAAATAAAACTCAACTAAAAACAAACATAAACCTAAACCAAAAAAATAAACTAAAATAGAAAACCTAAACTAAAATAAATAAACCTAAAATAAATAAACTAAACTAAATAAAAATAAACATAAAAAATAAAATAAACTAAAATAAAGAAAAATAGACTAAATAAATCAAATAAATAAAAGAAGAAATGTTGAATATGAATTTGTTCTTTGTTAATAAAAAAACCAAAAACCCTAAACCCTAAACTAAAACTTGAACCCTAAACCTAAAACCTAAACCTTATACCCTAAACCCTAAACCTTAAACCCTAAAATCTCTAAACCATGAACACTAAACCCTAAACCCTAAAATCCTAAAACCCTAAACCCTAAAATCCTAAAACCCTAAAACCCTAAACCCTAAATTAAATCTAAACCTTAAACCATAAACCCTAAACCCTAAACTCTAAAAAGCTAAAAACCTTAAACTAAACTAAATAAACCTAAAAAATATAATAATGAAAATCTAAACAAAATAAATAAATAAAATAAAGAAAAATAAACTAAAACCTAAACTAAATAAATAAACTAAACTAAAATAAAATAAATAAAACCTAAACTAAACTAAAATAAAACCTAAATAAAATAAAACTAAACCTAAAATAAAATAAATTAAAAACTAAATAAAAATCTATACCTTAACAATAAACCTAAAAATAAAACCTAAAAATAAATAAAAAATAAAACCTAAACCGAAAGTGAAAAAAAATTGAAACCTACACCTAAAAAATAAACTAAAAACTAAAATAAACTAAAATAAAATAAATAAAACCTAGACTTAAACCAAAAAAATAAACAAAAATAAAAACCTAAACTAAAATATATAAACTAAATAAAAATATAAATAAACCTAAATAAAAATAGAATAAATTAAAAAAAATAAAAATAAACTAAATAAATCTAAACCTTCTAGTTTACTTAATTTAATAAAAAATAAATAAACCCTAAGCTAAACCCTAAACCCTAAACCCTAAACAAGCTAAAATACTAAACTTAAACTCTAAACCTAAACTAAACAAACTAAACCCTAAACCTAAACTAAACCTAAAACTAAAACCTAAACCCTAAAATAAACTAAAACTCACTTAAACCTAACCATCTAAACTATAAACCTAAACTAAACTATCCCTAAACCCTAAACCTAAACTAATCAAACTAAACTAACTCTAAAAAATCAACCTAGGCCACTAAACTCAAAGAAATTCAAACCTAAACTAAACCTCCTAAAATGACTAAACTAAAGCTTAGCTAAACCTAAATTAACACTAAATGAAAACTAAATTAAAACCCTAAACTAAATTATACTAAAAATCTAAAAAACATAAACTGAAACTAATTAATACTTAAAAATAAAATAAATAAAAAACTTAAAACTAAATTAAATAAAAATTAAAATTAAAATCAACTAAAATAAATAAATAATAAACTAAATTATTCTAAACCTATTAGTTTACTTAATTTTTTTTTAAAAAAAAACCAGTAACACTAAATCCTAAACCCTAAACCCTAAACCATAAACCCTAAATCCTAAACCCTAAGCCCTAAACCTGAAACCCTAAATCCTAAATCATAAACCATAAACCCTAAAACCTAATCCTAAACCATAAACCTAAATTTAAAGTAACTAAATAAATTAAAAAATAAATCTAAACCTTAAACATAATAAACCTAACATAAACCCTAAGATTGGGTAGAACCTTGATGACAGGAACATCACCATCAACGAGGCTCATTCTATATCTAGTGGTGGAGACGAAGGCAGAGGCGATAATTATCATAGTGGTGGGGAGGATCTAGAGGTGCTAGTGGATATGGAGAGGAGGGTGAAATGGAATGGACGGCGATGGATGTTCTGTGGTTGGCAGAGGGAGAGATGGGGATATGATGGTGGATCCTTACCGAGAGGTGGTTCTAAGTGAACTATATGAACGTAGAACAGATCCATCTACTTTATGAATTATGTCTTTATAGTAAGATGGTTCTAGATATCAGGGTTTTGATTTGGTCTATGAGTGCTCATTTTTATCTATGTCGCCTGTCTTAGAAAACTTGGTGTGTTTTGAGATGAAATCAAAAGAAGAAATATTGAATAATTTATTCTCTGTAAAAAATACCTTAAACCCCAAACTAAAACCTAACCCTAAACCTAAAACCTAAACTTAAACCCTAAATTGTAAACCAAACCTAAACCCTAAATCCTAAACCATAAATCCTAAACCCAAAAAAGCCCTACACCCTAAACTAACCCTAAACCCTAAAACCATTAAAGTTAAAAGCAACCTAAAGTAAATAACTAAATATATATATATATATAATATATATATATATATATATATATATATATATATATATATATATATATATATATATATATATATATATATATATATATATATATATATATATATATATATATATATATATATATATATATATATATATATATATATATATATATATAACCTAAACCTAAACCTAAAATAAAAATAAAATAAAAAATAATAACTAAATTAAAATAAAATAAATAAAAACCTAAACTAAACTAAAAAAATAAAAAGCCTAAATAAAATAAAATTGAACCTAAAATAAAATTAAATTAAACCTAAAATAAAATAGAATAAATAAAATAAAATAAAATCTAAATAAAAACCTAAACCTAAAAGATAAACCTAAAAATAACTATAAAATAAAACCTAAGACCAAAACTATAAACAAAACCTAAACCAAAAATAAAAATAAAATAAACCTAAACCTAAACTAAAATAAATAAAACCTAAACCTAAACCTAAAAATAAACAAAACCTAAACCTAAACCAACTAAATAAAATAAAATAAAATAAAAGTTAACTAAACTTAAACTAAATAAAACCCAAAAATAAACCTAAAACCTAAACATAAGAAAATAAAATAAAAAGCTAAACCTAAACTTAAAAATAAAAAACAAAAACCTAAACCTATAAAATAAAATAAAAATAAAACTAAACTTAAAAAATCTAAACCTAAAAAATAAACTAAAATAAAACTCCTAAACTAAAAAAATAAACTTCAAATAAATAAACAAAACTAAATAAAAAATTAAACCTAAGTAAAAGAAAAAAATAAAGTAAACTAAAATAAATAAAAAATAAACTAAATAAACTTAAACCTACAAGTTTACGTAATTTAAAAAAAAATAAATGAATAAACCCTAACCCTAAACCCTAAAACTAACCCAAAACCCTAAACTCTAAACCCTAAAACCAATAACCCTAAACCCTAAACCCTAAATGATAAGCCCTAAATTGTAAACCCTAAAACTTAAAAACCTAAACCTAAACTAAATAAGGCTTTAAAATAAAATAAATAAAAAACCTAAACCTAGATAAAATAAATAAAATAAATAAAATAAAAACCTAACCTATAACCTAAACCTAACCTAAACCTAAATATAAAATAAAATAAAAAATAAAAATTAAACTAAAATAAAATAAACCTAAAAATAAAGTACCTATATAAAATAAAACCTAAATGTAAAATAAAAATAAGATAAACCTAATGTAAAATTAAAAAAAACTAACTAAAAACCTAAACCTATGAAATAAACCTAAAAAACCTAAACATAAATAAAAAATAAAACCTAAATCCTAAACTAAAAAAACCTAAACCTAAATAAAAACAAAAACAAAAATAAACCTAAACTAAATAAATAAACTAACTAAAATAAATAAACCTAAACCTAAACCTAAATAAACTAAACCTAAAAAATAAACCTAAACTAAAAAATATACATAAACCTAAACTAAAATATAAAACTTAAAAGTAAACCTAAAATAAAAACCTGAAACCTAAACCTAAAAAAAATCTAAACCTAAGCCTAAACATAAAAATAAATTAAAAATGACACCAAACTAATAAATAAACATAAACCTAAACCTAAACCTAAAAAATAAACTAAACTAAAAAACTAAAATAAAATAAATAAACATAAAATAAATAAACTAAACTAAATAAAAATATAAAATAAATTAAATAAACCTAAACCTACCAGTTTACTTAATTTAAAACTCCAAAATTTATCTTAACATAAAACTAAATCCTAAATAAATAAACCTAAACTAACCTAAACTAATAAAACTAAACCTAAACTAATAAAATATCCTAACACTAACTAACCTAAACCAACTAATCCTATTAAACTCCTAAACACTAAACTGTAAACCTTAAACCTAAAACTCCCTAAACCTAAACTAAACTTAAACCCTAAACCTAACACTAAACCTAAACCTAAACTAACCCTAAACCTAAAACTATAAAACCTAAAACCTCCCTAAAGTTTAAACTATAAACCTCCTAACTAACAACCCTAAACCTAAACCTAAAACCTAAAATAAACCCTAAACACTAAACCCTAAACCCTAAACCCTAAACCCTAAACCCTAAATCCTAACCCTAAACCCTAAACCCTAAACCATAAAACCTTAAACCTTAAACCCTAAACCCTAAACAGCAAAAACCTAAAAACCTAAACTTAAACTAAATAAAACCTAAAAATAAAAAAATAAAAAAATTTAAATTTAAATAAAATAAATAAAATTAAAGAAAATAAAAACCTAAACTAAAACCTAAACCTAAACCTAAACCTAAAAAATAAAAAATAAACTAAAATAATGTAAATAAAAACCTAAACTAAACTAAAAAAATAAAATCAACCTAAATCAATAAAAACTAAACATAAAATAAAAAATAAAATAAACCTAAAATAAAATAAAATAAAAATAATATAACAACCTGAACTAAAAATAAATATAAAATGAAAACTAAACCCTAAACTAAAAAAAACCTAAATCCAAAATAAACAAAATAAAATAAACCTAAAATAAAATAAATAAAACCTAAACCTAAACCTAAATTAAACTAAACATAAACCTTAAACTAAATAAAATAAAATAAATTAAAAATAAACCTATGCCTAAACTAAAAAAATAAATCCTAGAAATGAACCCAAAATGGAAACCTGAAACCTAAACCTAAAAAAATAAAATATAAACCTATACCTAAAAAATAAAGCAAAAATAAAAGTAAACTAAAAAAATAAACATAAATCTAATCCTTTAAAAAAACTAAACTAAACTAAAATAAAAAAACTTTAATTAAAATAAATAAACCTAAATTAAATAAACTAAACTAAATAAAAATATGAAATAAAATAAATTAAAATAAATAAAAAATAAACTAAATAAACCTAAGCCTACCAGTTTACTTAATTTTTCTAAAAAAACCCTAAACCTTAAAGCCTAAAACCCTAAACCTTATACTAAACCAAATCTAAACAAACCTAAAGCCTAAAGCCTAAACCTTAAACTATAAACCCTAAATTAATGATAAACCCTAAGTTAACCCTAAAACCTAAACCCTAAACCCTAAACCTTAAACTGTAAACCCTAAACCCTAAAAACCTAAAAACCTAAAACCTAAACAAAATAAAACTTGAAAATAAAATAAACTAAAAACCTAAACATAAATAAAATAAAATAAAATAAAATCAAAACTTAAACAAAAACCTAAACCTAAAAATAAAATAAAATAAATAATAAAAACTAAACTCAAATAAAATAAATAAAACCTAAAAAAAACTAAAAAAACAAAATAAACCTAAAAATAAAAAACCTAAATTAAATTAAAATTAAAGTAAAATAAAAATAAAATAAACCTAACATAAAATAAATCAAAAAATAAATAAAAACATAAACCTAAAAATAAATTTAAAAATAAATAAAAAATAAAACCAAAACCATAAACTAAAAAATACCTAAACCTAAAATGAACAAAATAAAATAAACCAAAACCTAAACTAAAATAAACTAAACTAAAATAAACAAAACCTAAACCTAAACTTAAAATAAACTAAACATAAAACCTAAATGAAATAAAATAAAATAGACTAAAAATAAACCTATACCTAAACTAAAAAACAAAACCAAAAAATGAACCTAAAATGAAAACCTAAACCTAAACCTAAAAAAAGAAAATAAAAACCTATACCTAATAATAAAAAATAAAACCTAAACCTAAAAAATAAAATTAAACTAAAAAATAAATATAAACGAAAACCTAAACAAAAGAAAACTATACCAAAATAAAAAACCTTAACTAAAATAAATTAACCTAAAATAAATAAAATAAACAAAATAAAAATAAAATATAAACCAAAAAAAATAAAAAATAAACTAAATTAAAATAAATAAAAAATAAACTAAATAATCCTAAACCTACTTATTTATTTACTAAACCTAAACCTAAAACTAAAAAACCCTAAACTAAACCTTAAACTATACTAAACCCAAACCAAAACCCTAAACCTAAACTATCTTAAACCTAAAACCCAAAACCCTAAATCTTAAACCTAAATAACCCTAACCATGACTAAACCTAAACTAACCCTAAACCTTAAAATAAACCAAAAAAACCTAAACCTAAAGCTAAACCTAAATCCTAAATCTAAATCAAACCTAAATTAACCAAACTAAACTACTAAACCCTAAACCCTAAACCCTAAAAAAACTAAAACCTAAAGCTAAACACTAAGCCACAAACCCTAAACCTAAACCCTAACCTAAACACTAAACCAAAACTCTAAGCTCTAAACCCAACCTAAAACCATAAACCCTAAACTAAACCTAAACCCTAAATCTTAAACCATAAAACCTAAAAGCTAACCCTAAATAAATTAAAATAAAATAAATAAATAAATCTAAACCTAAATAAAATAAAGAAAATAAAATAAAATAAAAATCTAAACTAAAATCTAAACCTAAACCTAAAAATAAAATAAAATAAAAATGTAAAAATAACTAAAATAAAATAAATAAAAACTTAAACTAAGCTAAAAAATAAAGTTAACCTAAGAATAAAAAACATAAATAAAATAAAAACTAAATGTTAAAAATAAAATAAACTTAAAATAAAATAAAATATAAATGAAATAAAAACCTAAACTTAAAAAATGAACCTAAACTAAAGTTAAAATATAAAATAAACAAAATAAAATAAACTTAAACCTAAACTACAATAAACTAATCTAAAATAAATAAAACCTAAACCTAAACCTAGAATAAACTAAACCTAAACCTAAACCTAAACTAAATAAAATAAAATAAAGTAAAAATAAACCTAAACCTAAAATAAACCTCAAATAAAAACCTAAAACCTAAACCTAAAAAATAAAATAAAAACATAAACCAAAAACATTAAAATAAAAAATAAAACATAAACAAAAAAAAAACTTAACTAAAAAATAAACCTAAACTTAAAAAATAAACTAAAATAAAAAACCTAAACTAAAATAAATAACTAAATTAAATTAAAATAAAAAATATACCTAAATAAAATAAACTCAAATAAAAAATAAACTAAATAAACCTAAACTAATTGGTTTACTTAATTTTTTTAAAAAAATTGTAACCCTAAATCCTAAACCCTAAACCCTATACACTAAACCCTAAAATTAACCCTAAACCTATAACCCTAAACCCACAACCCTAAAGCTATAACCCTAGACCATAAACTGTAAACCCTAAAACCCTAAACCCTAAATCCTAAACCCTAAACCCTAAACCCTAACACCTAAATAAAAAATAAAACCTAAACCTGGAACTTTAAAAAAAAATTGAACCAAAAATAAACAAAATAAAATAAACCTAAACCTAAACAAAAATAAACTAAACTAAAATAAATAAAAGCTAAACCTAAACCTAAACTAAATAAAATAAAATAAATAACAAATAAACCTAAACCTAAACTAAAAAATAAAACCTAAAAATAAATCTCAAATAAAAACCTAAAACCTAAACCTAATAAAATAAAATAAAAACCTAAACTTAAATCTAAAAATAAAAGATAAAACCTAAACTTAAAAAATAAAATAAAAATAAAACTCAATTAAAATAAATAAACCAAAACCTCATCTTAAAAAATAAAATAAAATAAAAAACCTAAGCAAAAATAAATAAACAAAAAATAAATAAGCTAAAGTAAATAAAAAAATAAACCTAAATAAAAATAAAAAAATAAAGTAAACTAAAATAAATAAAAAAATAAAATAAATATACTAAATAATCCTAAACCTACTGATTTGCTTAATTAAAAAAACCCTAAATCCTAAATCCTAAACCCAAAAAAAACCAAAAAAAACCTAAAACCCTAAACCTAAACTCTAAACAACCCTAAGCCCAAACACTAAACCCTAAAAACCCTAAAGCCAAAAGCCTAAACCCTATACCTAAATTCTAAACCCTAAACTAACAATAAAACTAACCATAAACCCTAAACCCTAAATCTGATATAAAAAATAAAAAAAATAAAAAAACCCTAACCCTAAACCCTAAACCAACAGCCCTAATCACTAAACCCTAAACACTAAACCCTAAACCCTAAACCCGAAAACCCTAAACCATAAATCATAAACCTTAAATCATAAACTTTAAACCCTAAACCCTAAACCCTAAACTTATAACCCTAAACCCTAAACCCTAAACCCTAAAACCTAAACCCTAAAACCCTAAACCCTAAACCTAAACCTAAAAACTAAACCTAAACTAAATAAAATAAAAATAAATAAAAATCTAACCTAAATAAAATAAAATAAAATAAAATAAAACCAAAATTAAAACCAAACTAATAAACCTAAACATAAAAAATAAAATAAACTAAAAAATAAAACTAAACTAAAATAAAATAATTAAAACCTAAACTAATTAAAATTAAAATAAACCTAAAAACATAAATAAAATAAAACTAAACATAAAATAAAATAAAGTAAAAAAATTAAAATAAAATAAAATAAAAACTAAATAAAAAACCTAAATAAAAAAACCAAATATAAAAATAAAAAATAAACCTAAAAACTAAAAAACTAAACCTAAACTAACCTAAGCAAAAAAAAAACTAAAATAAAACCTAAAAAAAATAAATAAACCAAAATAAATTAATTAAAATAAATAAAAATAAACCTAAATAAAAAATAAAAATAAAGTAAACAAAATAAATATAAAATAAACTAAATATAAAATTAAAACCTATGGTTTGCTTTTTAAAAAAAAACCATTAAACCCTAATAAACTAAAACTACAACCCTAAACATACAACTAAACTCTAAACCTCAAAACCTAAACCCTAAAACCCTAAACCCTTATTTTAAACCTAAATTAAAAAATAAGCCTAAATAAAAAAATAAAGTAAACAAAAAATAAATAAAAGTAAACTAAATATACTAAATATTCTAAACTTATATTTACTTAATTTAAAAAAATATTAAACCCTAAATTAAACCCTAAACCTAAACCCTAAATAAACTCTAAACCCTAAACCTAAACACTAAACTAAAACCCTAAACCTAAACCTTCTAAACCCTAAACTAACCTAAAACTAATCTTAAACCCTAAACACTAAACTAAACCTATATAAAATAAAAAATAATAAAAAAAACCCAAAAAAAAACCTAACAACCTAAACATAAAACCTAAAAAACCTAAACCTAAACCTAAAACCCCTAAACCTAAACTAAATAAACCTAAACCCAAAACTAAACTAAGCCTAAAACCTAAACTAAACCTAAACCTAAACCTAAACCTAAACCCTAAACCAACCAACTCAATAAACCCTAAAACCTAAAACCTAAACCTAAAAAACTAAACTAAACTAAAATAAATAAAAAAACCAAAACCTTAATAAAATTAAATAAAATAAAAACCTAAACTAAAACCTAAACCTAAAGCTAAACTTAAAAATAAAATAAAATAGAAAAATAAAAACTAAACTAAAATAAAATAAATTAAAACCTAAACTAAACTAAAAAATAAAATAAACCTAAATAAAATGAAAACTAAACTTCAATAAAAATAAAATAAACATAAAATAAAAAAATAAATAAATAAACCTAAAAAATAAAATAAAAAATAAAAAAAAAAAATAAACCTAAACCCTAAACTAAAAAAAAATAAACATAAAAAAATAAATTAAACCTAAACCTAAACTAAAATAAACTAAACTAAAATAAATAAAACATAAACCTAAACTTAAAATAAACTAAACCTAAACATTAAACTAAATTAAATAAAGTAAATTAAGAATAAACCTAAAATAAAAACTTAAAACTTAAACAAAAATATGAAATAAAAAAATAAATAAAAATAAAACTAAACTAAAAAGACATAAACTAAAACCTAAGCCAAAAAATAAACTAAAATAAAAAATAAAAAATAAAAACTAAAATAAATAAACCTAAAATAAATAAACTAAACTAAATAACAACAAAAATTAAACCTAAATAAGTAAAAATAAAATATCTAAATTAAGTAAAAAATAAGCTAAATTAAAATAAACTTACCAGTTTACTTAATTTAAAAAAAAACCTAAACACTAAATCCTAAACCCTAAATCCTAAACCCAAAATTCAAAACCCTAAACCCTAAACCCTAAACCCTAAACACAAAACCCTAAACCTTAAACCCTAAAAATAACCCTAAACCCAAAACCAACAACTCTAAACCCTGCACCCTAAACCCTTAACCCTAAAAAACACTAAACCCTAAATAAAATAAATAAATAATAAATAAAAAACCTTAACCCTAAACCCTAAATCATAAATACTAAACTTTAAAATTAAACCTAACCTAAATCCTAACTAACTAAACCTAAAAAACTAAAACTAACTAACTAAACTAACTAAACTAAACTAAACTCTAAACTTAACCTAAACTAAAACTTAAACCTAAATAAACTAAATCTAAACCTAAAAACTAAAACTAATAACCTAAACCTAAACTAAAACTAAACCCTAAAAAACCTAACTAAACTAAACTAACTAAACCTAAAACCTAAACCCAACCTAAACTAACTAAACCTAAAAAAAAAGCATAAACCCTAAAACCATAAACCCTAAAATCTAAGCCCTATACCCTAAACCCTAAACCCTAAACCTAAACCCTAGACCCTAAACCTAAACCAAAAGTAACTTAATAAATTAAAAAATAAACTTAAACCCTAAGAATGGGCATAACCTTGATGGCTAGAATATCAGTCAACCAAGCTTAGTCTAGATCTGGTAGTGGAGGCAAAGGTAGAGGTGGCAATTATTACAGTGGTGATGGGGGATCTATAGGTATTGGTGGATATGGAGGTGGTGGTATGAGAAATGGTGGTTATGGAGGCCGAAGGAGAGGCAAAGGTTATAGCCGTGGTGGTGGCAGTGGGAGAGATCGGGGATATAATGGTGGATCATGCTACTTGAGGGGCCAAGGTGGTTATGATGGGAACTGAAGAAATTGAAGAACGACCGATCCAATCTATTGCTTATGGAGCTATCTTTATAGTATAGACAGTTCTAGTTATCTAGGGTTTTTGATTTGCTCTATGCGTGCTCATTTTTTATCTATGTCATCGCTTGTGTATTAGAAATCTTCGTGTGTTACTTGGTTGATGAAATTGAAAAGAAGAAATGTTGAATTGAATTTCTTCTCTGCTAATAAAAAACTAAAAATCCTAAACCCTAAACTAAAAATTGAACCCTAGACCTAAACCCTAAAACCCTAAACTAAACCCTAAACCCTAAACCCTAAACCCTAAACCCTAAACCCTAAAACCCTAAACCCTAAACCCTAAATCGTAAACCCTAAACCCTAAAACCTAGAAACCTAAACCCTAAACCCTAATCCCTAAACCCAAAACACTAAACTTTAAAAACCTAAAAACCTGAACCTAAACTAAATAAAACTTAATAATAAAATAAATAAAATACATAAACCTAAATAAAATAAAATAAATTCCTAAACAAAAAAAAATATAAACCTAAGAATAAAAAAGCTAAATAAAATAAAACTAAACATTAAATAAAAATAAAATAAACCTAAAATAAAATAAAATAAAAACTAAATAAAAACCCAAACCTAAAAATAAATAAAAAATAAAACATAAACCCTAAACTAATAAAAATAACTTAAACCTAAAATAATATTTAAATAAGAAAAATAAACTAAGCCTGAACCTAAACTATAATAAATACATCCTAAACCTAAACCTAAAATAAACTAAACCTGTGCCTAAACTTAAACTAAATACAATAAACCTAAACTAAAAAAAATAAAACCTAAAAATAAACATAAAATAAAAACCTAAAACCTATACCTAAAAAAAATTAAAACCTAAGCCTAAACCTAAAAATAAAAACTAAAACTTAAACCTAAAAAAGAAAATAAAAATAAAACTAAACTAAAAAAATAAGCATAAACCTAAACCTAAACCTAAAAAAATAAACTAAAATAAAAAACCTAAACTAAAATAAATAAACCTAAAATAAATAAACTAAACTAAATAGAAATAAAAATAAACCTAAATAAAAATAAAAAATAAAAGAAATTAAATAAATAAAAAAATAAACAAAATAATCTAAATAAATTAAATAAACCTAAACTTATTTATTTTTTTAAAAAAAAACTCTAAACCCTAAACCCCAAACCCTAAATCCTAAATCTTAATCCCTAAACCCTAAACCCTAAACCTTAAACTAACTCTAAACCCTAAACCCTAAACCCTAACCCTAACTCTAAATCCTAAACCCTAAACCCTAATCCCTAAAACTTAAAACTCTAAACCCTAAACCCTAACCTTAAAACCCCAAAGCCTAAACCCTAAACCCTAAACCCTTACTAACCATAAACCCAAAAAAACCCCAAAACCTTAAAATCCCTAAACTTTAAAGCCTAAATACTAAACCCTAAACCCTAAACCTTAATACTCTAAACCCTAAAACCCTAAACTCTAACCCCTAAACCCTAAACCCTAAACACTAAAAACCTAAAAACCTAAACCTAATAATAAAATAAATAAATACACCTAAACCTAAAAAATTAAAAATAATAAAAAATTTAAAACCTAAACTTAAACCTAGACCTAAACATAAAAATAAATCAAAATAAAAAATAGAAAAAATAAAAAAATAACTAAAAACATAAACAAAACCATAAAAAATAAAAAATAAGCCAAAGAATAAACAAACTAAATAAAATAAAAAGTAAATGTAAAATTAGAATAAAATAAGCCTAAAATAAAATAAAATAAAAACTAAAGAAAAGCCTAAACCTAAAAAATAAACCTAAAAATAAAACATAAAAATTAATAAAAATTAAAACTTAAACCCTAAACTAAAATAACCTAAACCTAAAATAATAATAAAATAAATAAATAAAATAAACCTAAACCTAAACTAAAATAAATAAAGCCTAAACCTAAAATAAACTAAACCTAAACCTAAACCTAAACTAACAAAAATAAAATAAACTAAAAATAAACATAAACCTAAAATAAAACCTAAAATAAAATTAGAATAAAAACCTAGAACTTGAACCTTAAAAAATAAAATAAAAATCTAAACCTAAACCTAATAAAAAATAAAACGTAAACCTAAAAAATAAAAGAAAAGTAAAACACAACAAAAAAATAAAATTAAACCTAAAAAGATAAACTAAAATAAAAAAAACTAAACTAAGAAAATAAAGAAAACTACATAAAAATAAAAAATAAACCTAAATAAAATTAAAAAATAAAATAAACTCCAATAAAAAATAAACTAAATAAACTATATAAACCTAAACCTACCAATTTACTTAATTTAAAAAAAAATCTAAACCCTAAATCCTAAATCCTAAACCCTAAACTCTAAACCTAAACCCTAAACCCTAAACCCTAAACCTAAAACCATAAACCCTAAAACCCTAAACCCTAAACTTTAAACTATAAATCCTAAACCCTAAACCCTAAATCCTAAAACCCTAAACCCTAAACCCTAAACCCTAAACCCTAAACCCTAAACCCCAAACCCTAAAACCTACAACACTAAATCTTAAACCTAATACCCTAAACCCTAAACTAACCCTAAACACTGAACCATAAGAATGCACAGAACCTTGATGGTAGGAACATCATCATCGACTCGACTCAATCTAGATATAGCAATGGCGGTGAAGGAGGAGGCGGTTGTCCCAATGGTGGTGGGGGATATGGAGGTGCTGGTGGATATGGAGGTGGTGGTCAGAGTAGTGGTGGTTATGGAGGAGGGAGGAGCGATGGAGGTTATAGCCGTGTTGGTGCCGGATGGAGAGATCGGGGATATGATAGTGGATCCCGCTACTCGAGAGGTGGGGGTGGTTCTGATGGGAACTAGAGAAATTGAAGAATGGCCGATCTAATATGCTGCTTATGGAATTATTTCTTTACAGTAGAGATTATTCTACTTATCTAGTATTTTTGATTTTCTCTATAGGTGCTCATTTTTTATCTATGTCTTCGCTTGTGTCTTAGAAAACTTGGGGTGCTACTTGGTTGATCAAATCGAAGAGAAGAAATGTTGAATCTGAATTTGTTCTCTGTTAAAAAAAAACTTAAACCCTAAACCCTAAACTAAAATTTAAACCCTAAACCTAAAACCTAAACTAAACCCTAAACCCTAAACCCTAAACCCTAAACTAACCCTAAACCCTAAACCCAAAACCCTAAAAAGCTAAAAACCTAAACCTAAACTAAATAAAACCTAAAAAAGAAATAAATAAAAAAACCTATACCAAAATAATATAAACATATAATAAAATAAAAATTAACCTAAAAAGAAAAATAAAAAAAACTAAAAACCAAACTAAAATAAAATAAATAAAAACCTAAATTAAACTAAAAAATAAATACTAAACCTAAACTAAAAAGAAATAAACCAAACATAAATTAAAATAAAACTAAATAAAAACTTAAACCTAAAAATAAATAATAAATAAAACCTAAACCTTAAACTAAAAAAAAACCTAAAGCTCAAATCAAAATAAAATAAACAAAATAAAATAAAATAAAACCTAAACTAAATTAAACTAAACTAAAATAAATAAAACTTAAACCTAAACCTAAACATAAACCTAAACCAAATAAAATAAAATAAACTAAAAATAAACCTAAACATAAACTAAAAAATAAAACCTAAAATAAAAACCTAAAAACCTAAACCTAAAAAAAAATAAAATAATAACTTAAACTTAAACCTAAAATAGAAAATAAAACTTAAACCTAAAAAAATAAAGCTAAAATAAAAAAATAAACCTAACCTTAAAAAATAAACTAAAATAAAAATCTTAAACTAAAATAAATAAACCTAAATATAATAAAAAATAAAAAACACTCAGACAAATAAAAAAATAAACTAAATAAACTTAAACCTACCGGATTACTAAATTTAGAATGAAACCCCAAAACCCAAAATCCTAAACCCTAAACCCTAAACCCTAAACCCTAAATCCTAAACTCCAAACCCTAAACCCTAAACCCTAAAACTAACACTAAACCCTAAAACCTAAACCTAAAAATCCTAAACCTAAACCTAATCCTAAACCCTAAATGCTAAGCCCTAAACCCTAAATCATAAACACTAAACTCTAAAACCCTAAACCTTAAACCCTAAACCCTAAACCCTAAAACTTACAACCCTAAACCCCAAATCTTAAACCCTAAACCCTAAGCTAACCCTAAACCTTAAACCCTAAGCTAAAATTTACTAAACTAGAGAAATGATGGTGAAGGAGCGATGGAGATTACAATCATGGTGGTAGCAAAGGGTGAGATCAGGGATATGATACACCCCTACTCAGAGGTGGGGTTGTTCGATGGGAATTGAGAAATAAGAACTGATCCGACCTATTGCTTATGGAACTATGTCTTATAGAGAGATGATTTTACTTATCATGGGATTTTTATTTGCTCTATGGTTGCTCATTTTTTATCTATGCCATCAATATGTCTTAGAAAACTTTGTTGATGAAATCAAAAGAAAAATTAAACTAAATGTTGACTAAAACTTAAAGAAAAAATGTTGAATTAATTTATTCTCTATTTTAAAAAACCTTAAACCCTAAAACTAAAACTTAAACAAAACCAAAAATCTAAAACCTAAACTCTAAAACCTAAACCCTAAACATTAAACCCCAAACCTTAAACCCTAAACCTAAAACTTAAACAAACTAAAAATTAAATCCTAAACCTAAACCCTAAAAAAAATAAAAAACCTAAACCTAAAAAATAAAATAAATAAAAAACTAAACCAAAAATAAAATATAATAAAATAAAAAATAAACTAAAAAAATAAATAAACCTAAAAAAAAATAAAATAAATAAAATAAAAAATAAAAAAATAAATAAATAAAACCTAAATTAAACTAAAAAATAAAACCTAAATAAAATAAAAATAAACCTAAAATAAAATAAAAAAACAAATAAAAACTAAAAAAATAAATAAAAATAAACCTAAACCTAATTAAAATAAAAAACCTAAACCTAAACTAAATAAAATAAAATAAACTAAAAATAATCCTAAACCTAAACTAAAAAATAAAAACCTAAAAGAGGAACCTAAGAAAATATAACAAAAACTTAAACATAAACCTAAAATTAAAAAATAAAATATAAACCTAAAAAATAAAATAAAAAACACAACTAAAAAATTAACCTAAACCTAAAAAAGTAAACTAAAATAAAAAACCTAAATTAAAATAAATAAACCTAAATAAAATAAACTAAATAAATAAAATAAACTAAATAAAATAAAATAAAAAATAAAATAAACTCAAATTAATAAAAAAAACTAACTAAATAAACCTAAACCTATCGGTTTACTTAATTAAAAAACACTAAACCTTAAATTCTAAACCCTAAACCTTAAACCCTAAAATAAAGCTTAAACCCTAAAACCTAAAACCTAAACCCTAGACCTACAACATTAAACCCTAAACCTTAAACTCTAAACCCCTAAACCCTAAACCCTAAATCCTAAAACCCTAAACCTTAAAACCTACAACCATAAACCCTAAACCCAAACCCTAAACCCTAAACCTTAAACTAACCCTAAACTATCCCTAAAACCTAATAATGGGAAAAACCTTGACAGCAAGAATATCATCATCAACTAAGCTCAGTCTAGATCTAGCGGTGGAGGCAAAGGAGGAGGAGATCATTATCACAGTGGTGCTGGGGGATCTGGAGGTGCTAGTGGATATAGAGGTGGTGGTCGGAGTAGTGGTGGTATGGAGGGGAGAGGGCGATAAGTGGTTGGTGGGTGGTGGAAGGAGAGATCGGGGATATGATGGCAGATCCAACTATTCGAGAGGCAGGTGTGGTTCTCATGGGATGTGGAGAAACTAAAGAACGGTCAATCTAATTTATTATTTATGGAACTGTGTCTTTATAGTAGAGATGGTTCTACTTATCTAGGGTTTTTGATTTGCTCTTTGGGTGCTCATTTTTTTTCTATGTCATCACTTGTGTCTTTCTAAACTTAGGGTGCTACTTAGTTGATGAAATCAAAAAGAAGATATGTTGAATCTAAATTTATTCTTTGTTAAAAAAAAACCTTAAACCTTAAACCCTAAACTTAAAACCTAAACCCTAAACCATAAACCCTAAACCCTAAAAACCTTAAACCCTAAACACTAAACCATAAACACTAAACCCCAAACCCTAAACCCTAAACACAAAATCTTAAACCCTAAACCCAAAAAACATAAAAATATAAACTAAATAAAACCTAATATTAAAATAAATAAATAAACCTAAATTGAAACTCTAAACCCTAAGACCATAAACCCTAAACCCTAAACCCTAAATGCTAAACCCCAAACCCTAAACCCTAAACCCTAGACCCTAAACCCTAAACACTAACCCTAAACTAACCCTAAAGAAACCCTAAACCCTTAACCTTGAATAAAGATGTCATTAGGAGTAGATCTAAAGAATGACCTAATCCTAACCTAATTATGGTAGCTAAATAAAATGTCTTCAAGAGACTTTCCCTTGACTATTAGAGATTTGAATACCCTAAATCATATTATAATACCATATATTATAGTATAATGTAGAATCATTTATTTGAGCATGTAGTGATGTGTTTTCATATGATATAAGATGTTTTGAAATATTTTAGTATATTATGGTATTGTGCTTTATTGTCTATGTTAATATAAATCATAAAAATATTGATTTAATAAATTAGATGATGAAATTTGTTAAATTTGAAGTGGAATTAGTTGTACCAAAGTGCTACACCACTTGTAGTCTAAAAAGTAAGATTTTATGTTCAAAATAATTATTATATGTTGTAGCATAATATAACATCATATATCATAATATATTGTTCTGCACATTTTAAATTCTTTTAGTATTTTATAATAATGCAGTCAATCCTACACTAGCATTGTTTATTAAAATGTTGATTTAGATTTTAAAATGGTGGAATTTGACCAAATTCATAGTAGATAGAGCATGGCATCAAAATATATTGTTTAAATTTAAAATATGTAAGTGATAGGACTAGAATATATAGTTTTTTTATTTTTTAGACTAATTTTATGATTTTTTATTTTAAGCAACCCCTTGTGATGTGATATGAAATATAATATAATATGTTATAGTGTATTATAATATAAGATGATATAACATAGTGTAGCATCAAGTGTTATAACATACTATTGTGTATTAATACTTATTTTTTAGCATATATTAGTTTGTTATAGTATGATGTAGTAGAGTTTGTATAATTCATAAAAATACTAATTTATAGGTGAGATGATGGTTTTGGCCAAATTTATGGTAAGCTTTAGGAACATCATTTGTGCTATGGTGTGTCATTTAATCAAAAGAATGGAAAGTTGCATCCAAAATAAATGTTCATTTTTCAACCAAATTTTATAAATTTTTTGCTTAAAGTGATTCATTTTAAGGTGTAATGTAAGATAATATATTATATGAAAGCAAATTAAAATAAAAATGTACATAACAATATAACTATATATATATATATATATATATATATATATAAATGAATGTGGTGTTACTAAATGTTATTTTTTAGTGTTTTATTTTTATTATAATACATTGGGTCAAAACTCACAAAATGTTAATTTGAAGGTTGAGATGGAAGAATTTGGCCAAATTAATGGCACACCTAGAAGAAACACCAAAATTATGCTATTTTATCATTTATAATAGAAAAATAACAATTTTACATCCAAAATGAACATTATTCATATTTTGAGAAAATTTTATTATTTGTTCTTTTTAAGTGATTCTAATAAGGCGTAATGTTAGACAATATATTATATTATAGCAAATTATAATATAACATCATATATTATAATATAATCTTGTGTGTTAATTCACACTATAATATGTTTAGCATGATATTGTATAGTTAGTTTGAGCATGCACCATCACAAATCCTAAAATGTTGATTAGAATGTTAAGATGATGTAATTTGAATGAATGCATTGTTATACTTTTCATTGAAGTATTAAAGGTGTACATAAAAGAGAAAATAAGATTTGATGAGAATTCCATGTTAAGGACGTGGAGGGAGATCCGCTAGGGGATCACACATGCATTGGACATGACATGGGAGGGGTTTATGTCAAGGGATTAGAAGAAGAAAATCTACTGGGGATAAGGTTTGAATTGATTTGATTATATGGCTTGTGGAAAGATGATCGGCTGGGGATAAGAATCTATAATCTACTAGGAATTAAGATCGAATTGACTTTAATTTATTTTGTTTTAATTGATGTGGAGGCATATCTACTAGAGATATGGACTTAAGTCTACTGGGGATTGGGTATATGAACCTTCCACTAGGGAAGGAGGTGTGGGAAATCCACTGGGGATTGGGATTTGAGTTTGATTTCATAGATTTGTTTGGGTATGTATCCACTGGGAATAAGAGTTTGGTTGGATTTCTTTGATTTATACTCTATTGAGGGAGTTGGTTTAATTTGGCTCCATTGGAGAGGTTGGTTTTGAATTTGATTTATTTGCTTAACTTGTTTATATATGATTTGGGGATCCACTAGGGAGAAGGGTGTAATTTAACTCCACTGGGGAAATTCAGATTGGGTTTAATTTAATCTGAGTTAATGTATGGACCATGTAAGTGTGCAATGGACTCCCTAAGAAGGCACTATATAAGCCTTGACCTACCTCAAGTTTACAAATCCAAAGGGATAGTCTACCGAGGGGGGAGCTAGCTAATCTAAGGGGTTGCCTTTGGTGCAAAAGCTTCGGGAAGAAGGCTTAGCAGACTTACATCTTCCAAAGCAAGAATAACCACCGGGTGACCGTTGGATGCAAGAAATCGAACCAAGTGACTTAATGAATGGGACTTATGATAACTCAAAAGTAGTCAAGATTAATTTTATCTTAATTTGATGTGATTTGGTATGGTTTGTTTGGTTTAGTTTGATTTTGAAAGGGCATATTCGCTGGGGATGTGAGTTTGATCAAATTTGATAGATTTAATCTATGGACCAAGTCGATGTGCATTGGACCCACTAAGAAGGGGCTATATCAGACTTATCCTATCTCAGATTTAAAAATCCAAAGAGATAGTCTACTGGCCATGGGGTAGAGCTAGCCAACCTAAGGGGTTGCCTTTCAGTGTGCAATGATTGTGCTAGGAAGAAGGCATAGTAGACTTACATCTTTTAAAGTAGGGAACAACCGCTGGGTTGACCTGTTGGTGGCACAACAAATCAAACCTAACATAGGAGTGACTACTAAGTGAATGCTGCAGGGACTTATATCAACTCAAGAGTAGTCAAGAAATTTTTATAGGGAGTTTTGCTGACACTTCCCTAAAGATAAGATGCTTGCTTGGGAAAAGATACTGCTAGGGGTGTCCTAGTGAATATATATTTAGTTTATATATTTGCATGGACCCTATTGGTGTGCAAGGGACCACACTGAGAAGGAGCTATGTTGGCCTTGACCTATCTCAGATTTACTGGACCAAGGGAGAATCTGTACATCCACATGATAGATTCTCCAACCATAGGGGTGGTTACTAGGGAAGGGGAACTATCCAATTCGATAGTAACCTGAGTAGTGTCTAAATGGGGTTGCAAAGGATGTGATCCAAATATAGTGCCCATAGGCAAGGCGCACGGTGGAAAAGAAAGCTAGGGGCATCCTCTTAGGAGCATTATCTTGAGCCTTGGAAAGGAAAGCTTATAGGTGTACAGTGGCCAACTCAAGGAGAAAGCATAGCAAACTTACATCTGCCATGAGTGGTGTATCCTAAGGTGCGAAAACCAACTAACCTAAGGTTTATCCATGAGAATTAGTGGTGTATCCATTAGCATAGTGAGAGCTAACCAACCTAAAGTGCTCGTCAGTGTCCAATGGTCAATCTAGAAAGTAAGTGTGAAGGCTTACAACTTTATAAGCAGAACTGATCATCGGGATAGTCCATCATCGGTGGGATATATGCTATCTGACATAGAGTGACTACTATGCGAGGAGCCCTGAGGAAAAATTGGACCTAGACTTGAAGCAGTTAGGAGGGAAGGAGAAGCTAAGGGACTTATCCTAAACCTCAAATATACTTGACCCAGTCAGTGCACGAAGGCTAATCCAAGAAGAAGGCATAGTAGACTCACATCCTCTTAAATGAAGCCAACATGAGGTAGCTTACTAGCCATGCAATAAGGCCTACCAAACTAACAAGGCACTCATCAGTGTGTAGTGGCCAAGTAAGGAAGGAAAGTGTAGTAGACTTACATCCTCCAAAGCAAGAAGACGGGTGACACACTAGTAGGTAGCACCCAACGACCTAAAGCAACTACTGAGTGAGTGTCATTGGGGGCATTATCTCAACTTAGAGTAGTCTGAGATAAAAGATATGTGTTTGCTTTATATGTTTTTGTGTAGTTTATGTTTGTGTTGTGTCAATAAAGGATAGGATATTGCTTAGTTTTTTTACACCTACCCTAAACATATCATGGCAGATTTGAAAATAAGAATACTTTCAACATGGAAGAGATTGAATTCAAAATGGAATTTTCATTAATGATAATTATTTTTAAACATGATTTATAATATTTCTTTAAGTATAGCCTTTTGATTGGAAGCATTAGGTGCTCTCCCTTATGATAAATAAGATGATAAGATCCTCCTTGGTGGGCATTCTCTATGAAAAATGGGCCTTCCCAAGTGGGTTCAAACTTGCCTGCCATATTATGATGGGCAACAATCGGTCTCCTTAGAACTAAAATAAGCTCTCCTACTTGAAATGCTCTAAGATGGACCAACTTGTTGTGAGCTTGAATCATTTTAGCTTTGTACAACTTGAGGTTTTGGCATGCCCGCAAGCATCTCTCCTTCTAACCTTCGAGCTCTTCTAACTACAACTTTGCATTTTCCTTTGTTTTGATCTTGCTACCCACAACTATCCTTAGTGATGGGAGTTGGACTTCTAATGGTAGAATGGCTTCAGACCCATACACTAAGGAGAAAGGAGTAGACTGAGTTGGAGTTCTATATGTGGTGCAGTAGGCCCACAAGGCTTCAACTAACTCATGCCACTATCGCTTATTATTGTCGAGTGTCTTCTTCAGTATTTGGATGAGAGTTTTGTTGAAGGCTTCTGCTAAGCCATTTTCCCTCGGGTATTTGATGGTAGAATATCTCTAATCTATGTTGTGTCTTTGAGAAAAGTTGTTGATCTCAGTGCTCTTGAATGCAGTGCCATTATCAGATATAAATTATCGAGGCACTCTGAACCTATATACGATATGGTTCTTAAAAATTGGAGCACATGTTGAGCTGTGACCTCTCTGAGAATCACCTTTGCCTATTTGGAAAAGTAGTAAGTAGAAGCTAAGATGAACCGATGACCCTTAGAAGAAGAAGGATCAATCAGACCCACTATGTCGGTACCCCAACACTCGAATGTCCAAGAGGCCAATGTAGGATGTAGAATGTTGGGTGGTTAGTGTATGACCACACCATGTATTTGACATTGGTGGCATCAGCTAGTATCCATGCAATCTTTGATCATCGATGGCCAGCAGTATCCTAGTCTCTTGATCTTGGCTTTCATCTTCGCACTATTGGTTATCTCCACATAATCTTGTATTTCATGATCTTACGGGCTTTATGCTTGTCTAAACAATGTAACCACATATGATCAAAAGACCATCGGTACAAGACACCATCCAAAAGAGCATAAGAAAGTGCTCTATGCTTTATTTGATGGGATTGAGACTTATGAGGTAGTTTTTCTTATTTAGGTAATCTAACTCATCATCCTTCTTGGCAATGGAAACCTCCTCTTCAAGATAGTACTTTTTGATGAGTACAATATCAATAAGGGATAAGACTTCTCCATTTTGGACCTTTATTGATATGGACTCATCCTCCGGACATGCCAACTCCTTGGCAAGCTTGGCTAAAGAATATGCTATGATGTTCTCTCCTTGAAGAATCTTATAAATGGTAACCTCTAGGATTTAGGACAATAACTCTATGGTGTAGTTGTGGTAGTGATGGAGCTTGGGCTTTATAACCTTATAGGACCCAGTTATTTGGTTGATAACTAGCTGAGAATCCTAGAAGATGTTGATGTTCTAGATGATTAGAGTAATGGCTAACTCTAAACTAGCAATCAAAGTCTCATATATGACTTCATTATTGGTATAAGGATTGAATAGATGATATAAGAATCTCATCACTTTGCGGTCTAGAGTTAAGAGAACTATTCCTACCCCTACCTTTTTTGGAATAGTAGATTGTGGTTCTTCTCCTCTTTGAGAGGAAGCTACACCATTAAAGTACATCTCCCAATGGTGAATGCTAGCATCCCCTAAGTTCATGATTTGTTCAGGAGATCATCAAGCGAGAGTCAGAGAAGTGAGTGTGCCGCTAAAAAATCTGCTAGTGCTTGTCCTTTCACCGCAAAGGGGAGTATGAAGGTAATGTCAAATTATGAGAGGATCATGGACCGTCATGCCACCATCCGATAGTCATTGTCTGAGGTACTAGTGGATTGATCCTAGAGATTAAGTTTACCTTATGAGGAAGCATGTATAGCTTTTGGGATGCAAAGATTAAAGCTAGGCAATGCTTCCTTAATGGGTGGATAATTAGCTCAATAGGGATTAGATGACAAGAGTAGCATTTTCCTTCCCTTCATGTTAGTTTGGGCTAACAAAGCACCAAGGGAGTCATCTAATGTAATAGTGTAAAGTATGAGCAACTTACCAGGGATAGGGTCTACTAGAATTGATGATGTCATTAGGTAATGCTTGATGTCTTCGAAGGCTTGCTCACAGTTGTCATCCCACTTAAATTTGGCATCCTTTTTGACAAGTGTTGTGATTAGTTGACATCTTCCTGATAAGTTAGATATTAAGCATCTTAGATACACTAATCACCCTTGGAATGATTTGAGTTGAGTTAAACTTTAGGGGTGGAATTTATAATATTTCCTTTATCTTCTCTGGATTGATTTTGATTCCCTGGTGTCGAACAATAAACCCAAAATTTCCTACTCAATGCATACTTAGGGGTTCATTTTCAGGTTAAATTATCTTAACTGTTCAAAAACAACTCTCAAGTCAAAGAGATGGTCTTTCTTTTCTCTACTTTTGATTATGATATCATCGACATAGCACTTGACTTGATGATGAATGAGTTTGTTGAAGATTCGAGTCATAGCCTGCTAGTATGTAACGACATTTTTTAAGGCTGAAAATGACCTTATAGCAATAGATTTTATCGAGTAGTGTTTCTTTCATCTTTAGGGGCCATAGTTATTTGGTTATATCAAGATGAGCCATCTTTGAAAGATAAGACTGCATGAGATGAGGCAATGCCCACCATCAGTTCTAAGATTGGTAGTGGAAATTCATCTATTGTACATCCCTTATTTAAATATATAAAACTGATGCATTTGTGAATTTGGCCATTCTATTTCTTAATTAGGACAACGTTGGCTAACCAGGTAGGATATTTTTCTTCCTAGATGAAGCCAACATTGATCAATTTTTTGACTTCATAAATGACTTGTTGTTCTATGTCTAATCATACATCTAGGAGCTTTTCTTGATAGGGTAGCGTAGGCTCTATTACTAGTTTATGGACTACATGGAAATCAGGCATCTCTTCATAACTCCATGCAAAGTAGTCCTTAAACTCAATCAATAGCTAACTAAGTCATTGGTTTCAATTTCATTCAACAAATGATGTATATGCATGGATCTTCTTGAGTTCTAAGTTAATTTCTTGAGAGATGGTTGGTTCTTGATCTCTTCTTTGAACTCTGGCAGTGCATCTTTGACTTCAAAATCATCTGGATCATCTGAAGTTTCTAAGAACATCTCCTCATATAAGTTAATATGATTTGAAAAGAACATATCAGATTCTAAATGATTGGTGATGACTAAGTAGTAATCATCATCATTGACTGGACCCACTGTACAAAATCCTAGTCTTGATCTTGATTGATAGCTTTTGCATTTGTTCTTCCATATTCTTTCGAAGTAGTCTGACCTGTGCTTTGACCAAGTATGTGGGATTAACCTTTCTTTGCTAAATTATGAACACAAGGCAAGTACCAATCAAATGATAATTCTATTAAATCTTTATATGAATCATCCTCAAGTTCTACATTAACTTCTTGACTTGAGGATGATGCCAGAAAGAACCTCAGTCTTCACACTATGGATGACTTAGGGCTTCCTTAACTCCAAACCCTCAAGTTTTTGAGAGGAAAGTGGGGTTCAAGCTAAGGTTCCCAACTGATTTCTAATTGTTTCACATATAGACTTGGATACACTTATGCTTTGCTTTGGAGCCCAGTCTTCATCACTATCTGGCTCAAGTATCAGCTCCAAGGGAATTTACTACTGAGAAGAGCTGGCTAGTGTGCTAACGGTATAAGGCTCATCCTATGAACTAGATTCTAAGTCTATATGGACAGCAGGAGTACTCCTAGTAGCTGTGACATATCTTCTATTGGGTGTACTATAAGGAGGTTTTCCACCCATAGGACTTCCTCTATGTGGTGGAGGTCAAGTTGTCCTACCCATATGTTCGAATGGAGTAAAGAATTATGGGTTGAATCTAATGTCATGCTCCACTTCCTCCTCCAAGTCTATTTCTGATGTCTTTTTTTTTTTTTCATTTTCTATTTTCTTTTCTTTTTTTTCTCTTTCTTTTATTTTTTCTTTTTCTTTTATTTTTAAACTTTGGCCAAGTTTAGAATAGACTTGTTGATTTTGAGGGAGGTAGTATATCCTCATATATGCCGACCTCATGAACTGTAAATGGCTTTAGATCTCCTTGACATAAATAGAGGATCCCACCTCTCATGAACACTTCATTGATGTAGAGAGGATGGAACTATGTTGTTCTCATGTATGATGGTCTCCCAAGAAAATCGTTGAAAGATGTATCCAAGTCTATAATGTGAAACTTGGCTCCTTCCAATCATCTATCAAGGAAACACTATGGATGGCCTGCTTGACCTCACTTTGGAGTGCAAATTTAATCTTCCCATCTTAGACTTAGAGTCTTCTAGACACTAAGATTTCCAAGACACTTCTAACAATTAGGTAAACACTTAACCTAAGCCAAAAGACTTAGAAGAGTTAACCATATGATTAGGTTATGCCTTAGGATTAAGATAATCAACCTACCCTACAACCCAAATCCAATCCATGTTCACCTTCAAGCCAAACCTCAAGTTCAATTCAAACATCAAATTCAAATCAAACCAAAATTCCAAAACCAAATGATTCCCATGATCAAATCCAAACTTGTAACCCTTCTTAAGCCATATGACCTATCCCATGGACTTAGCAAATCTTAATCCAAATCAATCCAAAATCAATTGATTTTCTCATAATCAATTTTTATCTTCAATCATCTTTCTAAATATAAATCAAATCTACATTCAAATGATCAAAACTAAATAAAATTATATCAAACCCCTTCGTAAGCCATATGACCAATCCCATGGACCTAGCTAAATTTTAATCCAAATCAAGTCAAACACAATTGATTTTTTTATAAATCAATCATATTTTCAATAATCATCACAAATTTAAATGAAATATACATTTAAATCATCAAAACTAAATCAAACCAAATCAAAATCCAAACCTAAGACACATGACCCAACTCCATGGGCTTAGCCAAATTCCTTCATTCCAAAACACAAATTCAGTTGATTTTCTCATGAATCAATCATCAATCTTATTGAAAAATATAAATGAAATCTACAATCATCAAGCCAAACCAAAATCAACCCAAGTCAAACCCAACTTAACCCTTTTGACTTGAAATGTTCAAATGAACCAAAACCCATTTGAACCCAAGCCAATTGCAATTGAATTTATATATCAATCCCAAATCCATATATAAACTCAACCCAAAATCAAGCCAACTAAACCTAATTGGTCCATTTGACCCAATGTGGACAATTTGACATATTTGAGCCAAGTTCTAATCCTACCCAAATTGGATTGAAACCAAAAAACCTCCCATCATGATTGTTGATCACCCTAGTTGATCAATTATCACAAATTGGGTCAAACCAAGCCTTGAACATTTGACCAAGTCAACCCCTTAACCCATATGAACCCAAACTAGCCAAATTGCAACCTAAGCCAAATCCCTTGAAACCAATGATTCATACCAAATCAATATTTGAATATGACTTGAATTGAGTCAAACCAAACCCAATTGGCCCTCTTGACCCAAGTTGACCCAAACTGACCTAAAAGAATAATCAAATCAAAATATAAACCAAATTGATTAACCAATGGCTCAAGTTCATTCCAAATTGATTGTTGAACTTGACCAAAGCCATGATTGACCCAACAATTGACCTACTTAGCCCAAATTGATCTAATGGTTCAAGTTGAACTAAATCAAAACTAAAACCAAATTAATTGAAACCAAAGCCTACAATCATCTTCAATTGGTCAACTAAACCCAACCCATCACCCAAGCCAATTTGACTAATTTGGTCAAATTGGTTAACTTAATCCATTTGACCCAAATGAATTCAAATGTGCCAAAATCAAATCTAATCCAAGATAAACCAAATTATTTGAACCAAAATATCCAAAATGATCATATGAACTTAACCCAACCCTTAGATTGACCCAATTTGACCAATTAGTCAACTTGACCCAACCTAACCCAATTTGACCTAAATGAGTCAAATTGAGCTAAACCTAAATAAATCAACTCCAATTGACTTGAAATTTGGGCTAACCCACTTTTGACTCATTTCAAATATTCCCAAATCAAATCCAATGCCAAATGATCATTCTACCCTTCGATCAAGGGCATCACATGAGACAAATCAACCATGTAAGTGGTCATTTCCATTCTTTGGACACTTGGTACTCTCCCAATGGTCCACCTAGGCACCAGGAACCGCCCAACCTAACCAATGGGTTGTTGTCGCCATATATGGGAGGTGACATCACCTCACCCTCCCCATTGGAGCATTTGAAACCCATAGGACACCCATAATTCCTCCTTGGCAGCCATGTCCACACCTTCAACCAACCAAGCTGAGCCAACTCACCTCCTCCCCGCCACCCATGACTCCCTAAGATGGTCGGATGACCACTAGAAGCCAAACCCAATCCACCATCCAATCAAGATGAAAGGGTATACACCCCCTCATTTCCACTCAAATACACACAAAAATCATTCCTCAGAGCCCTAGCTACCCAAGATGAGCTACTGCCATTCCCTAAGCTCCCAAGCTCGATCAAAAAATGCCATTCCCATCCATCTCAAAATAGACACTCATTTTGGACATAACTTCCCATTTTTCCATCAAACTCAAATTAACTTGCACCTTCCCTAGGCCTCATCGAGCAAAAAATGAATCATCTCCCAAGCTTCGTGAGTAGGACTTGATCAAAGAGCTCCATCATCGTTCATGGCCTTCAGAGTGAATGTCTAGGAATTGATCCAATTGCTGCTCAATAGGGCTTCATCTCCACTAGATGAAGCTTCCTCAATCCTTCAAGTCACCAATCTTGAGCTCTAGTTAGGTATGCTTCCAAAACCTATCCTTAGGCAAAAATGGGTTGGAGCTTTTTGAAGAAAACTTGCTCATTGTAATCTTGATTGGATCCCCTGATCAATGTCATGAAGGTGTGGGATCCTTTGAGTTGATTGAGCTCGGTAAGCTTGGAGTGAAAAAGCAATAGACGGACTCCATTCTCCCTCACTCGTGTGATGTTAGATCATGCACTGCCCATTTTGCATGAACGGAATTGACAGTCATGGTTAAATCTTCTAGATCGATCTGATTTAATCTTATTAAGCTATAGGATTAATCATAGTGGTCCAATCATAGATCGAATGGCAGACAAGAAAGTGAATTCACTGCCACCACGTAGGTGTTAAGTCGGATAAGTTTTATGTAACCAATCCCATTGCGCCACATGGAAAGCATGCCACATTAGTGAGCCACATGACGCTAATAGGATTCAGCTTTAATTAGGCTTAATTAATCATTTTTAATGCCTAAAACTTCTAAAAATAATAATAGGTCATAGACAAATAAAAAAAATGCAAGTAAATACTCATTTTAATGGTATTTCAGAGGCAAATTAATTAAAAATGATCTTAACAAATTTTGAACAGTAATAAGGTTTAATTACAAAATTAATTAACTTAATTACTCCTCAATTACTTGAGCAATTAATCCCAAATTTTATTGGTTAATTTAATGGGATGACCTCTAATTCCCATGATTTTCTTAGATTTATTGCTCACTTAATTTGGAAAATTGACTAATTAAACCTTAACTCTTTTAAGTTAATTAATAATTAATCCCAATGAATAGTAATAATTAATTAATTTTATTAATCATTGTTCAATAGTAAGTGAACTAAGGAATAGGTTGGGACCCCTTTCCTAAGTTCATTTCATACTTTTAAAATGAAATTAATTAAGATTTAACCAATTAATTAAATCACTTAATCAAATTGAAATCATAATCACATCGACCTTAATTAAATCATGGGGTAGATCTTTAGGTGTTTAATAACCTAAAGGAGTTTAATGAAATTATGGTTAGTCCACATGTGTGGGAAAATAGTAAGAGTAATTAATTAAGTCCCTTAATCTAGTTAACTATTAATCATGAGAAAATTGCATTAGCCCCTTTTATTTCCTAAGATCATTCCAAGTTTATTTTCAATGCATATCATGTTGGCTCATAATTATTTAGTTAACTACTTTAAAGTGACATAGGTAAGTGTAATTAATTCATCTATTTAAGGGTTCAATTGAATTAACCTATAAAATCAACTTAATTACATTTTATTAAATTAAATCAAATCACTAATGGGAATGGGTTTAAAACATCAAGTGATGATTTCTCTTCCTCTTAAATCAAATCAAATCCAAAACTTAATTAATAAAGAAGCTTTGCTTTGCTTTAAATAATCTTATTTGATTTGATTATCCTTAAGAACTAGCTTGGTTGAATGAATCACATGCTTATATTTGATTGTCCTCTTCAAATCATGTTAAATTTGGTATGTCTTTTGAATTCATGCATCCATCTTTTCAAAATCAAGAAAATAAAATAGATTTCCTTTATGTAAGCTTGCATGTGTTGATTTAATTTAATATATGCATGGCTATTAAATCAAATCCAAATGTATTTTCAAAAGCTTATAAATGAATAATAATATGTGTTATGATGCTAGTTATAAATACATAAGAAATGCATGTGCTTATAGCTTAAGTGTATGAATGTTGAGTTCTCTTCCTCTATTCATGTGTTGATTTATATAAGATTGAATGGTAATGGGTATATCCTGACAAACACTATTTTAGCTAGCCAAAGGAGGTCATTTGAATACCTCACTTCCTAGTTTAATAATGACGCACCCATTTGATTTCATTCTTATGTATTTCAACATTAGAATTTGGATAGAACTTTAATTCATATATATAAATGATTCAATCAAAAAATATATACAATCTTTGCATGGTTTTCTTTCCTCATTTATGTATACATCCATGTGTTTCGAAGAAAAGCAAGTATATAGTCTGGACATCCCAAGAATATGAGGCTTTAGTTAGCCCCAAGGAGGTCATTTGATTACCTCACTTCCCTAGTTTAACAATGACACATACTTTCCTATATTTTTGTACATGTATATGTATATGTGATTAGTTAATGAAAATCCCATTTTACATTAAAATTGCATGCATTCATAATTGACTAAGTGGTTGACTTAATTATCCAAATTATTAGGAGCTTACTTCCTATGTTCATGTATACAAATTTGCATATGTTTGAATGCAAATGGGTATATAATCTTAACCTTCCAAAGTATATGAGGCTTTAGCTAGCTCTAAGGAGGTCATTTTGACTACCTCACTTCATTGGTTTAATAATGGCACATGTCTATTTAATTTCATTCTTATGTCCTTTTTGTATAATAATTTGTATAAAGTTTTAAATTAAAATGGTTAAATAATTCAATCAAATAAAATATAAATTCTAAATATACACATATATTCATCATTTAAGTGTGCTAAAATAGGTTACATGTATAGATACACTTAGATTAAATCATATGCATGTTACATGTGATGGAAAAGAATGATTTAATATATGTCATGTGGTAGTAATTCAATTAAATTAATCTTAAGATACCTTTCATTTTGAATAGGATTATTGAAAGTGAACCTAAACTTAGGATTAATTAAATCATTTAATAAGCCATTCACTAAAGAGAACTAAATCAAATTAATATACTTTAGAAAGTGACTTAAGGTAGATGAAAGTGGAAATCCTCTTTTCCTCTCTATAACACTTAGTTGCTAAGTGTAATCAAATGAAAAAAAAGAAAACACAAATTTAAATTCTCAAATCAATTAAACTACTTCAAGTGAAATCAACCTTTCATGTTAAATTGAATCCTTCTATACTTTGAAAATACAACACTAATGCCTAACAAGACTTACCACACAAGCCTTAATACATACATTAGAATTAAGTCATCACTTCTAGCTCTAACTTAGGATGGTGTATTATATGATGTATATTTTGTTTTATGATGTATTATTTTATATTGGATGTAAGGATGTATGATTCATAGACTGGATGATAGGCCAATATCAGCTTAATCATGTTTTTTGTTGGGGATTATGCTTAAGGGATGCTTAAAAATAAATGTGAATGCTCTTTTGCGGTTGCTTAAATCCTTAATCATATCCAAGGGCTTAGTTACCTATGTGTAGTGTGCTAAGTCCAAATTATAAATACAACTGCTTGGGATTATATATATATTTAGCTAACCTCTATTTTGTAGGTGTAGTTAGATTAACTTTTCCCACATAAATGTATATTTTGCAATATGAATTAGGATTAGTGCTATGAGAGATTAGATAAGTGAAGAACGCTTTGTCGGGTGCCTGTGGATGCCTTTGAAGTAAGCACCATCCAAATCAAAGAAGGAAGCAAATCAGAATTGGAGATATGAAGAAAGAAGACCCTAATGGAATTTAATACAATTATAATTATTCTTTAATATTCTAGGTTGCATAAAGGTAGAGCTCGGCTACCCATCTTTTCTCTCTTCAGCTTGTACCCAACCACACATGCATTTTATTCTTTTACGATAGTTTATATAATTTTTTGATGTTATGTTTACATTGTGCATTAGGATGGCATGCTTTTCATTATTTTTTAAATGATTGAGGCTTTAATGTGTGCTTGGATACAATTAGGCTCTTAGGATAAAAATAACTTTTCTACCCAACTAATCATTCATAACTAAATTTTAAATAACTCATAACCTCATCATAAAGCCTAAGACATAAATAAGATAATTAAAAGATTTAGCAACCCTTATATGGTTGTATGTTTCACATCATGCATGCATATTATTTCTCCTTGAACATGAAGGATCTCCATCCTTGATGATGGAATGCTTGATGGGTGACTTTATGGTGGAGTAACTTTCTAGTGATTTGACCCATAACATATTTAATCATGCATTTAGGCATAAGAAATCCTAAATCCTTTGTCAAAATGATGTGTCTAAAATGAAATAAAATTTGAAAAGATTTTGCATCTATAGATTAAGTTATATGCTCATACCATGCATGATCTAGTCTCTTAGGGAGTGTGTTAGGACTTTAGTCTCTTTCTAATTAAATAACCTAGCTATCTTGCAATAAAGATTAAGCTACATGGTTTTAAAATCATAGGAGGAGTTAACTGCGTCACCTGTGGTTATAAGTCCGTAAACAATTTATTCTCTCTTGTTGAGGTAAACCCTTATGTCCACTTATCACTTAGATTTAGGTCGTGCTTTAGCTAGTACAAAAGTTTCCGAGATTTAAGATCTGAGAAAGTTATTTTCTTAAGGCTATGAGCATAAATCCTCACCTCTTAGGCATTCCCACAACCTTGTGTTTGTGGATTATAAGCCCTAGTAATCTAATTAAATTTCAACTCAAAACATAAAAATCTCCTCAACTTCATAATTATAAAGCCCAACCATAAGATAGATTAGAATGCTCACTAGGCTTCCTAGTATCATGAGCATTTCCTACTTATTTCAATTAGATTCCAAAAATAAGTCTTCTCCTTGACCTTTCCTAGTTAATTTTCTAAATACAACCAATCCTTTGCTAATCTAACTTTGAAATCTTTAGACATTATATTGTCTACTTTAATTGAGAATGATCTTTAGAAATTTCATTTCTAAGAAGTAATTAACTATGGAGGCTTGCCTCCATAGGGAACTTAAGAACCAAGTTTAATATAAATACTATTTTATTCATTCATGTAAAGTAGGGGAAAAATATCTGGTACATTCAAGACCCATCATGCCTTAGAGTCCTTATTATGATTAGTCCATTATAGGGTGATGCCTCTATCTTTCAAGATTGCACATCATACCTCAATGTTGTATCCGATCACCTCAAAAAGTACCCCTCCCCCAACATACATCCAAAAATAAACACCACAAGGCCCTCTCACCTTGTTCATTGAATCCTTTTAACATCATCCTTTCTTTTTGGAGTTTGGAGATGTTGATCCTCCAGGCAAGGGTTCTTAGACTCATAATGTTGATAAACTTGGTCAACCAACTGATAGCTATATCCGCCAACATCCAATGTAATGAGAGGTGTTGTGCCCTGAGTAAGTCTTCATTGAATGTAACTCTAAGATGTCCTTGAAAGTGGCAAGCCTCCTCTTAAGTAGCCAAGCTAGGCATATCTCTAGATCAAGGCCTTGATTAGAGATTCCCTCATCTCTTTGGATAAGACAAGGGTGTCATATATGCTTAACTTAGCTGGAAACTTTCTAAGGTGAGACATAATCAACTAGCTTGGTCCTCCATAAGCATATCCATGGATGGATTATCCTATGGAGGGGCTATCTGCTCACTGAAACCAATGACTTGCTTACACTTATCCTGAGGTGCTACCATAAGAGGTAGAACTTTGCCACTGTGTAGATTGGCTTTAATGACTTCTTGGAATGATGAGCATATGGAAAGTTCTACCTTCTCATCCATACCTAGCCTTCTCCTATGGGATCCTCAGTCGCTGACTCCAAGTCAATCTCAAGAGGTGAACTTGATTGATTCAAAGAAAGATAGTCTAACTCAATCAAAAGGAAAGAATCAAACTACTAGCTATTATTTTTATTTAGACTTAGAGAGCTTTCAATAGAATAAAATCAAGAGCATAAGTAGATAATATATAAGTAGAATCAACCTTCTTCATTAATTTCTTTAGGAGGATAGAAATCAAGTAAAGCAAGCGAGTAAGGAATTTAGTGCCCTTATCCACAGAGATACAATGCTCCTGCGTAAGAGGAGCTAGTAAGAGGTGGTAGGCAATGGTGGAGGTACTGACCTGGGTGCTACTGACTATCCCGTGAAAGTATGGTGAGTTTTACTACCGGGCTATCACCCTCCTCGAGTTATCCTTTGCAACTAGCAAACCTTCCTTGGGGTTGGAGGTTTGAGCTATTTTGCACCCAAGGAAAGCTTCTTGATCTTAGAAATGATCTTCTTAGAGGTTTGGGATAGGGAGATATCCTAACCTTCTTTAGTTTTGAAAGGCTCACAAGTATCCCCAAGGATTACTCTAACAAAATTGGATGGTTGTCCTAATAAGTATTCTTTAGGGATAACTATGGCTCCCAACTTGTAGTATGCTCAAGCTAGTCCTTAAAAGTGATGTAATCCTCTAAGACATGGCTTAACATGTGGTAGTAGGGGCAATAGCTAAGATCATTGCTCTTTCCCACTTCCTCCGATCTCTTAGGCTTTGGTAACAAAAAGTCAAGTTTTTTAAGAGATTCTTAAAGATTTTCCTAACTATCTCCCTCTTGAATGAATATTTCTTATTCAATCTATTTGAAAGAGTGGGTGGAAAGTAGCTACCTGGCGTGCTATTCTTAAAGATTCTTAAAGATTTTTTTAAAGATTCTAAAAGATTTTTGAGATGAATCTCAATGGCATGCTATTCGGACAACTATGATTCGCATTTCATGCTCAAGTTGTGCCACCTGAGAATATAATCAACAAAGGACTCGTTGAGTTTCTATTTCTCTTCAATGAGGTCACCATACCACCCTCTGAGATCCAAAGAAACCTCTTGATGAAGAGGTGCTTAAACTCAAAGAAAAAAGTCTACACCAAATTATTAGACAGTTTGGCATACCAATCAAATGCAACACCTGACAGACTACTAACGAAAAGGAGGAAATTGCATTACTGCCAACGGTGTTGCAATAGTCGACTCTAAAGTGTGCAATATGTTATTGTTGGTTCCCACTACCATCAAAGATCCTCAAGGATGGTGGCATAAAACTCTAAATAAAATATAAAGTAAATAAAAACCTAAACCTAAAAAATAAACCTAAAAATAAAACCAAAAAATAAATAAAAAATAAAACCAATACCCTAAACTAATAAGAAAAACTAAACCTAAAATAAAAAAATAAAATAAACAAACTTAACTAAAATAAATAAAACCTAAACCTAAACCTAAACCTGAAATAAACTAAACCTAAACCCTAACCTAAATAAAATAAAATAAACTAAAAATAAACCTAAACCTAACCTAAAATAAACCAAAAATAAAAACCTAAAACATAAACCTAAAAAAATAAAATAAAAGCCTAAACTTAAAAATAAAAATAAAATATAAAATATAAACCTAAAAAATAAAATAAAAATAAAACTAAATAAAAAAATAAACATAAACATAAACCTAAAATAAAAAAAACCTAAACTAAAATAAATAAACTAGAAAAAATAAAAACAAAAAAATTAAATAAACTAAATTAAATCAAAAATAAACTAAATAGACCTAAACTTACCAGTTTACTTAATTAAAAAAATACCCTAACCTAAACCCTAAACATGAAACCCTAAATCCTAAATTATAAACCGTAACCCTAAACCATAAAACTAACCCTAAACCCTCAACCCTAAAAAACCCTAAACCCTAAACCCAAAACCCAAAACTAACACTAAACCCTAAACTCTAACCCTAACCCTAAACCCTAAACCCTAAACCCTAAACTTAAACCCTAAACTTTAAAACCTTAAACCCTAGAACCCAAAACTAACCCTAAACCCTAAACCCTAATAAGCCACTGAGCCCTGACCTATTTAACCCCAGAGCCACTGGTGACACTGAACAGCCACTGAGCCACTGAAAAGTGAGCCATTCATTGAGCATCTTCTCTCTCCTCCATTCTCTTTGTGCTCTAGCAAATTTCATTTCCCCAGGTGTGTTCCTCTGGCACATGGCAATTTTGGGCATTTGCTTCCATTTTGGCAAGTTTGATTGACTTACTTCTGTCATCAGTTGTTGATCATGGTTGTTCTACTTCCCCATGGGAAATCATAATCTACTCGCTAATGTTTCTAGCTCTTTGAGAGTTTCTAGCTTAAATCCATCATTGGATTCAAAATCATTCAAGGATGTTCTTGCTAGTAAGGCTAATTATTTGAGTCTCTCGAGCTTATTTTGACTTCCTTCAGTGTACCCATGATAATGTGTTGATTGATTGTGGAAAGGCTTTTAAAGCCTTTTAATTGTTGGTGGGTAAATTGCTTTGCATCATCCTACTTTGTAGAATATTGATCTTTCTTCCATAGCTTGAAACTCTAGAATTTTTCTATTGATTGATTCGATTCTTGTCATGTATTGATCCGACTTTCCAACAATTTGGATTACTCTCATGTTTTTCTCATGCTTGTATTTTGTTTTCAATTGTTAGAGATTGTTCAAATGGATGCCTCTTTTGATATTTAGGAGGAATCTCCTATTGTTGTTTGGATCTCTCTTCTAGTGTCCATTTCATTAATCATGAATTTTTTTTCTATGGGTGCGATGTTCGGTCATCCTCTTCAAGCTGATCGGTATTGCTTTTAATACGACTTTTGCTTAGATTTTAGTCGAGTTGGATATAACTAAAAAATTTCCTAAGGAAATTTGGCTAGGATAAATATGGATATTTGCAAAAGTGGAATTTGAGAATTTTCTTATTTTTAGTTCCCATTGTAAAATTTATGGTCATGGGTTTTCAGATTATTTTGTGGTTCACCCTCACTTTAAGAAACCAAAATTGATTAATAATAATTTGGATCCCAACCTAAAGGTGCCCTTGGTTAAAGCACAAAATTCTTCTACTATGGACATTTCTTTACCTGAAACTAAGGGACATTATCTTGATCCACTCACTATTTTTGTGGAGAATGCTGCAGTTCTTATGCTTGATAAATTTTTGGATGTCAATTATGTTAATAAGGATGCCTTACCCTTCAATGATTCTATACAGTTGAATTTCCTCGATGTTGGTAATAATATGGGTAAAAATATGTTTTTGAAACTTATGGATGATGATTTTGTCTCAAATGATTCAATTCCTTCTTCTATGCCACCATTAATTGCTGAGAATGTGATCCTAGATGAGGGTTTTAATGGAGAGCAAACTAATGAAAAGGCTTCTAATTCTGACTTGGGCAATTGTGCTTTAAATGGCTCTAATCATTTTCTTGCCTTCTCTTCTAATGTTGAACTGATTTCTATTTTGACATTTCAACCTAATATAGATTTGGAAGAGGGTGACGTGGCTTGCAATGATGCTATAAATGTGTAAATTTTCTCCAAAAACAACCTTGAACAATCTCTCTCAGATGGTGATGTAGTGGATATGAATAATAAGTTCCAAACTATTTTTATAAAGAAAAATAAAACTCTTAAAACCAAACTTTCTAATTTGCTAGATTTACTAGATCTGGCTCTTCTACCCAAAAATAAATGGTTTCTTTTTTAATTTGGAATGTGAGAGGGATTGATACCCTCTCTGTTAGAAATAAAATTTGAAACTTAGTTTGTACTCATAAAATTTCCTTCTTGGCTATCTGGAACTATTTATTATTCCTTCTAACATTTATTATGTTGCTAGAATGATTGGCTTTAGTAATTTTTTGCTAACTATAGCAATAAAATTTGGATTTTTTTGGAATAGTCCTAATGTTATGTAGATTTTGGATGATTTATCCCAAGTTGTGAATGTTAAGACTACTTATGATAACTTTTAGTTTTTTTGGTTCCTTTATTTATGCTTCTTGTAATAGAAATGGTAGATGCATTCTTTGGGAGAAACTTATTAGTCTTTCTTCTTCTGTTGATTCTCCTTGGTTTGTGGGTAGAGATTTTAGTACTATCTCTACTTCCTCTGAATGTTGTTATGGAAATGTTCCTAACTTATTTTCTATGGAAGATTTTAATAGCATGCTCCTTAAATATCATCATACTCACATGGGCTTTACTGAGTCTCAATTTACATGGAATAATTATATATTGTGGCAAAGGCTTGATAGAGTTCTTTTTAATCATCCATGAATTAATATTTTCCATATTACTTCTATGGAGCACTTAAGCAGAACCCTATCAGGCAATTCTTTCTTGCTTATTAATGTTAATTTTAATGCTACCAAATTCTCCTCCCCTATCCCTTTTCATTTCCAAAATATTTGGCTTATGGATGATAGATTTTTCAATGTTGTTGCTAGTAACTGGGGAGAACCTCTACATCATGATGGCTCTATTTTTGTGACAAAGAGATTGTGGTTCAAATTAAAAAGACTTAAATAATGCCTTTCTTGGTTGAATAAACATTATTTTAAGAATCATTTTTATCAATATTAATAAAATGGAGAATGAGGTGATCGTTTTGGAAGATGTTGTTAATGATCCTTCTAAAATTCAGATGTTGGCTCAAGCTAAAGATAGGTTGACATGTTTTCAAGATATGGAGGAGACTTATTGGCGACAAAAAGCTTCTATGAAATGGATCTCTAATGGAGATCACAATACCAAATATTTCCATGTCATGGTTAAAAAAAGCTATAAACCATATTAATAAAATTAAAATTAATGATGGAATTTGGTGTATGGATGAAAAGGAGCTTATTGATTTTGTTGTCTTTTTTTATAAAGAGCTTCTGAATAGAAATGTTGCTTATGATGATATTTCTTGGCCTGAAGTTATTCCTAATTTTACTTTGGATGAGGATAACAATATGCTTTCTTCCTTATCTTCTAAGATTAAATTTTTTTGATATTTTGCAGAATATAAATAAAGACTCTGTGGCTAGGCCTAATGGTTATACTACCCTTTTTTCCCAAAAATCTTAGATTGTCATTAAAGAGGACCTAATTAAAGCAATTCCTGGTATTTTTAAGGGTTGTATCCATCCCAAATATTGTACTAGCACCTCCATTGTTTTAATTATTCAAAAATACAATCCTAAAGTTTGGAGTGATTTTAGGCTGATTAGCCTTTGCTCTTTTTTTAAAAAAAAACTTATCTCTAAGATTTTGGCTAAAAGATTGAGTATCTTTCTCCCTAAAATTATCTCCCCCAATCAAACTAATTTTGTTAAAGGGAGATCCATTTCTGATAATGTACTTTTAGCTCAAGAGATGATCCATGATTTGAATGCCAAAGTTTACGGTGGAAACCTTCTTTTTAAGCTTGACATTTCCAAAGCTTACAATAATATTGGTTGGGTTTTCCTATATAAATTTTTTATTTTCTTTGGGTTCTCTAATCAATTTATTGCTTTAATTAAGAATGAGATTAAGAATTCTTGGTTTTATGCTTTTTAATGGTGAGTGCATGGTTTTTTCTCCTCTTATCATGGGCTAAGGCAAGGTGACCCTCTTTCTTCTAGTCTTTTCATTATTGTAGTGGAATATCTTTCTAGATGTCTTGAGCATATGTTTAGTTTAATGCCTAACATTTTCTATAGAACCATTGGTGGGTTTCCCATTTTTCACCTTAGCTTTGCTGATGATTTCATTAGATTTTGCAATGCCTCCACTCAATACATTAAAAAATTATGTAAGTTCTTAATTCATTTTGGTAGGGAGAGTGGCTTGAATATTAATCCTAATAAAAGTTTTTTATTACTAGCTCTTCTATCTCCTTATCTAAGATCAATGTTATAAGAAATATTACTAGTTTCTTTTATGAAAATCTCCTATCAAGTATCTATGGACCTCTTTATATGAGGCATGAAAAGGTCTTCTTTATTTGAATAAGTTATTCAGAAAGTAAATAAGAAAACCTCCTCTTGGGAGTTTCATTTACTCTCCTTTGGTTCTAGACTGATCCTAATCAAAAGTACCCTTTGCTCTCTGCCAATGTATCTCTTGTCTACTATTGTCCCTACATGTTTTATTATTAAAAGGACTAATAGGCTTTTTAATAAATTCTTTTGGGGATCTAATACATCTACCAAAAGATTACATTGGGCTAGTTGGCATAACTATTGTTGTACTAATAATGAAGGTGGCTTGGGTTGCAAAACCTTAGAGGATTCTATTAATTATTTTTTCTATAAAATATGGTGGAACTTTAGAAATAAAGATAGTTACTGGTCAAAGTTTATGCATGCTAAATATTGTTAGGGAAAGCACCCCCTCATTAGTGCTTTTAAATCTAATGATTCTCCTATTTGGAGAAGACTTTGTAGTATCAAATGGAGTGCTGAGAATTTAATTTCTTGGGGTATCAATTCTGGTTCCTCATTTTTTTGGCAAGATAATTTTCTTGGTCAGTGCTCTGTTGATTCCCTTCACAATACTCATTCCACTATGGTGCTTAAGGTTCATCAATTACTTATTATTATTAATTGGGATGTGATTTAATTGAATAACCTTGTCCCTAATGTGATCATCAATAAAATCCTTAAAATTTGCCCTCACTCTAATGAACCTGACAAAATTCTTTTTAAAATTTCTTCTTCTAGAGATTATGTTTTTAAGGATGTGTGGCATTTTATTAGATTTAAATATCAAGAGTCCTTAGTTTTTACTAAAATATGGAATAATAATATCCATATTTCATTCTCGATCTTAACTTGGTGCATTCTTAAGCATTATATCCCTGTGGATGCTACTCTTTTGAAAAAAAAAAGTTTCCAACTCCCCTCTGAATGTCACTGTTGCTATCACATTGAAAGTGTGGATCATGTTTCTGTGAATGGCCCTATTTCTGTTAAAATGTGGAACTGGTATGATAATATTTTTAATACTTCCACTTTAATGGTTCATTTTCTATTATGCAACTGCTTGAAGCGTGATTCTCCCATACTTCTAAGGGCCATGTTAAAATTGCATTAGCTATTACTATTCTTTGGTATATTTTGATGGATAGAAATGATGTAAAGCACTGTAATATTCCTATGAATTATAATTGTATCATTGATAGATCAAAATATAAAATTTTGTCTCTTTTCAAAGCTAATCTTCTTACTCACTCCAATTTTAATGGGTTCAAGTCTATGGACTTGAAATTTGGGATTAACTTTCCTCCTTGTAATGTCTCTTCTACCCAAAAAATTATATATTGGATTAAACCTAATTATCATTACATTAAAGTTAACACTGATGGCTCAATTTCTTATTATGGTTATGGTGGGATTTTGAGAAATCACGCTGGCAAGGTTATTTCTACTTTTGCTACCCCTTTAGAGCTTTGTTATGTTTCATTTGCTAAGCTTAAAGGCAGTTATCATGGAATTTCCATTTGTTTACAACAAGGATTTCATAAGATTTGGTTTGAAGTTGATGTTCTCTTTCTTTTAGATTTACTTAAATTTAATTCACATGGTAATGCTGATGTGTTCTATATGCTTAATCATACTAATAGTCTTCTTGCTAACCTAGATTTTTCAATTTCTTATATTTATAGGGAAGGCAATTGTTGTGCTAATTTTTTGGCCAAGTCTTCTTGTTTATAAATGTTTTCTAATGATGACATACCTTTCCATTTAAGGGGTCTTGTGAATCTAGATAAAACTGGATTTCCTTACCTTAGAGGCTTTTAGATTTTCCTTCCTCCTTTGGGGCTTTGGCTTTCTTTATGGTGGTGTTTTTTTTAGAAATGGTTATTTCCTCTGCTAGTTTGGTCTTGAGTTTTCTCTTCACCTAAATCTATTTTTATTCTCCAATTTGAGTTTTTTTTTAATCCTTTGGATTGGTTGGGGTTATTTTTCTTTTTTTTTTGGCTTTCTACTACAATTTTTGGTTTCTGGTTTATTTTCTCTCCCACACTAGTGGATGTGTTTGTACCAGGTGGAGGCTATTGGGTTTTGCTTGTCTTATGACTAGTGTGGTTCTCTTTATTGGTTAGATCTCTTTGAAGCCTAGTTTATTTATCTTGGAATTTCCGATTGACTGGTTGCAGGTGTTGTCTGGATGTGGGTTTTTCCCTTCCTGGGTGTTGCTCACTCTAGATTTGTTACCTGCCTTTGGTTCTGGCTCTCTTTTCTGGTGGTCATTTTTCTGAGTTTTTCTTGAATGGTTGTTCTATGGCTGGATGACTTGTCGCCTAGTTATTTGCTGATTAGGGTGGTTATTCATGGTGCTTTGGGTTGTCCATTCTTTAATGAGTTTCACCCTTCTCACCTACTCTTGTCCTTTTGGGTTTTTGCAATGTTGTTTAGGGTGTGGGTTTCTTGCTTGGGGTTTGATAATCGAAATGTGGCTTTTAGCAGCTATGTTTAATTGGTTATTTCTCATGCTACTAAGAGGGATTAGGTGCCCTTGAGGGTTGTTTGCTGCTTTGCTGTAGCTTGGAAAACTATTTTTTTGTAGCTCTTTACCCTTACTTTGTTTTTGTTTTGGATGAGTTTGAGGATGGACGTAATTGGATCGTTATATCTTTTGAATATGGGTTTGTCCTCCCCCTATATTACATAGGTTTTGGTTTTGGTTTTTGTTCTGAACGGGCAGGCTGAAGACTACTTGCGGGCTATTTTTTGGCTTTGGGTGATGGTGGTTCTATTGGGTTTTTGTTTTGCTATTGTTTCTGTTTATTGGATGGTATTTGGTCCTAATGGGCATTTTTTATTTCTATCATTGGATGTTGTCTCTATCATTTTAGACTAGATTCTCCTTCCATAGATTAGGATTAGTGGCTGCTGACTGTTTCTATCCTTAGGGATATTTTTGATGTTTTTGACTGGATGACTGTTGTTGGCATTTTTACTGATGGTTCTGGGTTTCATGACTTGGATCCTTAGCTATTATGGTGGCTTGCAGAGTGGTCATCCTTGCTGGTTTCTTGGATTGGTTATTCTGGCTGGCTGGGTTGGTTAAAGGAGTATTTATTTTGGTATAATTTTCCTGCTCTTTTGGAGACTATGCTGGGAACTGACTGCTTATCTTTCTATCATTCTTTTTCTTCTCATTTCTTCTTGTTGGGATTTTCATTCTGGGCTGTGGCTAAACCTCTCCCCTTTCCTATTTGGTTGGTTTCCTTACTGCCTAACCCTCTTGCTATTAGTCTTGCTGTTAGATTGGCTATTATTGCTTTCGCTTTGCATATCCTTTTAATGGAGGATCCTACCACCTATGTGTTTCCTTTTGCCTTTGTCTTGTCTCTGTTTAGTGATTTTTCTCATATTCTGATGTTTGTTCCTAGTGATTTTGTTATACATTCTTGGTGGTGGCTTTGGTGGTACTCCCTCTGGTCTGGTGTTATCTTGATGGTTTACCTCCTTATCTATTATACTGAACTTAATATCTCTGTTTGATGGATGTTTGGAGGTTATATTTATCATTTGAAGTTTTATGTAGGTTTGTGTGATGATCGTCCTTAGATAAGATGCTACAAGAGGTATGCTGGCGATGATGGCCTTGATGTTTCCCACTCTTTCATCTTTTGGCTGGTAGCGCTATATGTAATCTTAACCCTTCACCTGAAGTCTGGATGGTTTCATATAGTGTTGCTCCTTGAGAAGATTGTAACTGAGCCTGAGCCTTTTCTTTATCTTATTCCTTTTATCTTCTCTTACTCTTTATGCTTAATTAATTATTTGATTATTTGTTCTCATTCCTTTAAAAACATGTTGCAGATCTCTTTTACAGGTTGGGATACTACTGATGGTGGATCGTACTTATTTCAAAAGGAGTCGAAGAAGTTTATTGCTGCTTACATGGACTTTCTTTTGTTGATTACTATTTCTATTTTCCTTTGCTTGCTTTCATTAACTATTGTATTAGTTAAGGGGCTTATCTCTTTAGGACTTTTTGTAGCACTTTGAGCATTAACTTAGAGATTTATCCCGTCTAAGGACTTTGTACCTTTTCTTTATGGCAATAAAATTTTCCTGATTTTCCTATAAAAAAAGCCCTAAATCCTAAACCTAAAACCCTAAACCCTAAAATCCTAAACCCCAAACCTAAAACACTAAATACTAAAACCCTAAACCCTAAACCCTAAACCTTAAACGCTAAACCTACAACCCTAAACCCTAAACCCTAAATCCCAAACCCTCAACTCTGAACACTAAACCCCAAACCCTAACCCTAAACCCACCCTAAAAACCTAAAAACCTATACCTAAGCTAAATAAAATCTAAAAAAATAAAAACATAAACCTAAACCTAAACATAAAAAATAAAAAATAAAAAATTTAAAACTAGACTAAAATAAAATAAATAAAAACCTACACTAAACTAAAAAGTAAAAAAAAACCTAAAAATAAAAAAAACCTAAATAAAATAAAAACTAAACATAAAATAAAAATGAGATAAAATTAAACGTAAAATAATAATAAAATAAAATCTAAATGTAAAATAAAAATAAAATAATCTTAAATAAAATAAAATAAAATGAAATAAAAACCTAAACCTAAAATATAAACCTAAAAAATAAATAAAAAATAAAACCTATACCCAAAACAAAAAAAAATCTAAACCTAAAATAATTAAAATAAAATAATCCTAAACCTAAGCTAAAATAAATAAAACCTAAACCTAAACCTAAAATAAACTAAGCCTAAACCCTAAACTAAAGAAAATAATCTAAAATAAACCTAAATCTAAACTAAAAAATAATACCTAAAAATAAACCTTAATTAAAAACCTAAAACCTATACATAAAAAGATAAAATAAAAACTTAAACCTAAAAATAGAAAATAAAACCTAAACCCTAACCTAAACCAAAAATAAATAAACCTAAAATAAATAAATGAAACTAAATAAAAATAAAAATAAACTAATTAAAAATTAAAATTAAAATTAACTAAAATAAATAAAAAATAAACTAAACAAACCAAATAAATGTAAACCTACCACTTACTTAATTTAAATATAATGAAAAAAAACAAACCCACTAAATCTAAACTCCAAAACCCAAAATCCAAAACCCTAAACCCTAAACCCTGAACCATAAACTCTAAACCCTAAAATCTAAAACCCTAAACCCTAAACCCTAAACTCTAAACTCTTAAAACCCAACCTAAAATTTAAACCTAAACTAAATAAAATCTAAAATAAAATAAAAAACCAAACCAGATAAAATAAAAATAAACCTAAAAGATAAAATAAAACCTACACCTAAACTTAAAAGTAAAATAAAAAAAACTAAAACCAAATAAAAAATAAATCACACTAAAAAAATAAACCTAAACCTAAAACTAAACCTAAAAATAAACTAAATACAACTAAAATAAGTGGCTAAAATAATAAAACTAAACTAAATAAGAAAAACCTAAATAAAAATAAAAAATAAATTAAATTAAAATAAAATAAATAATAAATAAACTAAAATAACCAAAACCTACGGGCTTACTTAATTTTAATAAAAAACCTAAACCCTAAATCCGAAACCCTAAACCATAAACCCTAAGACTAACCCTAAACCCTAATCCCTAATCCTACAACACTAAACCTATAACTTTAAACCCTATACCTTAAACCCTAAACCCTGAACCCTAAATTCGAAAGCCTAACCCTAAACCCTATACCCTAAAGGCATAAACCCTAAAATCCTAAACTCTAAACCATAAACCTTAACCTTTAAACCCAAAACACTAAACTTTAACCCTAAAACCTAAACCCTAATCACAAAACCCTAAACATAATCCTAAAGTAACTAAATATATGATAAAATAGACCTAAACCATAAAACCTAATAAACCTAAACCTAAACATAAACCCTAAGAATGGGCAGAACCTTGATGGCACGAACATCACCATCAACCAGGCTCAATCTTGACCAAGTAGTGGAGGTGATGGCGGAGGCAGTGGTTATCACAGTGGTGGTGGGGAATTAGGAGGTGTTGGTGACTATGGAGGTGGTGGTCAGAGCAGTGGTATTTATGGAAGTAGGAGGAGCGATGGAGGTTACAACCGTGGTGGCGGTGGAGGGAGAGATCAGGGACATGATGGCAGATCCTACTACTCATGCGGCCAGGGTGGTTCTGATGGGGATGGCAGAAACTGAAGAATGGCTGATCTAATCTGCTGCTTATGGAACTGTCTTTACATTAGAGATGATTCTAGTTATCTAGGGTTTTGATTTCTCTATCGTGCTCATTTTATCTATTTAGGTAAACATTGCCTTAGAAAACTTGGTGTCAAAAAGAAGATATGTTGAATCTGAATTTTTTCTCTATTAAAAAAAGACCAAAAACCCTGAACCCTACATAGAAAACCAAAACTCTAAACCTAAAACCCTAAAAATAAAAAAAATAAAAAAACCCTAACCATAAACTGAAAACCAAAACTCTAAACCTTAAACCAAAAAATAAAAAAATAAAAAAACCCTAACCCTAAACCTTAAACCCTAAAACTAACCCTAAACCCTAAACCTACAACCCTAAACACTAAACCCTAAACCCAAACCCTAAACCTAAACTAAACCTCCTCTAAACCCTCCCTACCTTTAAACCTACCACTGCACTAAATCCTTGACCTCTTCCCTAAACCTCAACCCTGGGCCCTCAAACCCAAACCCTGGGCCCCAGTCAGGGCCCTGGGCCCTGGGCTCTGGGCCCTGGGCCCTGGGCCCTAAACACAGGGCCACAGGCCCAGGCTGAGCCACTGACTGGGCCACACCCTGAGCCATGATGATCCATGACCACTAAAACCACCCAAAACTTGGGCCCTGGGCCTGGGCCCTAAACAGAGTAAGATAAAAAACTCTAAAAACCTAAAGATAAATGGGCATAATAAACTAAATAAAATAAGATAAACCTTAAATAAAAATAAAGATGGCTAAAGATAGATAAAAAATATTAAATAAACTAAAGAGAGGCCTACCTGGGTTTGGATTAAAAGGCTACCAGGCCCTAAACTCTCAGGCCATGATCCTGACCTAAACTTATGATCCTAACCCACCCTGATCCCAGCCAAATGACCACAGGCCCAGGCCCTAAACCCTGAGCCCTAAGGCCCTGACCCTGATCCTGGGCCACTATAAACCCTAGACCTAAGATCTTACCCTAAACTGACCTGAGCCACAAACCCTAGCCTCTAAATCCAACCAGCCAAGCTGAAACCTGAGCCACTAATGACCCTTGACCCTGAGCCCTTTAAAGGCCTAAACACTAGGCCTAAACCCAAAACGTTAAACCATCAACCCTAAAGCCTACCACTGGGCCCCCTAAAGGCTAAAGCTAAAACTAAATAAAACCTAAGAAAAAACTAAATAAAAAAGCCTAAACCTAAATAAAATAAAAAATAAAATAAAATAAAAACCTAAACTTAAACTTAAAAATAAAATTAAATAAAAATTAAAATAAATTAAAATAAAATAAAGAAAAATGTAAACTAAACTTAAAAATAAAATAAACCTAAGAATAAAAAACTTTAATAAAATAAAAACTACACGTTAAATAAAAATAAAATAAAACTAAAAAAATAAAATAATAACTAAATAAAAACCTAAACCTAAAAAATAAACCTAAAAAATAAAACTTAAAAATAAATAAAAAATAAAACCTAAACAACAACAACAACAACAACAACAACAACAAGCCTTAATCCCACTTGGGTGGGGTTATACATGAATCCTTCTCCATTGTGTCTATTATATGTCAAATTCTCATTTAATTCAAGTATACTAAGATCATTTTTTTACATCTTAACCAAGTCTTTTTTGGGTCTACCTCTACCTTTCTTAACATAAGGAAAATCTAATGCATCTACTCTCTAATCGGTCATCCGATGCTTTATGTGTAAACCATCTAAGGCGACTCTCCCTAATCTTATCTACCACTGGAGCTACTCGACTTTTTCCCAAACATACTCATTTTGCATTCTATCTCTAAGAGTAAAGCCACTCATCCACCCGAGCATCCTCATCTCTGCAACACTTAACTTAGTCTTATGCTTCTCTTTTATTGGCCAACATTACGCACCATAAGTCATTGCGGTCTTACCACCATCTTATAAAATTTTTCCTTAAGTTTAAGTGGAACTTCTATCACATAATAAGCGGATGCATTCCTCCACTTCAACCATCCAACTTGAATTCTACTAATAACATCTCCATCTATTTCACCATCATTTTGAACAATAGAGCCTAAATATCTGAATCGCTCACTCTTATTAATGACTTGATCACCTAAAGTCACAACACTCCATATATTCAGTTTTAGATCTACTTAAATGAAAACCTTTAGACTCTAAAGTTGACCTCCATAATTCAAGTTTCTGTTGGACTCCCTCTCTAGTCTTATCAATAAGAAGAATGTCATCGGCAAAAAGCATACACCAAGGTACATCTTCTTGTAAATGCCTCATAAGAACATCCATAACTAAAGTAAAAAGATAAGGGCTTAATGTTGATCCTTGGTGTAATCCAACTGAAATAAGAAAATATTTTGTCAATCCTCCTTGTGTTTGGACACAAGTAATAGCTCTAGTATACATATCCTTAATGACTTGAATATAACCAATATTAACTCCTTTCTATTCTAGAACTCTCCAAAGAACATCTCTTGAGACTTTATCATAAGCTTTCTCTAAATCAATAAATATCATATGTAGATCCTTCTTACTTTCTCTATGCTTCTCCATCAAACCTCTTAACAAATGTATAGCATCCATAGTAGATCTACACGGGATGAAACCAAAGCGATTGTGAGAAACTTACGTATCACATCGTCTAAATTACTCTCTCCCATAATTTTCATGTATGGCACATTAACTTAATTCCTCTATAATTTGCACTCTTGTGCATCACCTTTATTCTTAAATAAAGGAACCAACAAACTCTTTCTCCACTCATCGGCATCTTTTAGTCTTTAAAATAACATTAAAAAGATTTGTAAGCCAAGAAATTCCTTGATCTCTAAACATTTCCACACATCTATTGGAATATTATCGGTCCTCTTGCTTTTCCACATTTCATTTTCTTTAAAGCTTCACTAACTTCAGATTTACTAATTGATAGAAATGAAATTCTCTATTTTGTTTAGGGTATTAAGGTTGCTAAAATCAATCATACTTTCAGATCCTTCATTGAAAAGTTTATCAAAATACCTCATCCACCTATTTTCAATATCTTTTTCTAAGAAAAGCACTTAATACCCCTCACTTGAACTATGTCTTTACTTCTCCTATCTCTTAGCTTGGCTAACTTATACATACATCTTTTACCTTCTTTGGTATCTAATCTATTGTATAAATCACTAAAAGTTAAATTTTTTGCATCATATATTGCTTTCTTAGAATCTCTATAGGCCACTTTATATCTTTACCAATTCTCCAAATTTTTACATCTAAACCAAGTTTTATAACAATGCTTCTTATTTCTTATCTTTTCTTGCACACTCTGACTCCACCACCAACTATTCTTATTAAAAGAAGCTTTTCATTTTGATTCTCCAAGCACATCTTTAACAACTTGCTTAATTTCATTCGATATTTTTCCCACATAACGTTAGCTTCCTTATGAACATCCCAAATTCTATTTTCTTGTAGCTTGCTCTTAAAAATATTTTTATTTGTATTCTTTAAGTGTCCCCATCTAATCCTAGGACAATAATTTAGTTTATTTTTCTCTTATAACCTTTCATCTTAAAATCTAAAACTAATAGTCGATGTTGGGTACTTAAAATTTCACTTGGAATGACCTTACAATTTTACAATCTAAACGATCTATTTTTCTTATCAAAAAATAATCAATCTGTGTTTTACTAGATCCATTTTTATAAGTAATAATATGTTCATCTCTTTTCTTAAATAAAGTATTAGCAACTACAAAATCATAAGCTAAGGCAAAATCTAATATAGTCTACCTTCTTCATTAGTCACTCCAAAACCATAACCACCATGAATACTTTTAAAATCTTACCACTCTACCAACATGTCCATTTAAATCTCCCCAATAAATATTTTTTCTTCAAGAGGTATCTTTTGTATTAATCCCTCTAATTCATTCCAAAATTTTTCTTTTGAGCTTACCTCCATACTTGAGGTGCATAGACACTTATAACATTGATAATCTTAGTATCAACAATAATCTTTAGAGCTATAATTCTATCTCCACATCTATTAATACTTATAACATTATCCTTTAAACTTTTATTTATAATCACACCTACACCATTTCTAGTTCGACTTTTACCTGAATACCAAAGTTTAAAACCTAAATTATCAATCTCCTTGGCCTTCTCACCAACCCATTTAGTTTCTTGAACACATAAAATATTTATCTTTCTATGAACCATAATATATATTAATTCCATTAATTTACGTAAGAGTACCTATATTCCAAGATCCTAACCTAATTCTAGTTTCATGGACTAACTTCTTTGCCGCATCCGTCCATAATGTGGGAACCCTTGCTTATTTAACATTGCACTCGGGCACCGATGTAGCGGCTCTAGCACATTTTTTCTATATTCAAACCTTCTGTCATAAACTTCTAGGGGCCTAGCATTAACACAATGATTTAAAGGATTCATGTCATGATTATTTCGACAAATTTTACGCTGGTTGTTGACTACTAACGCAACCCTCCACTTTTTGCATCCGGACTTGGGACCGACAATGGTAGTGTTAAAAAATAAAAAAAATAAAAAAATAAAACCTAAACCCTAAACTAATAAAAAGCCAAACCTAAAATAAAAATAAAATAATAAAATAAAATAAACCTAAACTAAAAGAAACTAAACTAAAATAAATAAAACTTAAACCTAAACCTAAAGTAAACTAAACCTAAACCTAAACTAAAAAAAATAAAACCTAAAAATAAACCTAAAATAAATACCTAAAACCTCAACCTAAAAAAATAAAATAAAAACCTAAACCTAAACCTTAAAATAAAAAATAGAACCTAAACTAAAAATAAAATTAAATAAAAATAAAACTCAACTAAAAGGTCAACTAAACCTAAAATGAAATAAAATAAAAACCTAAACTAAATAAAAAAATAAATAAAATAAAAATAAACTTAAATAAAAATAAGAAATAAAATAAACTAAAATAAATAAAAATAAACTAAATAAATTAGACAAACCTAAACCTGCTGGTTTACTTATTTTAATAAAAAAAGGAAACCATAAACTCTATGCTGTAAACCCTAAACTCGAAACACTAAACCCTAAAAAATCCTAAATCCTAAATAACCCTAAACCCTAAACCCGAAACCCTAAAAAACCCTAAATCCTAAAAAACCCTAAACCCCAAACCCTAAACACTAAACCCTAAACCTTAAACCCTAATCCTAAACCCTAAACCCTAAATGCATTAACCCTAAAACCCTAAACCTTAAACTCTAAACTCTGCACCCTAAACCTTACACCCTAAACCATAAACCTTAAACCCTAAACCCCAAACCCCAAACTGAAAACTTAAACCTAAATTAACTAAATAAATTATAAAATAAACCTAAATCCTAAATCCTAATAAACCTAAACCTTAAGAATGGACAGAACCTTGATGGCAGGAACATCACCGTTAACCAGGCTCATCTAGATCTAGCGATGGAGGTGAAGGCAGAGGTGGCATTTATCATAGTGGAGGTGGGGGATCTAGAGGTGCTCATGGATATGGAGGTGGTGGTTAGAGTAGTGATGGTTATGGAGGTGGGAGGAGCAACGGAGGTTACAACCGTGGTGGTGGCGGAGGGAGAAATCGAGGATATGATGGTGGAAACCATTACTCAACAGGCGGGGGTGATTCTGATGAGAACTAGAGAACTTGAAGAACGGCCGATCCAATCTGCTACTTATTAAACTATGTCTTTATAGTAGAGACAGTTCTAGTTATCTAGAGTTTTATATTTATTCTATGCGTGCTCATTTTTTATCTATGTTGTTGCTTGTGTCTCAGAAAACTTGGTGTGTTACTTCATTTATGAAATCAAAAAGAAGAAATGTTCAATCTTAATTTGTTATCTACTTAAAAAAAACAAAAACCCAAAACCCTAAACTTAAACCTTATACCTAAAACCAAAACCCTAAACCCAAAACTTTAAACCCTAAGAGCCCTAAATCGTAAACCCTAAACCCTAAACCCTAAAATCCCAAACCCTAAACCCTAAACCCTAAACCATAAAGCCCAAATGCTAAACCCTAAACCCTCAACTAACCCTAAACCCCCAATTAAAAACATAAACCAAAACTTAATAAAACTTAAAAATAAAATAAACAAATAAACCTAAACTAAACTAAAATTAAAAACTAAAATGAATTAAAAACCAAAACTAGAACCTAAACCTAAAATAATAATAATAATAAATAAAAACTAAAATAAAATAAAATAAATAAAAAAATAAAACTAAATTAAAAAAAAAAACATAAATAAAATAAAACTAAACAAAATGAAATAAAATTAAATAATTAACTAAAATTAAATAAAACCTAAACTTAAAAATAAACCTATAAATAAAAATAAAATATAAATAAATAAAATAAACATAAACTAAGAAAAAACCTAAACCTAAAATAAAAATTAAATAAACATAAACTTGAACTAAAATAAAATAAACTAAAATAAATTAAACCTATACCTAAACCTAAACCTAAACCCTAAATAAAATTAAATAAACTAAAAATAAACCTAAACCTAAACTAAAAAATAAAATCTAAAATAAAAACCTAAAACCCAACCTAAAATAATAAAATAGAAACCTAAACCTAATCCTAAAAATAAAAAATAAAAACTAAACCTAAAATAAAATAAAATAAAACTAAACTAAAAAAACATAAACATAAACTTAAACTAAACCTAAAATAAACTAAAATAAAATACTAAACTAAGTTAAATAAACCTAAAATAAATAAGCCAAACTAAATAAAAATAAAAAGTATACCTAAATAAAAATATAAAATAAAATAAATAAAAATTAAAGTAATTAAACCTAAACCTACCATTTAACTTAGTTTTTTTAAAAAAAAACTTTAAACCCTAAGCCCTAAACCCTAAATCATAAATCTTAATCCCTAAACCTTAAACCCTAAATCCTAAAACTAACTTAAAACCTACAACCCCAAACCCTAAACCCTAAACCATAAACCCTAAAAAACCCTAAACCCAAAACCCTAACTCTAAACCATAAACCTTAAAAGAATAAACCCTAAAACTCTAAACCCTAAACCCTAAACCCTAAACCCTAAACCCAAACCCTAAACCAAAATCTGATGTAACTAAACAAATTTAAAAAAGAAACTGAAACCATAAAACCTAATAAACTTAAACCCTAAGAATGGCGGAACCTTGATAGTTAGAACATCACCGTAAACCAGGATCAATCTAGATCTGGTGGTGGAGGCAAAGGTGGAGGTGGTGGTTAACGCAGTGGTGGTGGGGGGTCTGGAGGTGCTGGTGGATATGGAGGTGGTGGTCGGAGCAGTGGTGACTATGGAAGTGTAAGGAACGATGGAGGTTACAATCATGGGGATGGCGGAGCGAGAGGTCGGTGATATGATGGTGGATCACACTACTCGAGAGGCCGGGGTGGTTCTGATGGGAACTAGAGAAATTGAAGAACGACCAATCCGATCAGCTACTTATGGAACTGTGTCTTTACACTAGAGATGATTCTAGTTATCTAAGGTTTTTGATTTGCTCTATGCATGCTCATTTTTTTATCTATGTCGTCGCTTATGTCTTAGAAAACTTGGTGTGTTACTCGGTTAATGAAATCAAAAAGAAGAAATGTTGAATCTGAATTTATTCTGTTAAAAAAAACCAAAAACTCTAAACCCTAAACTAAAACTCGAACCCTAGACCTAAAACCTAAACCCTAAATCCTAAAAACCCTAAACCCTAAACCCTAAATCCTAAAACCTAAACCATAAACCATAAGCCCTAAAACCCTAAACCCTAAATCCAAAACCCTAGAACTTGAAACCTAAACCCTAAACTATAAACCCTAAACCCCAAACCTTAAACCCTAAACCCTCAACTAACCCTAAACTGTAATCCCAAAAACACTAAACCCTAAAAAGCTAAAAACCTAAGCCTCAACTAAATAAATCCTAAAAATAAAAAAAATAAATAAAATATAAACCGTAAACTAAAAATTAAAAATCTAAACCTAAAATAAAATAAAATTAACCTAAACCTAAACTAAACTAAAATAAACAAAACCTAAACCTAAACCTAAACCTAAACCCTAAATAAAATTAAGTAAACAGAAAATAATCCTTAACCTAAATTAAAAAATAAAAACTAAAAATAAACATCAAACCAAAACCTAAAAAATAAAATAAAAACCTAAACCTAAACCTAAAAATAAAAAATAAAACCTAAACCTAAAAAATAAAATAGAAATAAAAATAAAACTCAACTTAAAAGTAAACATAATCCTAAACCTAAACCTAAAAAATAAATTAAAATAAAAACCTAAATAAAAATAAATAAACTAAACTGAATCAAAATAAAAATAGACATAAATAAATTAAAATAAATTAAAATAAATAAAAAATAAACTAAATAAACCTAAACCTGCTTGTTTACTTTATTTTTTTTAAAAAAATCCCTAAATTTTAAACCATAAACTCTAAACCTACAACCCAAAACCTACAACCTTTAACCCTAAACCCTAAACCTTATACCCTAAACTAACCTTAAGCCCAAAACCCAAAACCCTAAACCACCCTAAACCCTATACTAAACCCTAAACCCTAAACCCTGAACTCTAAAACCCTAAATCTTAAATCCTAAACCCTAAACACTAAAACCCTAAAGCATAAAGCCTAAACATGAAACTAGCCCTAAACTCTAAACCCTAAACCCTAAACTCTAAAACCCTAAACCCTAAAATCTTAAACCCTAAACCTTAAAAGCATAAACCTTATGTCCTAAACACTAAACCCTAACCCTAAACCCAAAACCCTAAACTAATACCTAAAGTAACTACATAAATTTAAAAATAAACCTAAACCCTAAAACCTAATAAGTCTAAACCCTAAGAATGGGCAGAACATTGGTGGCAGGAACATCACCATCAACTAGGCTCAGTCTAGACATGGCGGTGGAGGCTAGAGGTGACGACATTATCATACATGGAGGATCTAGAGGTTGGTGGATATGGAGGTAGTGGTCAAAGCAAGGTGGTATGGAGGAGGATGGAGGTTACACCAAGGTGATGGCGGAGGGAGAGATCGGGGATATGATGGTGGATCATGCTACTCGAGATGTTGGGGTAGTTTTGATGGGAAATGGAGATACTAAAGAACGACTGATCCAATTTGTTGCTTATGAAATCGTCTTTATAGTTGAGATAATTCTAGTTATCTAGGGTATTAGATTTGCTCTATGTGTGCCCATTTTTTATCTATGTCATAACTTGTGTCTTAGAAAACTTAGTGTGTTACTCGATTGGTTAAATCAAAATGAAGAAATGTTGAATCTAAATTTGTTCTTTGTTTAAAAATAATAATACCAAAAACCCTAAATCCTAAACTAAAACATCAACACCATACCTTAAACTCTAAACCCTAAATCCTAAACCCTCAACCCTAAACCCTAACCATAAACCATAAACTCTGAACCTACATCCCTAAACTCTAAACCCTAAATCCTAAATCCTAAACCCTAAACCCTAAAACTTACAACCCTGAACACTAAACCCTAAACCCAAAACCCTAAATCCTAAACCTTAAAAACCTCAAAACTCAAACTAAACTAAATAAAACCTAAAAATATAATAAATAAAAAACCCTAAACCTAAATAAAATAAAATAAAATAAAAACCTAAACTAAAACTAAAACCTAAACCTAAACCTAAAACTAAGTGTAAAAATAAAATAAAATAAAAAATTAAAATTAAAATAAAATAAAATAAATAAAAACCTAAATTAAACTAAAAAATAAAATAAGACTAAAAAACCTAAATAAAATATAAACTAAATATAAAATAAAAATAAAATAAAATAATAACTAAATAAAAACCTAAACCTAAAAAATAAACCTAAAAATAGAAAAAAAAAATAAAACCTAAACCCAAAACTAAAAAAAACATAAACCCAAAATAAAGATAATTAAATAAACATAAATTAAATTAAACTAAACTAAACTAAATTAAACCTAAACCTAAACCTAAAATAAACTAAACCTAAACCCTAAACTAAATAAAATAACATAAACTAACAAAAAACCTAAACCTCAACCTGAAAAAATAAAATAGAAACCTAAACCTAAACCTAAAAATAAAAAATAAAACATAAATTGAATAAAAAAAAAAAAAAATAAACTAAAAAATAAACATGAACCTAAACCTAAATGTAAAAATTAAACTAAACTAAAAAAATAAACATAAACCTAAACCTAAACTTAAAAAATAAACTAAATAAAAAACCTAAACTAAAATAAATAAACTAAACTAAATAAAAATAAAAAATAAAATAAACTAAAATAAATAAAAAATAAATTAAATAAACCTAAACCTACCAATTTACTTAATTAGAAAAAAAATCTTAAACCCTAAAACTATCCCTAAACCTTAAAACTAACCTTAAACCCTAAAAAACCCTAAACGTTAAACCCTAAACTCAAAACTAACCCTAAACCCTTAGCCCTAAACCCTAAACACTAAACCCTAAACCTTGAACCCTAACCATAACCCGAATCCTAACTCTAAACCCTAACCCTAACCCTAAATTCTAAACCTACACCTAAAGTAACAAAATAAATTAAAAAATAAACCTAATAAACCTAAACCCTAAGAATGGATGAGACCTTGATGGCAAAAACATCACCATCAACCATGTCTAGACCGCGGAGGCGAGAGGCCTCGAGTAGTGGTGGTTATGGAGGCGAGGAAATGAGGTTACAATCATGGTGGTGGCGAGGAGAGATCTCATAGATGGTGGATCACGCCACTGAGAGGCCGTGGTGGTCCTGATGGGAACTTGAAAAATTGAAGAATGACTGATCTGATCTACTGCTTATGGAATTGTGTCTTTATAGTAGAGACAGTTCTACTTATCTATGGTTTTTGATTTGCTCTATGGGTGTTCATTTTTTATCTATGTCATCATTTGTGTCTTAAAAAACTTGGGGTGCAACTTAGTTGATGAAATCGAAAAGAAGAAATGTTGAATCTAAATTTATTCTTTCTTAAAAAAAAATCTTAAACCCTAAACCCTAAACCCTAAACCCTAAATCCTAAACTAAATCCTAAAAACCTAAACCCAAAAATAAAAAACTTAAACCTAAACTAAATAAATCTTAAAAGTAAAATAAATAAATAAATAAATAAATTAAACCAAAATAAAATAAAAAAATTAAATAAAATAAAAACATAAACTAAAACCTAAACATGAACTTAAACCTAAACATAAACTTAAATAGAAAATAAAATCAAAAATAAAAAATAAATTATAAATAAATAAATAAAAACCTAAACTAAACTAAAACTAAAAAACCTAAATAAAATAAAAACTAAACCTAAAATAAAAATAAAATAAACCTAAAATAAAATAAAATAAAAATTAAATAAAAACCTAAACCTAACAAATTAACTAAAAAATAAAAATAAAATAAAAACTAAACCCTAAACTAAAAAAAAACTTAAACCTAAAATAAAAATAAAATGAAACTAAGCCTAAACTAAAATAGACTATACTAAAATAAATAAAACCTAAACCTAAACCTTAAAAAAAATAAACCTAAAGCTTAACCTAAAATAAATAAAACAAAATAAACTAAAAATAAAACTAAACCTAAACTAAAAAATATAACCTAAAAATAAACTTAAAATAGAAACCTAAAACCTAAACAGAAAAATATACTAAAAACCTAAACCTAAACCTAAAAATAAAAAATAAAACCTAAACCTAAAAAATAAAATAAAAATAAAATTCCACTAAAAATAAACTAAAACCTAAAAAATAAACTAAAATAAGAAACATAAATTAAAATAAATGAACCTAAAATAAATAAACTAAACTAAATAAAAATAAAAATAAACCTAAATAAAAATAAAATAACCTAAAATAAATAACAAATAAGATAAATAAACTAATTAAATAAAAACTTACTAGTTTACTTAATTTAAAAAAAAAAACCAAAACTCAAAATCCTAAACTTTAAACCCTCTACCCTAAACCCTAAAACTAACCCTAAACCCTAAACCTACAACCGTAAACCCTAAAACCCTTAACACTAAACCATAAACAGTAAACCCAAAACTCTAAACACTAAATCCTAAAAATCTAAACCTTAAACCCCATACTCTAAACCCTAAAACCCTAAACCTTAAACCCTAAACCCTAAACCATAAAACCTACAACCCTAAACCATAAACACCAAACCCAAAAACCAAAACCCTAAACCCTAAACTAACCTTAAACCCCAAACCCTAAACTAACCCTAAACCTAAAACTCTAAAGCCTAAACTTGAACGCTAACCCTAAACCTAAACCTACCTAAACCCCAAAACCCTAAAACCCTAAACCCTAAACCCTAAACCCTAAACTCCAAAAACCCCAAACCTAAAGCCTAAACCCTAAACCTAAACTAACCCAAATCCCTAAACTTAAACCTAAAGGCTAAAGCCTGAACACCAAACCCTAAACCTTACACCATAAAGACTTAAACCTAAATTAAATAAAACTTAAAATAAGATAAATTAAAAATCCTAAACCTAAATAAAGTAAAATAAAAAAATTAAAACCTAAATTAAAACCTAAACCTAAACATAAAAATAAAATAAATTAAAAAACCTAAACTTAAATAAAATAAATTAAGAAAATAAAAACCTAAAGTAAAACCTAAACCTAAACCTAAAAATAAATAAAATAAAAAATAAAAATAAACTAAAATAAAATAAATAAAACTTAACAAAACTAATAAATAAAAAACCTAAATAAAATAAAAACTAAAAATAAAATAAACCTAAAAAATAAAATAAAAACTAAATAAAAACCTAAACCTAAAAATATAAACCTAAAAATAAAACCTGAAAGTAAATAAAAAATAAAACCTAAACCCTAAACTAAAAAAAAAAAACTTAAACCTAAAATATGAATAAAACAAATAAAATAAAATAAACCTAAACCTAAACTAAAATAAACTAAACCTAAAATAAACTAAATATAAACCTAAACCTAAACTAAAAAATAAAAGCTTAAAATAAACCTAAAATAAAAACCTAAAAATTAAACCTTAAAAAATAAAATAGAAACCTAAACCTAAACCTAAAATTAAAAAATAAAACCTAAAACTGAAAAAATAAAATAAATGTAAAACTCAACTAAAAAATAAACTTAAACCTAAAAAATAAATAAAAATAAAAAACCTAAACTAAAATAAATAAACCTAAAATAATTAAACTAAACTAAATAAAAATAAAAAAATAAATTTAAATAAAAATTAAAAATAAATTAAATTAATATAAATAAAAAATAAACTAAATAAACTTAAACCTACCTGTTTATTTAATTTAAAAAAAAACACTAAACCCTAAAGCCTTAAACCAAAACCCGTATCCCTAATCCATAAACTATAAAACTAACCCTAAACCCTAAACCATAAATCCTAAACCATAAACCCTAAAAAACTCTAAACCCTAAACCCTAACCCTAACCCTAAACCATAAAACCTAAATTCTAAATCCTAAACCCTAAATGCAAAATCGTAAACCCTAGTATAACCCTAAACCCTAATCCCTGAACCCTAAAAACCTTTAACGCTAAAGCTTAAACCATAAACCCTAAACCCTAAACTAACCCTAAACCTAAGCTAACCCTAAATCTTAAATACCATACATCCTAAACACTAAATCTTAAAACCTAACCCTAAATACCTAAACCCTAAACCCAAAATCATAAATCCTAAATCCTAAATCCTAAACCATAAAGACCTAAAACTTAAACCTAAACTAAATAAAACCTAAAAAATAAAATAAATAAAAAACTAACCTAAATAAAAGAAAATAATAATATAAATAAAATAAAAATCAAAACTAAAACCTGAAGCTAAAGCTAAACATAAAAATAAAATAAAATAAACTAACAAAAATTAAATAAATAAAAACCTAAATAAACTAAAAAATAAAATAAACTAAGATTAAAAAAACCTAAATTAAAAAAATAAATCTTAAAATAAAACTTAAAAATAAAAAAAATAAAACATGAACCGTAAACTAAGAAAAACATAAACCTACAAAAAAATAAACATAATAAAATAAACCTAAGCCTAAACTAAAATAAACTAAACTAAAATAAATAAAACCTAAACATAATCCTAAAATTAACTAAATCTATACTTCAACCAACACTTAATAAAATAAACTAAAATAAAAGCCTAAAACTTAAACAAAATAAAATAAAATAAAAACCTAAAGCTAAACCTAAAAATAAAAAATAAAACCTAAACCTAAAAAATAAAATAAAAATAAAACACAACTAAAAAATAAAATTAAACCTAAACCTGAACCTAAAAATAAACTAAAATAAAAAACCTCAACTAAAATAAATAAACCTAAAATAATTAAACTAAACTAAATAAATATAAAAAATAAACCTAAATAAAAAACTAAAGTAAATAAAACATAAACTAAATAAACATAAACCTACCGATTTACTTAATTAAAAAAAATCCTAAACCCTAAACCCTAAACTCTAAACCTACAACCCTAAACCCTAAACCCTAAACCCTAAAAAACCTAAACCCTAAACCATAAACCCTAAACCCTAACCCTAAATGTTAAACCCTAAATGCATAAACCCTAAAACCCTAAACCCTAAACCCTAACCCTAACCCTAAACCCTAAACCCTAAACTCTAAACCTTAAACCTGAACCTAAAGTAACTAAATAAATTAAAAAATAAACCTAAACCTAAACCCTAAGAGTGTACAAAATCTTGATGGCAAGAACATCATCATCAACTAGGCTCTTTCTAGATCTTGGTAAGGCAGGCAGCTATCGCAATGGTGGAGATCCGAGAAGCTAGTTGAAATGGAAGGTGGTCGAAAAGGGTGGTTATGGAGGTGGGAGGAGCGATGGAGGTTACAATCATGGTGGTGGCGGAGGGAGAGATCTAGGATATGATTGTGGTTCTCACTAATCGAGAGGCCGGGGCAGTTCTGATGGGAACTGGACAAATTAAAGAACGATTGATTCGATCTTCTGCTTATGGAACCATGTTTTCAAAGTAGAGATGGTTCTAGTTTTCTAGGGATTTTGATTTACTCTATGCATGCTAATTTTTTATCTTTGTCATCGCTTATGTCTTAGAAAACTTAGTGTGTTACTTGGTTGACAAAATAAAAAAGAAATATTGAATATGAATTTATTCTCTGTTAAAAAAAAAATCAAAAACCTTAAATGCTAAACTAAAACCTAAACCCTAAACCCTAAACCGTAAACCCTAAACCTATACTAATAAACCTAAACCCTAAATTAAACCCTAAACTAATTAAATCTACTAACCCTAAACCCTAAACTTTAAACACTAAACCCTAAAACCCTAAATCCTAAACCATAAACTAACCCTAAATTATAAAAACCCTAAACCCTAAACTTTAAACACTAAACCCTAAAACCCTAAATCCTAAACCATAAACTAACCCTAAATTGTAAAAACTCTAAACCCTAAACTCAAACCTTAAACCATAATAACCCTAAACTAACCCTAAACTTTAAAGTTTAAAGTAAAACCCTAAAGCCTAAACACTAAACCTGAAACCCTAAACCTTAAATCCAAACCCTAAAACCTAAACAATAAAACCCTAAACCCTAAAACTCTAAACCCTGAACCCTAAACCCTAAACCCTAAACCCTAAAAACTTAAAAACCTAAACCTAAACTAAATAAAACTTAAAAATAAAATAAATAAATAAACCTAAAATAAAATGAACTAAATTAAAATAAATAAAACTTAAACCTAAGCCTAAAATAAACTAGACTTAAACCCTAATTTAAATAAAATTAAATAAACTAAAAAAATAAAACATAAAAATAAACCTAAAATAAAAACATAAAACCTAAACCTAAAAAAATAAAATAAAAAACTAAACCAAAACCTAAAAATAAAAAGTAAATCCTAAACTTAAAAAATAAAATAAAAATAAAACTAAACTAAAAAATTGGCATAAACATAAACCTAGTCTTAAAAAAAATAAACTAAAATGAAAAACCTAAACTAAAATAAATAAACTAAACTATAATAGATAAAAAAATAAACCTAAATAAAAATAAAAAATAAAATGAACTAAAATAAAAAATAAACTTAATAAAGTAGATAAACCTACACCTACTAGTTTACTTAATTTAAAAAAAAACCTAAACCCTAAATCTAACCCTACAACCTTAAACCTGCAACCCTAAGAAACCCAAAATCCTAAGCCCTAAACTAACCCAAACCCTAAACCCTAAACCCTAAATGCTAAACTCAAATCCCTGACCCTAACCATAAATCCTAAACCCTAAACTAACCTTAAACTTTAAGTTAACCCTAAACCCTAAACTTTAAATCCTAAACCCTCAAAACCCTAAACCCTCTAAACACTAAACCATAAACCCTAAACCATAAACCCTAACCCAAAACCCTAAACCTAAAACCCAAAACCCAAAACCCAAAACCCTAAACCCTAAACCCTAAAAACCTAAAAACCTAAACCTAAATTAAATAAAACCTAATAATAATATAAAGAAAAAACCTAAACTTAAATAAATTAAAAGAAATAGAATAAAAAACTTAAAGTAAAACCTAAACTTAAATATAAAAAAATTAAAATAAAATAAATAAAAACCAAAACTAAACTAAAAAATAAAATAAACTAAAGAATTAAAAACCAAAATAAAATAAAACTAAATAGAAAGTAAAAAAATAAAATAAAAACTAAATAAAAACCTAAACATAAAAAATAAACCTTAAATAAAACCTAAAAAATAAAAAAAATAAAACCTAAACCATAAACTTAAAACAACCTAAACTTAAAATAAAAAATAAACAAAATAAAATAAAACTAAACCTAAATTAGAATAAACTAAATTAAAAAAATAATCCTAAACCTGAACCTAAAATAAACTAAACCTAAACCTAAATCAAAAACCTAAACTAAATAAAATAAAATAAACTAAAGAAAAACATTAACCTAAACTAAAAATAAAACCTAAAAATAAACCTAATATAAAAGCCTAGAAACTAAAAGTAATAAAATAAAATAAAAACCTAAACCTAAAAATAAAAAATAAAACCTTAACCTAAAAATAAAATAAATATAAAACATAAATAGAAAATAAACCTAAACCTAAAAAATAAACTAAAGTAAAAAACCTAAACTAAAATAAATAAACATAAAATAAGTAAAATAAATTAAATAAAAATAAAAAATAAAATAAACTCAAATAAATATAAAAATAAATAAACCTAGACCTATTTATTTACTTAATTTTTTTAAAAAAAAACCCTAAACAATCCTAAACCCTAAACCGTAAACCGTAAACCCTAAATCCTAAACCCTAAGCCCTAACCTAAACTTAAACTTAAACATAAACTAAATAAAATAAAATAAGCTAAAAATAAACCTAATCCTAAACTAAAAAAATTAAACCTAAAAACAAACCTAAAATAAAAACTTAAAATGTAAACCTAAAATAATAAAAATAAAACCTAAGCAAAAACCTAAAAATAAAAAATAAAATGAAATGAAAACATAAAAAATTAAAACTAAACTAAAAAAACAAGCATAAACATACACCTAAACTAAACAATAAACTAAAATAAAAAACTCAAACTAAAATAAACAAACCTAAAATAAATAAACTAAACTAAATAAAAATAATAAATAAAATAAATAAAAATTAAATTAAATAAACCTAAACCTACTAATTTACTTAATATAAAAAACACCTCATCCCTAAACCCTAACCTTAAACCCTAAACACCAAATCCTAAACCCTAAACCCTAAACCCTAAACCCTAAAAAACCCTAAACTAACCCTAAACCCTTAAACTGTAAACCTTAAACCCTAAATCTTAATCCCTAAACCCTAAAAAACCTAAAAACTTAAACCTAAACTAATTAAAACCTAATGATAAAATAAATAAGAAAACCTAAACCTAAATAAAATAAAAACCTAAATTGAAACCTAAACCTAAACCTAAAAATAAAATAAAATAAAAAATAAAAATAAACTAAAATAAAATAAATAAAAACCTAAACTAAACCTAAGATTAAAAAACCTAAATAAAATAAAAAACTAATTGTAAACTAGAAATAAGTAAACCTAATATAAAATAAAATAAAAAGTAAAAAAAAATCTAAATCTAAAAAATAAACCTAAAAATAATTAGAAAATAAAACCTAAGCCTTAAACTAAAAAAACCTAAACCTAAAATAATAATTAAAATAAATAAAATAAAATAAACCTAAACATAAACTAATATAAACTAAACTAAGATAAATAAAATGTAAACCTAATCCTAAACTAAATATAATAACATAAACTAAAAATAAATCTAAACCAAAACCTAAAAATAAAACCTAAAAATAAATTGAAAATAATAACCTAAAACCTAAACCTAAAAAAAAAACTCAACTAAAAAATAAACCTAAACCTAAAAAATAAACTAAAATAAAAATCCTAAACTAAAATAAATAAACTAAACTAAATAAAAATAAAAAATAAACCTAAGTAAAAAAGAAAAAAGAAAATAAGCACAAATAAGTGAAATGATAAACTAAATAAACCTAAACCTGTTGGTTTACTTAATTTTAAAAAAAGCCCTAAACCTTAAACCTTAATCCCTAAAACCCTAATCTCTAATCCCCAAATCCTAAATCCTAAACCCTAAAACCCTAAACCCTAAACTCTAAACCCAAAAACCCTAAACCCTAAACCCTAAACCCTAAACCTTAAATCCTAAACTAACCCTAATCCCTAAACCCTAAACTAACCCTAAACCCTAAACTAACCCTGAACACTAAGAATAGACAAAACCTTGATGACAGGAACATCACCGTCAACTAGGCTCAATCTATATCTAGTGGTGGAGGCAAAGGTGGAGGCGACAGTTATCATAGTGGTGGTGGGTGATCTAGAGGTGCTGGTGGATATGGAGGTGGTGGTCGGAGAAGTGGTGGTTTTGGAGGCGGGAGGAGCGATGGAGGTTAAAGCCATGATGATGGCAGTGTCAGAGGAAGAGATCAGGCATATGATGGCAAATCCCACTACTCGAGAGGTTGGGGTGGTTCTGATAAGAACTAGAGAAAAAGCTTGATCTGAAGCTATGGAATTGCTTTAAAGAGATGGTTTTGCTTATCTAGGAATTTTGATTCTCTCTATGGGTGCTCATTATTAAACTATGTCATTGCTTGTGTCTTATAAAACTTGGTGTACTACTTGGTAGTTGAAATTGAAAAGAAGAAATATTGAATATGAATTTATTCTCTATTTTTTTTAAATAAAGACCTTAAACCTTAAACTAAAACTTAAATCCTAAACCTAAAACCTAAACCCTAAACCCTAAACCCTAAACCCTATACCCTAAACCCTAAACCCTAAACTAACCCTAAACCCTAAACCTTAAAAAGCTAAAAACCTAAACATATACTAAATAAAACTAAAAAAATAAAATAAATAAAAAAACCTAAACCAAAATAAAATAAAAAAGTAAAAAAATAAAAACCTAATCCTAAACCTAAGAAGAAAATAAAATAAAAAAAATAAAAACTAAAATAAAATAAAATAAATAAAGACATAAACTAAATCAAAAAAATAAAAAACCTAAATTAAACAAAAATAATCAAGGAAGTAAACCAATCAAGGAAACTATCACTACTTTTTCTTATAAACTTTGGTGGAATTTTAGGAAAAACAATAGTCTATGGGCTAATTTCATGATAAATACCGCTGGTGGCACCCCTCTCATTTGTCCCTATAAAGTGTGAGACTCCCGCTTGGAAAAGACTTTGTTCCATCAAATGGGATGCAATCTTAATTTGGGGATTAACTCTAGCTCCTCTTTCTTTTGGCAAGACAACTGGACTGGAGGTGGATCCATTGATGACTTACTTTCTACCCATTCCAATGTTGCTATTAAAGTGAACTCTTTCTAGCAGAATAATATGTGGAACAATAGTAAGCTTACTGATCATATTCCCCCCTCTCTTTTAAATAAGCTTACTATTATTCCTATCATTCCTACCAATCAAGATCAGATCCTTTTTAAGCTTTCACATAATGGTGATTTTAACTTTAAAAATGTTTGGATTCACATTAAAGAAACTCATGATTTTTCCTATGTGTTTTCTAAACTTTGGAATAATAATATCCCTACTTCTTACTCTGTTCTTACTTGGCGTATTTTGAAAAACTTCATCCCTGTGGACTCCTTGTTGTGGGGTAAAGGTTTTCAATTACCTTCAAAATGCCAATGTTGTTTTCACATTGAGAATGTGAATCATGTTTTTGTTAATAGGGCCATCGCTTCTAAACTTTGGATTTGGTATGATGACCTCTTTAACATTATAATTTTCAATGGCTCCTTAAATTTATACCAACTTCTTGAAGTTTATTTTGACAACACTATTAAAGGACACATTAAAGTCATAACTGCTATCACTCTTATTTGGTTCATATGGATGGACTAAATGATAAAAAATACCATGAGATCCCTATGAATCACATGAGGATAATTGCTAGAACTAAAACAAAATCATTACTTGTTTAATGCCAATTTAATTAAATACAAATAATTCAAAGGTTGCAAATTTGTGGCCAATAAACTGGGTTTTAACTTGTCGGATCACCACATCTGTAAAGATGACAAGATTATTTATTGGGTAAAAGCTCATGCTAACACTATTAAAGTTAACACTGATGGCTCTATCTCTCATAGGTTCAGGCTGTGGTGGTATTTTCAAAAATCTTAATGGAAAAGTCCTATGTGCCTTTGCTTACCCCCTTAATCCCTGCTATGTTCCCTTTGCTAAGCTCATGGTAGTGTACAAAGCTCTTGAGATTTGCCTTCAAAAAGGTTGGCTCAATATTTGGATTGAGGTGGATGCCCTTCTGCTGATTGATCTCTTGACTTCCACCAAAATGGGCAATACTGAATTGTACTACCTTCTTAAGCAAACTAGAACTCTCCTTGCCCAACTCTACTTTAAAATCACTCATGTATGGCATGAGGGTAATGCATGGGTTATTATCCGCCAATCTAGGGATTGGATGGAATTAAATTCTTTGATCAAGTAACCCTTCCTAAACATTTGCATGGCTTGGTTAATCTGGACAATACTGGGTTTCCTTATCTCAGTTGGATTCACCTGCTTCAATACCTCTTTTATTGCACGATCATTTTCTATTTACTATTATTATTTCTTTGGTCTTTGTTGATGCATCAACCTGATATCCCTTGCTGTTTACTTGTTGATCTCTATGGCACGTGATGTTGGTTTAATTGTCTTAGCTTTAATTGGGAGCTTACTGCCTCTACTATTTTTACTGTTAATGTGCTGCTTCTTTGGAATTTGTCATGCATCATCATATTACCTTTCGGGTCCTTTGATGAGCTAAGTGGCATCCGTTGGTTTAATTATCCCAACCTTGTTTGGGGTCTTATTTTTTCTGGATGCAACATCTATGTTAAAGGTTTAATTATTAGCTGTTGGGCTTTTGGGCCCTTTGTCCAGAAGGCTGGTCTTGGAGTTAGTTTAATGTATTTGCTAAATGTATATGCTAACCCTAGCTTACATACTTGTAAGGAAAGAAAATGCAATACCTTTGTTATTATTAATGGTTCTTTGTAGGTTTGGTATTATTTAATGAATTCCTTTCAGTCTGATTTCTCTGAGGAGGGTAGTTCTGCTACTAGCCTGATTTCTCTAAAGGATTTCATTAATAATACCCTTTTGAACCCTTATGGTAGCTCTGTTGCCCCACTACTTTTTATTGGCTTATCCTATGGTTGAAATAATTATAGTGTTATTTTAACCTATGGCTGTTGGATTTTTGGATTCACTGTCCTGCTGGCTAACCTTGTGTTTATTAGCTATTTGTTGCCTGGTGTTCTTCTGACTTTCTTTGTTGTTCTCATCCAGGTTGCTGCTGATCAATTAATCCATTGTTTTTTACCTTTTTAAAATTGTGCATCCAGGTTGGTAATCATCCCTGGATGTTGGCTGATTTGGATTATTGCTCCTCATGCTGCTTCTAGGGTTTTATTTTTTTTTGTTCAGTTGGCCTCTATTGAGGTTGTTGACTACAAGATGGCTTTTATTTTTTTGCTTGACTATTTCTTATCTCTCATTTTCAATGTTTGTGTTAAAAACTGGGATTCGCTACTTTCACTCTGGTTTAGCTAGTCTTGGCCAGACCTCTTCCTTAACTATCTAGGATTTAACTTATGCATTATATAATTTGAATGGTTGGTTTTATGGCAAACTTATTGTTATTTTATTTCTTAGTTGTTGGATGGTCTGGATAATTGAGTCTTTTATCCAGCAAGCTATTACTGAGGTTGTTTATCTAGTTCAGCAGGGTGCTATTGGTGTTGTTTTGCTGATTATTTTGCCCAACCTCATATTCTCGATATGCTAAGAGAGATTTTGCAATTTCCTGTTCAATTTTATTAATTCCTTGTAGGTTTGGACTTTCTTTATGGCTTCTCAGTTTACCTTTAATGTGGTTGTGGGTTTAGCTGCTAGCTTAATCATCTTTATTTGGAAGGTTTTTCATTGATTATCTTTTGAACCCTTTCTCGCTTTGCTACTTTACATCTATATTTTTATTGGAATTTTATATGGTGGGTGTAATTTTTATTTTATTGCTACCACCGCTTTTTGGATTTTAGGGTCCTTTGTCCAGCAAGTTGTCTTTGTGGTTATTATCTATTTCTTGCCTTTTATTTCTCTGATTGTTTTATTGTTAACAACGGCAAGCCGATTTCTCTCAGCTATTTTATCCCCCTTGGTTATGTTCAAATTATGCAGAACCCTATGATTTTCCATCTGATTATTTGGATCTTTACATATGCTCTATTTACTCTGAATGGGTGGACTTTTGGCCTCTGGTAATTAATGTTGGTGTTGGTTGAACTGGATTAATACTCTACATGTTGTTTCTGGGGTTTTGGTTTATTTTGTTCAGCAAGTCTCTAATGAAGTTGTTGACTGCTTGGTGGCTTTTGATTTGAATCTCCTTATTGGTTTATTATATGCTTATCATCTGAATTCTATGGACTATTTTATTTCGCTTTTTCTCCATCTTCTTCGCTTAAACTTGTATCTATTGCTGTTTATTATATGGTGGTTCAGCCGGTTTGTCTTGGCTTTTTATTGTCTTGGATATTTGTTATCCTTATTTCTCGGGATTCCAATGTTGACTCTATATTTGTTGGTTGTAGGACTTTAGGGTCCTATGTTCAGCAAGTTGTTTTTGACTTTTCTGTTCTGATTATTTTTGGTCATTGGTGTCTAGGCTGCTACTCTTCTGATCCATGTTTTTATGCTTTATCTACTTGGTTCCTCACTATTGCAATGTCTACTCTAATTGAGAGGTTCTATGGCCATCTTGCTGTCCCTTGTTGTCTTCATTGTTGCTGTCTTAGCTGCTGCTATCTTGGCTATTTTTTGTCTTGGTTATCTGCTATCTTATTTTTTATGGATTCTAATGAGGACCCTAATTTGAATCCCCATTTTGATTTATCCTATGGTGGGTTCCAATGTTGCACTAATTGTTTTGTTGTTGGGGTTGGCTTTCCTCATTGCCTTATTGTGTTCCGTTGTTCTTTTCGATAACGTGATCTACATTAACTGCTATTTCTATTCCCATCCTCAGTTAGTTTGTGCATATCTCCTTAGAATGCAATGTCTATTCTAAATGGGTGGTACTATGGACAACTGCTGCCTTTTACTGTCTTGCTGACTTGGTTGTTTGTTGAACTGGATTATCCAATTTTTTTGTCCAGCATGCCGCTACTGGAGTTGTAGTTCTGACTATCTTTATTTGGTGCTATTTTTGGTATTGGGTTATGCTGCCTTCATTTACAATTGCTTTTTTTCCAACTACTGATATGGTTATTAATAAGGGGTTTGCTCACATCTGCATTCATTATTATGATTGGGTTCATGACTTACTTCTACCGCATCCCTAAAAGATTCATATATATATATCATATGTTTGGGATGGTGTCACTTATAGGCTCATCGACTTGCTTAGCAGGATTTCAATAGGCTGCCTCTTCTGTTATTTCCTTGTGGATTGTTTTTATGCTGGCCTATTTCATATGTATAAGTATCCTCATGTCGTGGTGACTATATTGATGATACTTTTCCCGCATTTATCTTTCCTTGCAATTTCCTCCTTATATTATATATAGTTTTGTTTAAGTTTGCAGGTAATAAATCCCATAAAACTTTCAACATCTGGTTGCTATCCTCACACAGGTTTGTTGGCTATGATGGCTGTGATGATTTCACTCCCTTTTGGTTTAGTAGTAGCACTTGTGATGTAACCCATCTGTTGAATTTTGGATGTGCATATTTGCATCTACCCCAACTTGGTGTGACTGAGCTTGAGCCTCCTCTATCACAATTACTATCATTCCATTATGTTCATATCATTATGTCTCAGATTACCTTAACTACTCTAATTTCTTCTTTACATTTCTGCAGGTGCTTCTCTCTTGTCCTCTTGCAGGTTTGCTCCATAGTGTCATGCATTCTCACGTCTTGCAGAGCATTGGCCCTAATCTTTCTTTGGCTTTTTATGTTAATCTATTTGTATCTTTTGATTACTTTAATGTTTTCTTTTGCTTTTGGTTGTACTTAGATAGGGGATCTACTCTTAGCTGACTCTTTGAGCAGAGTGTATCCCTTTAAGGACCTTGTAATAAAATACCCTAACCTAAACCCTAAACCTACAACCCTAAACCTACAACCCTAAACCCTAAACCCTAAACCCTAAACCTTAAAACCCTAGACCCTAAACCCTAAACCCTAGACCCTAAACCTTAAATCCTAAACCCTTAACTCTAAAACCCTAAACCCTAAACACTAAACATTAAACCCTAAAATGCTAAACCCTAACCCCTAAACCCTAAACCCTAAACCCTAAAACCTACAACCCTAAACCTTAAACTTCAAAATTTAAACCCTAAATCCTAAACACTAAACCCTAAAAGCTACAACCCTAAACCTTAAACCACAAAATCTAAACCCTAAACCCTAAACCCTAAGAATGGGCATAACCTTGATGGCAGTTACATCACCATCAATTAGGTTTAGTCTAGATTTGGCTGTGGAGGCGAAGATGAAGGCAGTGGTTAACGTAGTGGTGGTGGGGATTCTAGAGGTGCTGATGGATATGGATGTTGTGGCCGAAGAAGTGGTGGTTATGGAGGCAGGAGGAGTGACGAAGGGAGAGATTGGGGATATGATGGTGGATCCTGCTACTTGAGAGGCGGGGGTGGTTTTGATGGAACTGGAAAAATTGAAAAATGGCCATCCGATCTGGTGCTTATGGAATAGTGTATTTATAGTATAGATGGTTCTACTTATCTAGGTTTTTGATTTACTCTATCAGTGTTCATTTCTTATCTATGTCATCGCTTGTGTCTTAGAAAACTTGGGGTGCTTCTTGGTTGATAAAATCAAAAAGAAAATGTTAAATCTTAATTTATTCTTTGTTAAAAAAAAACTTAAACCCTAAACTAAAACTTAAACCCTAAACTTAAAACCTAAACCCTAAACCCTAAACCCTAAAAACCCTAATCCCTAAACACTAAACCCAAAACCCTAAACCCTAAACCCTAAAACCCTAAATCCTAAGCCCTAAAACCTACAACCCTAAACCATAAATCTTAAACCATAAACCCTAAACCCTAAACCCTAAACCCTAAACAAACCCTAAACCTTGAATAAAGATTTCATTAGAGTAGATCTAATGAATGACCTAATCCTAACATAATTATGGTAGCTAAAGAAAATATCTTCAAGAGACTTTCTCTTAATTATTAGAGATTTGAATACCCTAAACCCTAACCCTAAATCATATTATAATACCATATATTATAGTATAATGTAGCATCATATATTTGAGCATGTAGTGATGTGTTTTTGGATGTTATAAGATGCTTTGAAATGTTTTAGTATATTATGGTATTGGTATAGTATATAAATATAAATCATAAAAATATTAATTTAATAAATTAGATGATGAAATTTGTTAAATTTGAAGTGGGAATTAGGTTGTAATACCAAAGGTGTGCTACGCCACTTGTAGTCTAAGAAGTTAGATTTTATGTTCAAAATAAATATTATATGTTGTAGCATAGTATAGCATCATATATCATAATATATTATTCTTTGCATTTTAAATTCTTTTAGCATTTTACAATCATGCAGTCGAGCTTACACTAGCATTATTTATAAAAAAATGTTGATTTAGACTTTAAAATGGTGGAATTTTGCCAAATTCATAATAGGTAGAGCTTGGCATCATAATATATTATTTCAATTTAAAATATGTAAGTGATACAACAAAAATATATTATTTTTATTATGTAATTTTATGATTTTTTATCTTAAGCAATCCCTTGTGATGTGATATGCAATACAGTTTAATATAATATGTTATAGTGTATTATACTATAGGATGCCATAACATAGTATAGCATCATGCATTATAGGATTGTGCATTTTTACTTAATATTTAGCCTATTTTAGTTTGTTATAGTATGATGTAGTAGTGTTCGTACTGGTATAATTCATAAAAATACTGATTTATAGGCTGAGATGACGGGATTTGGGAAAATTTAAGGTAATCTTTAAGGAACATCATTGGGGGTGTACTATGGTGTGTCATTTAATCAAAAGAATGGAATTTTGCATCCAAAATAAATAATCATTTTTCAACCAAATTTTATAAATTTTTTGCTTAAAGTGATTCATTTTAAGGCGTAATGTAAGATAATATATTATATGAAAGCATATTAAAATATAATGTACATAACAATATACTTCACATATAGATGAATATGGTGGTGTGTTACTAAATGTTATTGTACATTTTAGTATGTTTTACTTTTGTTATAATACATTGAAAACTCACAAAATATTAATTTGAAGGTTGAGATGGAAGAATTTGGCCAAATTCACGGCACACACTAAGAAGAAACACCAAAATTATACTATTTTCTAGCATTTCTAATAGAAAATAACAATTTTACATCAAAAATGAACATTATTTATATTTTGAGAAAATTTTGTTATTTGTTCCTTTTATGTGATTTTAATGAGGTGTAATGTTAGACAATATATTATATTATAGCAAATTATAATATAACATCATATATTATAATATAATATAGTGTGTTCATTCACAATATAATATGTTTAGCATGATATTGTATAGTTAGTTTGAGCTTGCACCATCACAAATCATAAAATGTTGATTACAATGTTAAGATGATGTAATTTGAACAAATACATTGTTAAGCTTTTGGTTGAAGTATTAAAGTTGTGCATAAGAGAAGAAATAATATTTGATGAGAATTTCATGTCAAAAACATGAAGGGAGATCCACTAGGGGATCACACATGCATTGGACATGACATGTGAGGGGTCTATGGTGAGGGCATTGAAGAAGAAAATCTATTTAGAATAAAGTATGAATTTTATTTGATATATAATAGAAGATCGCTGGGATAAGAATCTATAATCCACGGATTAAGATCAATCAAATTTATTATATCTTATTCTAATTGAAATAGGCATATTTAGAGATATGGGCTCAGTCTATGGGTATATGAACCTTCCACTGGGGAAGGTGTTGAGCATCCACCGGGATTAGGATTTAAGTTTGATTTCATAGATTTGTTTGGGGATGTATCCGTTGGGTATAAGAGTTTGGTTGAATTTCTTTAATTTAGACTCTATTAGGGTAGTTGGTTTAATTTGGCTCCACTAAGGAGGTTGGTTTTGAATTTAATTTATTTTATTGACTTATTTATATACAATTTAGGGCTCCACTAGGGGGATGGGTGTGATTTAACTCCACTGAGAAAACTTATAATGGTTTAATTTAATCTAAATTAATGTATGGACCCTATCGGTGTGCGATGGACCCACTAAGAATATGTCACCTACCCTCGACTTTACAAACCAAAGGATAGTCCACTAACCTAAGGGGATGCCTTTTGGTGTGTAATGGCTATGCTAGGAAGAAGACATAGCATACTTACATCTTTCAAATAGAGGAATAATCACTGGGATGACCTGTTGGTTGCAAAACAAATCAAACCTGACCTAGGGCGACTACTGAGTGAATGTCGTTGGGAACTATGTCAACTCAAAAGTAGTCAAGATTAATTTTATCTTAATTTTATGTGAGTTGATATGGTTTGTTTTATTTAATTTGATTTTGAATTGAGGGCATATCCGTTGGGGATGTGAGCTTGGTTAAATTTGATAGATTTAATTTATGGACCATGTTAGTGTGCGATGGACCCACAGAGATGGGGCTATATTGGACTTATCATATCTCATATTTACAAATCCAAAGGGATGGTTTACTAGCCGTGAGGTAGAGCTAGCCAACCTAAGGGGTTTCCTTTCAGTGTGCAACGGCTATGCTAGGAAGAAGGCGTAGCAGACCTACATAATCTAAAGTAGGGAACAATCACTGGATTGACCTGTTGGTAGCACAACAAATTAAACCCAACTTAGGAGCGACTACTGAGTGAATTCCATTGGGACTTATATTAACTCTATAGTAATCAAGTAATTTTTATAGGGAGTTTTGCTAACACTATCCTAAAAATAGGATACCTATTTGGGAAATGGTACCAGTAGGGGTATCCTCCTAATCTACAAGTGAATATATATTTTGTTTATATGTTTGTGTGGACCTTAATGGTGTGCAAGGGACCACACTAAGAAGGGCCTATGTCAGCCTTGACCTATCTCAAATTTACTAGACCAAGGGAGAATCTGCACATCCACAGGAAGGATTCTCCAACCATATGGGTGGTTACTAGGAAAGAGGAACTGTCCAATCTGATAGTAACTTAGGTAGTGACTAAATGGGGTTGTAAATGACGTGATCCAAATATAGTGCCCATAGGAGAGGTGCTGCTAGGGGCATTATCCTAAGCCTTTGAAAAAAAAGCCTATAGGTGTACTATGGCCAACTCAAGGAGAAATCATAGCAGACTTATATCTGCCATGAGTGGTGTATCCTAAGGTGTGAGAACTAACCAACCTAAGGTGTATCTGTCAGCATGAGTGGTGTATCCGTTAGCATAGTGATAACCAACAAACTTAAGGAGCTCTTTAGTGTGCAATGAACAACCTGGAATGAAAGCATGTAGGCTTACAAATTTCCAAGCAGAATTGATCATCGGGATTGTCTGTCATCAGCGAGACAGATGCTATCTAACCTAGAGTGACTACTAAGCAAGGAGCCTCGAGGAAGGATTGGACCTAGACTTGAAGCAGTTAAGAGGGAAGGAGCTGCTAGCGGACTTATCATAAACTTTAAATATACTCAATCAGTCAGTGCACAAAGGCTAATCCAAGAAGAAAGCTTAGTAGACTCACATCTTGTTAAATGAAGACAACATGAGGAATCTTACCGACCACACAGTAAAGTCTACCATACTAACAAGGCACTCGTTGGTGTGTAGCGGACAAGTAAAGAAGGAAAGCATAGTATACTTACATCCTCCAGAGCAAGGAGACCACTAGGGTGACACACTAGGTAGTGCTAGCCACCTAGAGAAGCTGAGCATCGGGTGTTATCTCAACTATGAGTAGCCCGAGATAACAGATATGTGTTTATTTTATATGTTTTATGTAGTTTGTATTTGTGTTGTGTCGATGAAGGATAGGAGGCCACCTGAGTTCCTTACACCTACCCTAAACACATCATCACAGGTTCGTAAACAAGAATACTTTCAACATGGAAGAGATTGAATTTAAAATGAAATCTCCATTGATGATAATTATTTTCTAACTTGATTTATAATATTTCTTTAAGAAGAGCCCATTGATTGGAAGCATTGGGCACTCTCTTATGATTAATAAGCTGATAAAATCCTACTTGTTAGGCCCTCTCTATGGTTAAAGGTCCTTCCCAAGTGGGTTCAAACTTGCCTCCCATCTTACGATAAGCAACAATCAGTCTCCTTAGAACTAAATAAGCTCTCCTACTTGAAAAGCTCTAGGAAGTACCAACTTGTTGTTATCTTCAATCATTTTAGCTTTGTACAACTTAAGGTTTTGGCATGCCCGTAGGCGTCTCTCCTACAATCCTTTGACCTCTTCTAATTGCAACCTAGCATTCTGCTCTATTGTGACCTTGCTACCCACAGCTATCCTTAGTGATGGGAGTTGGACTTCTGATGGTAGAATGGATTTAGAACCATACACTAAGGAAAAAGGAGTAAACTGAGTTGGAGTTCTATATGTGGTGCGGTAGGCCCACAAGGCTTCAACTAACTGCTCATGCCACTGTCGCTCGTTGTTGTCAAGTGTCTTCTTTAGTATTTGGATGAGAGTTTTGTTGAAAGATTTTGCTAAGCCGTTTGCCCTCATGTAGTTGATTGAAGAATATCTCTAATCTATGCTATATGCCCAGGCAAATTTATTGATCTCGATGCTCTTGAATGCAATACCATTATCAAAAAAAATTTGTCAAGACAATCTGAACCTATATACGTTATGGTTACTAAATAATTAGAGCACATGCTGAGCTGTGACCTCTCTAAGCAAAATCACCTTCACCCATTTGGAAAAGTAGTTAGTAGCAGCTAAGATGAATGGATGACCCTTGGAAGAAGGAGCATCAATTGAACCCACTATGTCGGTACCCCAACACTCAAATTGCCATGAGGCCAATGTAGGATGTAGAATATTGGGTGGTTGGTGTAGGACCACACCATGTATTTCACATTGGTGGCCTTGCCTAGCCATATACATACAATCTTTGATCATCGATCGCTAGTAGTATCATAGTCTTTTGATCTTGGTTATCATCTTTGTACTAGATTGGTTGGCTCCACATAATCCTGAGTATTCCTCAGTCACAATCTTACGAGTTTCTGGTAGTCTAAACAACATAACCACATATGATTGAAAGATTGCCGGTACAAGGCATCATCCACAAGAGTGTAAGAAAGTGCTCTCTGCTTCATCTGATGGGCTTGGGACTTCTCTTGAGGAAGTTTGTTTTTATTTAGGTAATCCATGAATGGTTGCCTCCAATCTAACTCCTCGTCCTTCTTGGAAATGGCAACCTCCCCTTCAAGAGAGTACTTTTTGATGAGTTTAATATCAATTAGGGATATGACTAGTCTATTTTGGACCTTTATTGATATGGACTCATCCTCTGGACATGCCAACTCCTTGGCAAGCTTGGCTAAAGCATACACTATGATGTTCTCTCCTCAAGGAATCTTATAAATTGTAACCTCTAGGATTTAGGCCAATAATTAAATGGTGTACTTATGTAGTGATGAGCTTGGGCTTTATAACCTTATAAGACCTAACAATTTGGTTGGTAGTTAGATGTTGATGTTCTTGATGCTTAGAGTAACGGCTAACTCTAAACCAGCAATCAGAGCCTTATATTTGACAATCTCATCACATTACAGTCTAGAGTTAAGAGAACTATTCCTACCCATGCCTTTCTTGAAATAGTAGATTATGGTTCGTCTCTTCTTTGAGAGAAAGATGCACCATCAAATTACATCTCCTAGCGATGAATGCTAGTAACCCCTAAGCTCATGATTTTTTCATCGGGAGACAATCACTAAGCATAGAGTAAGTAAGAACTGGGTGTGCTGCTAAGAAATCCATTAGTGCATATCCTTTCACCACCTAGAGGGGTAAGAAGGTAATGTAATACTGTAGTGGATAGCTTCAATCATGTCATGAGATAGTATAGTGGATTGATCCTAGAGATTAAGTTTACCTTATGAGGAAGCATGTAGTATTGTAGCTCTTGGGATGCAAAGATTAAAGCTTAGCAATGCTTTTCAATGAGTGGATGATTAGCCTCAATAAGGATTAGATGATGGTGAGGTAGAGTGCATTTTTCTTCCCTTTGTTGTTGGCATGAGCAAACAAAGCACCAAGGGAGTCATCTAACGTAGTAGTGTAAAGTATGAGCAACTTGCCCAGAATAGGAATTTCTAGAATCGGTGGCATCATTAGGTAATGCTCGAAGTCTTTGAAGGCATGCTCACACTTGTCATCCCACTTGAACTTGGCATCCTCTTTGACAAGTACTGAGAATGGATGACATCTTCCTAATAGGTTGGATATAGAGCATCTTAGATATTCCAACTGCCCTTAGAATGATCTGAGTTTTGTTAAAATTTTATGGGTGGTATTTCTAATATCGCCTTAGTCTTCTCTGGATCAATTTTGATTTCCAAGTGTCAGACAACAAACCCAAGGAATTTCTCTAAACCTACTCCTAATGCACACTTTAGGGGTTCATTTTGAGGTTAAATTATCTTAATTGTTTGAAAACTACTCTCAAGTCAAAGAGATGGTCTTCCTTTAATCTACTTTTGACCATGAGATCATCGACATAACACTCAACATAATGATGAATAAGTTCATCAAAGATTCAAGTCATAGCCCGCTGATATGTAGCACTAGCATTTTTAAGGTTGAAAGTCATGATATTATAGCAATAGATTTGATTGGGGTTCTAAAATTAGTGTTTCTTTTATCTTTAGGGGCCATCTTTATTTGGTTATATCCAGATGAGCCATCCATGAAAGAGAAGACTGCATGAGATGAGGAAATGTCTACCATCAGCTTGGGGATTGGTAGTGAAAATTCATCTTTTGGACATGCATTATTTAAGTCCCTAAAATTGATGCATATATGAATTTTTCCATTATTTTTCTTAATTGGGATGACTAACAAGTGGGTATTTTTCTTCTGAATGAAGCTGATCATCAATTTCTCATAAATGACCGCTGTCTACCATGCTGGAAGCTTAATTGGGGAGTAGGCTCTATTCCTAGTTTATGGACCACTACATCAAGAGCCAATCCAGGCATCTCTTAATAACACCATCCAAAGCAATCCTTAAACTCGCAATAGTCTAACTAAGTATCAATTTCATTCAACAAAAATTGATGTAGTCGTGAACCTTCTTGTTCTAAGTTGATTTTCTTGAGCTCATCGATGGTTGACTAGATCTCTTCTTCAAACTCGGTGACTTCAAAATCATCTGGATCATCGAAGTTTCTAAGCACAACTCCTCATATGAGTTAATGTGATTTGAAAAGAACATATTAGATTCCAAATGATTAGTGATGACTAAGCAGTAATCGACATCATCGAATGGACCACTGCATCAAACCTAGTCTGGTCTTAATTTGTTGAGATTTGTTTCTTCTCCAAGTATGTGGGATTAACCCTTTATTTGCTAAATTATTAACACAAGGCAAGTACAAATCAAACACCTGAGTCTAAATAATGTCTTGAGGATGATCCTCCCAAAATGAACCCCTAAGTCTTCACACTTGTGGATGAATTAGGGGCTTCCTTAACTACCAAACCCTCAACTTTTTGAGAGGAAAGTGGACTGATGCCTAATTATTTCACATGTAGACTTGGATACCCTTTTGCTTTGCTATGGAGCCCAGCCTTCATCGCTATCTAGCTCAAGTGTCACCTCCAAGAGAGTCTACAGCTATGAAGAGCTAGCTAGTGTGCTAACCATATCAAACTCATCTTATGAACTAGATTATAAGTCTATAAGGATAATAGGTGTACTCCTTGTAGCTGGGACATATCTTCTATTGGGTGGCCAATAAGGAGGTTTTCCACCCTGACCCTCTTCCTCCGCCTCGGTGGAGAAGTCACCCTACCCATATGTTTGAATGGAGTAACAAACTAATGTAAGGCTCCACTTCCTCCTCCAAGTCTATTTTCTCTTTTATTTCATTTTCTTTTCTTTTCTTCTTCTTTTTCTCTTTCTTTTTCTTTTTCTTTTTCATTTTTTTTATTTTTTAACTTTGGTCAAGTTTGTGAGAATGGACTTGTTAATTTTTGAGCGAGGTAGTAATCCGCATCCTCATATGTGCTGACCTCGTGAATTGTAAATGGCTTGAGATCTCCTTTGACACAGTAGACAATCCCACCTCTCATAAACTTCATACACAGATGTAGAGAAGATGGAACTATGTTATTCTCATGTATCCATGGTCCCCAAGCAAAGCATTGAAAGATGTATTCGAGTCCATAATGTGAAACTTGGCTTCGGTCTTCTAATCATCTATCTCCAAGGGCAACACTATGGAGCCTAAGGCCTATTGGCCTCACTTTTGGAGTGCAGATTCAACTTCCCATCTTAGAATTAGGAGTCTTCTAGACACTAAGACTTTTCTAGTCATAAGACACTTCTAACAATTAGGTAAACACTTAACCTAAGCCTAAAGACTTCGAAGGGTTAACCATAGGATTAGGTTATGCCTTAGGGATTATGATAATCCACCTACCTTACAACCCAAATCCAATCCATGTTCACCTTCTCAAACCAAACCTCAAGTTCAATTCAATTATCAAATCCAAATCTAAATCTAAATCCAAATTTCAAAACCAAATGATTGAAGCCCATAATCAAATCCCAACTTGAAACCCTTCCTAAGCCATATGACATATCTCATGGACTTAGCCAATCTTATTCCAAATAAATCCATAATCAATTGATTTTCTCATATTAAATTTATATCTTCAATCATCTTCCTGAATATAAATCAAATCTACATTGAAATGATCAAAATTAAATCAAACTAAATCAAAGCCCTTCTTAAGCCATATGACCTGACCCATGGACTTAGCCAAATCTTGATCTAAACCAAGTCAAACTAAATTGATTTTCTCACAAATCAATCATATTTTCACTCATCTTCATAAATTTAAATGAAATATACATTTAAATCATCAAAACTAAATTGAACCAAATCAAAATCAGAACCTAAGCCACATGACCCAACTCCATGGACTTAGCCAAATTCCTTAATTCCAAAACCCAAATTCAATTGCTTTTCCCATGAATCAATCATACCTTCAATCATATTCATAAATATAAGTGAAATCTACAATCATCAAGCCAAACCAAAATTAACCCAAGTCAAACCCAACTTAACCCTATTAACTTGAAATATTCAAAAGAACTAAAACCCATTTGAACCCAATCCAATTGCAATTGAATTTATATATCAATCCCAAATCCATATATAAACTCAACTAAATCAAACTTAATCCAAAATCAAACCAACTAAACCCAATTGGTCCACTTAACCTAAAGTGGCCAATTTGACCTATTTGAGCCAAGTTCTAATCCTGCCCAAATTTGATTGAGCCAGCCCCATCAAAACCTCCCATCATGATTGTTGATTACCCTAGGTTGATTAATTGTCTCAAATTGGGTCAAACTAAGTCAACTTGGTGATTCATACCAAATCTAAATCAATATTTGAATATGACTTGATCTTCAATTGAGTCAAACCAAACCCAATTTGCTGTCTTCACCCAAGTTGACCCAAATTCATCTAAAAGATCAAAATTAGGTCAAATTAACATATAAACCAAATTGATTGCAACCAATGGCTCAAGTTCAATATAAATTGATTGTTGAACTTGACCCATGATTGGACCTAACCCAATTGACCTACTTAGCCCAAATTGACCTAAAGGTTCAAGTTGGCTTAAATCAAAACCAAATCCAAATTAATTGCCAAAGCCTACAATCATCTTCAATGGTCAACTAAACCCAAACAAACACCCAACCAATAATAAATTGGTTAACTTAACCCATTTGACCCAAATGAATTCAAATGAGCCAAAATCAAATCTTAGCCAAACTAAACCAACCAATTGAACCAAAACATCCCAAATGTCATATGGGCTAACCAAACTCTTGGTTTGACCCAATTTGACCAATTGGTCAACTTGACCCAACCTAACCCAATTTGATGTAAATGAGTCAAATTGAGCCAAAACTTAACCAAATTATCTCCAATTGACTTGAAATTTGTGCTAACCCACTCTTGGCTTATTTCAAATCCACCAAAGTTAAATTCAATACCAAATGATCATTCTACCATTGGGTGAAAGGCATCACAAGAGATAAATCACCCATGTAAGTGGTCATTTCTATTCTTGGCCACTTGGTACTATTCTAATAGTCCACCTAGGCACTTAGGACACTGCCCAACCTAACCCAAGTGGTGGTTGGGTCTGCCATGACCCATGGGAGGTGAAATTACCTCACCCTCTCCATTGGAGCATTTGAAACCCATAGGACACCCATGATTCCTTTTTGGCAGCCACCTCCACTCCTTCAACCAACCAAGCAAAGCCAACTTACCTCCTACCTACCACCCATGACTTCTTGAGATGGCCGGACAACCACTACAAGCCAAACCTAATCCCACCATCTGATTAAGATGAAAGGGGGTATACACCCCCTCCTTTCCACTCAAACACACACAAAAATCATTCCTCAGAGCCTTAGCTACCCAAGATGAGCCGCTAGAGCCATTCCCCAAGCTCCTAAGTTTGTTCTTCGATCATAAAATGCCATTCCCATCTATCTCAAAATAGGATACTTTAATTTCTGACCTAACTTTTCTATTTCTCCATCAAACTCAAATTAACTTTGCATGCACCTTCCCTATGACTCATCGAGGAAGATCAAACCATCTCCCAAGCTTCTCAAGCATCGGTGGTGGGACTTCGATCAAAGTTGAGCTCCAAATCATGGTTCATGGCCTTCTGAGCGAACGTCAAGGAATTGATTCAATTTCTACTCAATAGAGCTTCATCTCCACCAAGATGAAGCTTCCTCAATCATTCAAGCCACCGATCTTGAGCTCCGATGAGGTATGCTTCCAAAATCAATCTTTAAGCAAAATTGAGTTGGAGCTTTTCGAATAAAACTTGCATCTCATGTGATCTTGACTGTTGAATCACATTTGATCGATGTCATGAAGGTGGGGGATCCTTTGGAGTTGATCCAAGCTCAGGTAAGCTCAGAGCAAGTGAGTAATGATGGATAGACTCAATTCTCCCTCACTCGCATGACATTAGATCATGCACCATCTGTTCCACATGATTGGAATGGACGGTCATGAGCAGATCCACTAGATCGATCTGATTTAATCCTATTAAGCTATGGTATTAATCATAGCCGTCTGATCTTAGATTGGATGGTGGACGAGAAACCGCATCCATCACCACCACGTAGGCACTGAGTCAGATAAGTTTTAAATAGCCAATCTCACGGTGCCACATAAAAAGCGTGCAATGTCTGTGTGCCACATGGCATCAAGAGGATTAGGCTTTAATTAGGCTTAATTAATCATTTTTAATGGTTGAAACATCTAAAAATCATAAAAATCATAGAGAAATAAAAATTGCAAATAAATATTTATTTTAATAGTATTTCAAAGGAGAATTAAAAAAAATCAAGAAAATTTAATTTAAAAATTTATTATTATCAATTAATCCCAAATTTTGTGGGATAATTTAGTGGGATGAGCTCTATCTCTTATGATTTTCTTGGGATTTATTGCTCACCTAATTAGAAAATTGACTAATTAAATCTTAACTACCCTTTAAAGTTAATTAATGATTAATTAATCCTATGAACTGTAACAAATTGGTTAATTAATTTTATTAATCATTATTTAATAGTAAGTGAACTAAGGAATAGGGTTGGGACCCCTTTCCCTAAGTTCATTTCCTTTTTTAAAATCACTTAATCAATTTGAAATCATAATCACATCGGACCTTAATTAATTAAATCTTGGGGTAAATCTTTAGGTGTTTAATAACCTTAAGGAGTTTAATGAAATTATGGTTAGTCCACATGTGGAAAACTATAAGAGTAATTAATTAAGTCCCTTAATCTAATTAAATATTAATCATGAGCCAATTGCATTCCCTTTATTTCCTAGGATCATTGCAAGTTTATTTTCCATGCATATCATGTTGGGTCATAATTACTTAGTTAATTACTTTAAGGTGACATAGGTATGGGTAATTAATTCATCTAATTAAGGGTTCAACTTAATTGACCAATAAAATCAAGTTAATTACATTTCTTAAATTAAATCAAATCACTAATATGGGAATGGGTTTAAATGTGTTGATTTAATTTAATATATGTGTGGCTATTATAACTATTAAATCCAAATGTATTTTTCAAAAGCTTATAAATGAATAATAATATGTGTTATGATGCTAGTTATAAAGACATAAGAAATGCATGTGCTTATAGCTTAAGTGTATGAATGTTGTGTTCTCTTTCCTCTATTCATGTGTTGATTTATATAAGATTGAATGGTAATAGGTATATAGTATGGACATCTCAGGAACAAGAGGCTTTAGTTAGCTCCAAGAAGGTCACTTGATTACCTCACTTCCTTGGTTTATCAATGTCACGTACCCATTTGATTTCATTATTATATATTTCAACATTAGAATTTTGATAAAGCTTTAATTCATACATATAAATGATTCAATCAAAAAATATACAATCTCATAGTTTTCTTTCCTCATTTATGTATACATCCATGTGTGTCCAAGAAAACCAAGTATATAGTCTAGACATCCCGGGAATACAAGGCTTTAGTTAGCCCCAAGGAGGTCATTTGATTACCTCACTTCCCTGGTTTAACAACTACCAAGGTTTATCAATGTCGCAATTTATTTGATTTCTATTATATATTTCAACATTAGAATTTTGATAAAGCTTTAATTCATACATATAAATGATTCAATCAAAAAATATACAATCTCTGCATAGTTTTCTTTCCCTCATTTATGTATACATCCATGTGTGTCCAAGAAAACCAAGTATATAGTCTAGACATCCTGGGAATACAAGGCTTTAGTTAGCCCCAAGGAGGTCATTTGATTACCTCACTTCCCTGGTTTAACAACTACACGTACTTGCTAATATCTTTGTACATGTATATGTATATGTGATTACTGAATAAAAATTCCATTTTACATTAAAATTGCATGCATTCATAATTGACTAAGTAGCTGAATTAATTAGCCATATGATTTAGAGCTTGCTTCTTATGTTCATGTATATGAATTTACATATGTTTGAATGCAAATGGGTATATAGTCTGGACATCCCGAGAATATGAGGCTTTAGCTAGCTCTAAGGAGGTCATTTGATTACATCACTTCAATGGTTTAATAACCACACATGCCTATTTAATTTCATTCTTATGTCATTTTTGCATAATATTTTGGATAAAGTTTTAAATTAATATGTTTATATGATTCAATCAAATAAAATATAAATTTTAAACATATACATACATTCATCATTTAAGTGTGCTAAAATATGTTGCATGTATAGATACACTTAGGATTAAATAATATGCATCTTACATGTGATGGAATGGAATGATTTAATATATGTCATGTTATAGTAATTCAATTAAATTAATCTTTAGATGCCTTTCATATTGAATAGGATTATTTAAAGTGAACCTAAACTTAGGATTAATTAAATTATTTAATAAGCCATTCACTAAAGAGAACTAAATCAAATTAATATACTTTAAAAAGTGACTTAAGGTTGGGATGAAAGAGGGTAATCCTCTTTTCCCCTCTTTATAACATTTAGTTGCTAAGTGTAGTCAAACGAAACAAAAGAAAACACAAATTAAAATTCTCAAATCAATTAAACTACTTCAAGTGAAATCAACCTTTCATGTTAAATTGAATCCTTCTACACTTAAAAAATACAACACTAATGTCTAACAAGACTTACCACACAAGCCTTCATACACACATTACAATTGATTCACCACTTCTAGCTCTAAGTTAGGATAGTGCATGATGTGTTCTATGTTTTGTTTTATAATGTATTATTTTAGATTGGATGTTAGGGTGTATGCTTCGTAGATTAAATGATAGGACAATATTAGCCTAATCATGTTTCCTGCAAGAGAATATGCTTAAGGAATGCTTAAAAATAAATGTGAATGCTCTTTCTGTAGTTTGCTTAAATCCTTAACCATAATCCAAGTTAGGACAGGTGGGCTTAGTTACCCATGTGTAGAGTGTTAAGTCCAAATTATAAATACAATAGCTTGGGATTACATATATATATATATTTAGCTAACCTCTATTTTGCAGGTGTAGTTAAATTTACTTTTTCCACATAAATGTAATTTTTGCAATAGGAATTAGGGTTAGTGCTATGAGGGATTAGAATTGTTGCGTGCTAGAAAACCAGTTGCGGTAGAGTAAAAGTATTCACCTTAGCTTCTTTGGGGAGTCCAGCACACACACAGGTATTTAAAGAGCGAACAATAAAACTCTAAAATTTTTACGTGGAAAACCTCAAAAAGAGGGAAAAACCACAGGGCCTAGCCCAGTAAAAAGATTCCACTATGTGTCTATTTCAGAGTACAAGATCTTCCTGATACCGGGGTTACAAAATTGTATATGAGAAATGGACAACAGCTATGTGACAACGAATCAGGTCGTAACAGTTGCTAGTAGTAGCAGATGATGGTGAACTATGCGGAGCAATCACCGGTGAAAATGCAGGGAATAATTACTAGCAATCTGAGGGAACAATCAGCGAGGAACAATCCCTGGTAGGAGTCATCATGATGGAGACTGATAGAGATTGACGACGGTGAGGATCAGCGGTGGCGGCTGATGGCGGCGGCGGTGGTTGACTACCGTCGAGTGGCGGCACGATTGTGCTTGGAGGATCTTTAGAGCTCTCTCCTCTCTCTACTTGGCCTCCCCTCATATGAGGAATGAGGGCTATTTATAGATTGGAGGAGTGGCGTCTCTGTAAATACATGCAAAACCCGTACCACTCCACTTCATCGGACGGCTCAAAATGATCCCCTTGATCATATGATGTATTTTGTGCATTTGAATGCTCAAATGAAGTCAGAATTGTAAGATCTTTGGCTTGTTGGAACCGGCTCGTCGAGATGCTCAATTTGACTATAAACACTTTATATTTGAGAGCTATTTAAGGATTTAACTGATATCCCAAAGTTTCTAAGGATAATTTAAGAGCTCGATCTCGACCAGTTTCAACTTCGGATCAGCTTGCTTTTAACATCAAGATTCGTGCTTTGACTAATAGTATTTTAAGTGTCATATCAGTTGCCCCCCTATTTTTGGATGACATTATCCTAATTCATTCCAAAATATCTGAAATTTTTTTTTCTAATTAAATGTCATAATGAGTAGAAGGATTTTTTTTTAAATAAATGTCATAATGAAGAGAGGTTTTTTTTTCTAATTAAATATCATAATAAAGAGAGGTTTTTTTTTTTAATTAAATGTCATAATGAATGGAGGGTTTTTTTTATTAAATATCATAATAAAGAAAGGTTTTTTTTAATTAAATGTCATAATGAATGGAGGGTTTTTTTTTTATTAAATGTCATAATGAATAGAGGGTTTTTTCTTTAAAAAAAAAAAACTAAATGTCATAATGACGAGAGGTTTTTTTTTTAATTTATTCTTTCTTTCCCCCTATGGTGGATCTATAAAAACCCCCTTAGGGCCAAGGGAGAAGGCACCTTCTCTTCTTCTTGAGTGAGGTTAGTTTGGAGGCGATCAAGAAGGCGATCAAGAGGCGTTCAGGGAGGCGATCAAGGAGGCGATCAAGGCCCACGGTACATACGTCGTGGTTCCGGTTTCCCGGCCTCGTCCGGTTTACTGGCCTCGTCGGACCGTCCGGGTTAGGAGGCGATCAAGGCCCACGGTACATACATCATGGTTCCGATTTATCGGCCTCGTCCAGTTTACTGGCCTCGTCAGACCGTCCGGGTTAGGAGGCGATCAAGGCCCACAGTACATATGTCGTGGTTCCAGTTCACCCTCGTCAATTTTCGGCGTCGCCGTGCAGGGGAGGCGATCAAGGCCCACCAGTACATATACATTAGTTCCGTTTACCGTCCTTGTCCGTTCGCCTCGCGTCTCAGGTTAGGAAGCGATCAAGGCCCGATACATACATCGTGGTTTTGATTTATCGGCCTCCCGGTTCAGCCTCGTTATGCTCAGGTTAGGAGGTGATCAAGGCCCATGGTACATACGTCGTGGTTCCGGTTTACCGGCCTCGTCCGGTTTACTGGCCTCGTCGGACCGTCTGGGTTAGGAGGCGATCAAAGAGACGATAACTGGAGACTGGGGTTGACGGCAATGCTCGACGATGGCGGACGGCGACGGTGGTCGGCGAGGATAACCAGCGATGATGGTGGTGACCGGCGGAGATTCACGGAAGGTGGAGTGCGCGATGTAATCTGCGGTGGTTGGCGGCCGACGGGGTGTGGTCGGCAACGGCAACCGGAGATGGTAGTCGATGGTGGCGACTGACGTCGATAGTGAAGATGCCGGTGATAAATCGGATAGTGAGCGGCAACGTAATCAGCAGCGGTGGCCGCTAGTTGGTGGCCGTGAGTTATCGGTAATTAACAGCGCGATAGTCAGTGGTGGCAGCATCCAAATGTCCGGCGCGAATGATCGCAGTGACCGTGAGAAGATTATGATGGTGATGGTATGGCGATAAGTGGTAACCGGCGAGATGGCAGCGATAGTGGTGGATGATTAACGCCGAGTGGCCGATGCGATGATAATCGATGAGTGGCGAGCGTCCGGTAGTCGACGGGATGACCACGATAAGTAGTAACTCAAATTCCGGCGATGATCTGCAGCGTTGACCGGAATAGTTGGCGGCCGAGTGGTCGGCAAGCAATAGCAGCAGAGTCGATAGTGGCGCCAGCGTCGGTATGGCAGTCACCGGTGATAGCGGTGGCAGCGGACCGACTTGATTAGCGGCCGACGAGGTGATTGCGTGAAGCGGCGGCAATCGATGGTGGAGGCTGGCGTCGGTAGTCGGCGGGGATGACCGGCGATGATGGTGGTGACCAGCGGAGATTGCCGGTGATGGTGATGATTTTTGACCTTTCCAAAGTTGTTTATCAGAGTGTGACTCAATGACGTTAACCTGTGTGGAGAGGTTGAATTGAATCCGCTGAGGATTTTGACCAATCCGAGGTTGTTTGTCAGAGTGTTACCTGATGACGTTAACCTCTATGGAAGAGGCCGTGGGAAGTCCACCAATGATCTTTTGACCTATCCTAGGTTGTTTATCAGAGTCTGACTCGATGGAGTTAACCCGATGACGTTAACCTGTGTGGAAGAGGTTGAATTGAATTCGCTGAGAATTTTTTACCTATCTGAGGTTCTTTGTCAGGGTGTTACCCGATGACGTTAACCTGTATGGAAGAGGTCGAATTGAATCCACTGAGGATTTTTGACCTATCCGAGGTTGTTTGTCAGAGTCTTTACTCGATGACGTTAACTTGTATGGAAGAGGTCGAATTGAATCCGCTAAAGATTTTTGACCTATCCGAGATTGTTTATCAGAGTGTCACCCAATGACATTAACCTGTATGGAACAGGTCGAATTGAATCCACAAGATTTTGACCTATCCAGGTTGTTTGTCGAAGTCTTTGCTCGATGACGTTAACTGTATGGAAGAGGTTGAATTGAATCTGAGATTTTGACCCATCCGAGGTTGTTTGTCAGAGTGTTGCCCAATGACGCTAACCTGTATGGAAGAGGTCGAATTGAATCCGCTGAGGATTTTTGACCTATCCAAGGTTGTTTGTCGGCGTTACCCAATGTTAACACTATGGAAGAGGTCAAATTGAATCGAGGATTTTGACCCATCCAGGTTGTTTATCGAGTATTACTGGTTGGCGTTAACGTGTGGAAGAGGTTGGTGAATCGAGAATTTTGACCTATCCAGGTTCTTTGTCGGTGTTACCCGATGACGTTAACCTGTATGGAAGAGGTCGAATTGAATCCACTGAGGATTTTTGACCTATCCGAGGTTGTTTGTCAGAGTCTTTACTCGATGATGTTAACCTGTATGGAAGAGGTCGAATTGAATCCGCTGAGGATTTTTGACCTATCCGAGATTGTTTATCAGAGTGTCACCCAATGACGTTAACCTGTATGGAACAGGTCGAATTGAATCCGCTGAAGATTTTTGACCTATCCGAGGTTGTTTGTCAGAGTCTTTGCTCGATGACGTTAACCTGTATGGAAGAGGTTGAATTGAATCCGCTGAGGATTTTGACCCATCCGAGGTTGTTTGTCAGAGTGTTGCCCAATGACGCTAACCTGTATGGAAGAGGTCGAATTGAATCCGCTGAGGATTTTTGACCTATCCGAGATTGTTTGTCAGGGTGTTACCCAATGACGTTAACCTATATGGAAGAGGTCAAATTGAATCCGCTGAGGATTTTGACCCATCTGAGGTTGTTTATCAGAGTATTACTCGTTGACGTTAACCTGTGTGGATGAGGTTGAACTGAATTCGCTGAGAATTTTTGACCTATCTGAGGTTCTTTGTCAGGGTGTTACCCGATGATGTTAACCTGTATGGAAGAGGTCAAATTGAATCCACTAAGGATTTTTGACCTATCCGAGGTTGTTTGTCAGAGTCTTTACTCGATGACGTTAACCTGTATGGAAGAGGTCGAATTGAATCCGCTAAGGATTTTTGACCTATCCGAGGTTGTTTGTCAGAGTGTCACCCAATGACGTTAACCTGTATGGAAGGGGTCGAATTGAATCCGCTGAGGATTTTTGACCTATCCGAGGTTGTTTGTCAGAGTCTTTTCTCGATGACGTTAACCTGTATGGAAGAGGTTGAATTGAATCCGCTGAGGATTTTGACCCATCCGAGGTTGTTTGTCAGAGTGTTGCCCAATGACGCTAACCTGTATGGAAGAGGTTGAATTGAATCCGCTGAAGATTTTTGATCTATCCGAGGCTGTTTGTCAGGGTGTTACCCAATGATGTTAACCTGCATGGAAGAGGTCGTGGGAAGTCCACCAAGGACCTTTTGACCTATCCTAGGTTGTTTGTCAGAGTCTTTGCTTGATGACATTAACCTGTGTGGAAGAGGTCGTAGGAAGTCCACCAAGGATCTTTTGACCCATCCTAGGTTGTTTGTCAGAGTCTTTGCTCGATGACGTTAACCTATATGGAAGAGGTCGATTAAAACATCCATTTGTGGTTGTAGCCAAAGTTGCTCCTTAACCTTGGTCTCATTTTTCCATGAGTATGAGTGGAAAAACATAATTTGCAAAGCTATATCTCTTCTCAATGTTGAAATATCCTCCAACTTTGACTTGTTTCTTGGGATAGTAATCGATTAGATGCTTAATATATTAACATGGGTGATCTTCTGAGATTAAGAGTTGCCCCCCAGTTCCTGACAGAATCTAAAGGAACAAAGTTTGATGCATCTTCATTCTTCGCTTGCGCTCTTTAAAAGCTTGAAATGCTCCACCTCGATGGTGGTTTTGATCTTGTTGGGAAACTTGGTCGTCATACAAGATGAAATAATGGGAATCAATATCCCACAGATGGTGCTAAACTATTGCGTGCTAGAAAACCAGTTGTGGTAGAGTAAAAGTATTCGCCTTAGCTTCTTTGGGGAGTCCAGCACACACACAGGTATTTAAAGAGCGAACAATAAAACTCCAAAATTTTTACATGGAAAACCTCAAAAAGAGGGGAAAACCACAGGGCCTAACCCAGTAAAAAGCTTCCACTATCTGTCTATTTTAGAGTACAAGATCTTCCGTCGGGGTTCAATTGTATATGAGAAATGGACAAACTATGTGACAATCAGGTAATAATTGCTAGTAGTAGCAGATGATGGTGAACTATCACGGAGCAATCACCGGTGAAAATGCGGGGAACAATTACTGGCAGAAATGCAAGGAACAATCACTGGCAGAAACGCAGGGAACAATCCCTGGTAGGAGTCATCATGATGGAGACCGACAGAGATTGACGACGGCGAGGATCAGCGGTGGCGGATGCGGCCGGTGGTTGATGAGCCAGTGGCGACACGATTGTGCTTGGAGGATCTTAGAGCTCTCTCCCTATCTCTCTTAGCCTCCCCTCATATGAGGAATAAGGGCTATTTATAGATTGGAGGAGTGGCATCTCTATAAATACATGCAAAACCCGTACCACTCCACTTCATCGGATGGCTCAAAATGATCCCCTTGATCATATGATGTATTTCGTGCATTTGAATGCTCAAATGAAGTCAGAATTGTAAGATCTTTGGCTTGTTGGAACCGGCTCATCGAGACGCTCGATTTGACTATTTACACTTTATATTTGAGAGCTATTTAGAGATTTAACTGATATCCCAAAGTTTCTAAGGATAATTTAAGAGCTCGATCTCGACCAGTTTCAACTTCGGATCAGCTTGCTTTTAACATCAAGATTCATGCTTTGACTAATAGTATTTTAAGTGTCATATCAAGAATGAGTAGTGGCTAGAAGGCTTTATCTTGGGGTGCCCTGTGATGCCTTTGAAGCAAGCACCAAATCAAATTAAATGGAGATATGAAGAAAGAAAACCCACATAACATTTAATACAATTATAATTATTCATTCATATTTGAGGTTGTATATTACCCCATCTTTTCTCTCTTCGAAATGTACGGTGATACCTGACCACACCAGCCTTTTATTCTTTTATGATAATTTATATAATTATTTGATGTTATGTTTACATTGTGCATTAGGACGACATGATTTTCATGGTTTCTTAAATGATTTATGCTTTAATGTGTGGCTTGGATATGATTAGGCTCTTAGGATAAAAATAACTTTTCTACCCAACTAATAAATCATAATTAAATTTTAAACTACTAATAACCTCATCATAAAACCTAAGACATAAATATAATAATTAAAAGATTTTGCAACCCCTTAGCTGTATGGTTGTATGTTTCACATCATGCATGCATATTCTTTCTCTCTTGAACATGAAGGATCTTCAGTTCTTGCACAATAAAGGAATGCTTGACCTATGAGAGCATTCCTTATGGTGGAGAACACCTTCTTCTAGCTGATTTGACCCATAACCTATTTCATCAAGCATTTAGGCATAATAAATCCTAAAGCCTCTGTCAAAATGATGTGTATAAAATGAAATAAAATTTGAAAAGATTTTGCTTCTATAGATTAAGTCATATTCTTATACCACTCATGCTCTAATCTCTTAGAGAGTTTATTTAGGATTTTAGTCTCTTTCTAATTAAATAACTACCCTAGCTATCTTGCAATTCATAAGACCGAACTACATGGTTTAAAAATCATAGGAGGAGTTAACTAGCGGCCACTCTAAGCAGTTATATGTCTAGAAGTCAGAAAATTTATTCTCTCTTATAGAGGTAAACTCTTATGTCCACTTGTCGCTTAGATTTAGGTCATTCTTTAGCTCGTACTAAATCTCCCTAGATTTAGGATATGAGGTAGCTATTTCCTTTGGGCTACGAGCATAAATCTTCACCTCTTAGGCATTCCCACAACCTTGTGTTGGTGGATTATAAGCCCTAGTAATCTAATTAATTTCAACTCAAAATATATAAATCTCTTCAACTTCAAAATTATAAAGCCTAACCATAGGATAGATTGGAATGTTCACTAGGCTTCCTAGTATCATGAGCATTTCCTACTTATTTTATTTGGATTCCAAAAATAAGTCTTCTCCCAATTGATTTTCTAATTACAACCAATCCTTTGATAGTCTAACCTTAAAATCTTTGGAGATGATAATTATCTACTTTAGTTGAGAGTATTCTTAGTAAATTTCATTTCCTAAGATGTAATTAACTATGGGGGTCCATAGGGAACTTAAAAACTTGGTTTAATATAAACCTTACTTTATTAGTCTATGTAAAGTAGGGAAAAATCTCAAGTACATTGGAAGACCCATCATGGCTTAGGAGTCTTTATTATGTGATTAGGTCCATTGTAGGGTGATGCTTATATCTTTTGAGATAGTACATCATACCTCAATGTTGTACCTCAAAAAGTACCCACCCTCATACATCTAAAAATAAACACCACAAGGCCTTCTCGCCTTGTTCATTGAATCTCTTAACAACATCCTTTCTTGTTAGAGTTTGGAGATGTCGATCCTCAAGTAGGCAAGGGTTCTTCGACTCATATTATTGACTGATACACCTAGGTCAACCAAAACTTTGGATAGCCTGTATCTGCCAACATCCACTATAATGTAAAGAGGCGATTGTGCTCCATCATCCTTAGGAGTAAGTCTTCATCGCTGAATGTAACTCTTAAGATGTCCTTTGAGTGGCATGCCTCCTCTTTAGTAGTGGTCAGCTGAGCTAAGCATATCTCTAGATCAAGTAAGGTCCTAATTAGAGATTCCCTCATCTCATTGGATAAGAAAAGGGTGTCATATATTCTTAACTTAGTTGGAAACTTTCTAAGGTGAGCTAGGACATTGTAATCAACTCTAGTTTGGTCCTCCACAAGTATATCCATGGGTGGATCATCCTATGGAGGGGCCATCTGCTTATAGAACCAATGGCTTGCTTACCCATATCATGAGGTGTTGGAGGTAAAACTTTTCCACTCCGTAGGTTGACTTTAGTGACTTCTTAGAATGACGAGCTTGTGAAAAGTTCTACCTTCTCATCGGGCATACTTACTTCTCTTATGAGATCCTCAAAGTTAGTTAACTCCAAGTAAATCTCAAGAGGTGAACTTGATTGATTTAGAGAAGGATAGTCCAAATCTGAATAAAAAAATGGATAGAAACTACTAGAGCTATTATTTTTATTTAAACTCGGAGAGCTTTCAATAGGAAAAACATCGAGAGCATTAGAAGTAGACAATATATAAGTAGAATCAGCTTTCTTCATTAATTTCTTTTTGTGTGGAGATATATGATAGAAATCAAATAAAGTAAGTGGAGTAAGGGATTTAGTTACCTTATCCCTAGATACAATGCTCCTAATGGTAGAAGAGGAGTTACAAGAAGAGGTGGTAGCTGCGATGGTGGAGGGCTTCTGGACTATCCCTGCTGCTGCTAGGCTGTCACCCTCCCTAACTTGTCCTTTGTAACTAGCAAACCTTCCTTAGTGTTTGAGGTTTAAGCTACTTCAGGCACCTGCAAGGAAAGCTTCTTTATCTTAGAAATGATCTTCTTAGAGGTTTGAGATAGGGAGATATCCTAACTTTCCTTGGTCTTAAGAGGATCGTAGGTATCCCCAAGGATTACTCTAATAGAACTGGATGGTTGTTCTAATAAGTGTTCCTAAGGGATAACTATAGCTCATAACTTATAGCTGTGCTCAGGCTAGTCCTTAAAAGTGATACAATCTTCTAAGACATGGCCTAACATGCGGTGGTAGGAGCAATAGCTAGGATCATCGCTCTTGCCCACTTCCTCCAGCCTCTCAGGCTTTAGTGACTAAAAGTCAGGTTTATTTAAGAGATTCTTAAAGATTTTTCTAACTTCCTCCCTCTTAAATGAATATAGCTTATTCAATCTATTGGCAAGGGTAGGTGGAAAGTAGCTACCTGGTGATGGATATGAATACCGCTGGTGGGTAGGCTGCTGAGGTGGTGGAAATGGTCATTATTGTTGCTACGGTGGCCAGTATGATGGCTGAGGTAGTGGAAGAAGAGGTGGCCAAAGAGGTTGCTGAGCACGTAGTCTCTCATACTAAACTCAGTTGGCTACTTCCATCTATCCACTGACAGAACTGTGCTTGGCTTCTTCTCAAACACCTTCTGTAGCTTGGGCCTAGATGATTGGCCGGGTAAGAAAAACTATTTGGCTTCCTCTTATAGGCTAGCCGCCTTGTTGATTAATCTCTCGAATGTTTTGATGGTAAAGCCCTGAAGCATGAAGGTGACCGGGCCATTGGATATTCCTGAGAAAAATCTCAAAGGCATGTTGTTCGGATAGTTATGGTTCACATTTCATGCTCAGGTTGCACCACCTGAGAAAGTAGTCAACAAGGGACTCGTTGAGTTTCTATTTCTCTATAATGAGGTCGCCTACAATCACCCTCTGCTGAGCTCTAGCAAATCTCTTGATGAAGAGGTGCTCCAACTCAACAAAAAGACTTCACCGAACCGTTAGGCAGTTTGGCATACTAATTAAATGCAACACTTGACCGACTGCTAATGAAAAGGCGGAAGAGGAGTGCATTGCAGCCACCTATGTTACAACAGCCGACTCTAAATTGTGCAATGTGTTTTCTTGGGTTCCCTCTACCATCAAAGATCTTGAAGGATGGTGGCAGAAAACCTAAATAAAATAAAAACTAAATAAAAACTTAAACTTAAAAATAAATAAAAAAACCTAAACCTAAAATAAATAAAATAAAATAAATATAAAACTAACCTAAAATAAATTAAACTAAAATAAATAAAACTTAAACCTAAACCTAAACCCTAAACTAAATAAAATAAAATAAACTAAAAATAAACCTAAACCTAAACTTTAAAAAAACCTAAATAAACCTAAAATAAAAGACTAAAACCTAAACCTAAATCTAAAAATAAAAAATAAAACATCAACATAAAAAATAAAATAAAAATAAAACTAAACTAAAAAATAAACATAAACCTAAACTTAAAAAATAAAAAAAATAAAAAAACCTAAACTAAACTAAATAAAAAAATAAACCTAAATAAAAAATAAAATAAATAAAAATGAATAAAAAATAAACTAACTAAACTAAATAAACCTAAACCTATTGGATTACTTTTTTTTTTTTGAAAAATCCTAAACCCTAAACCTACAACTTTAAACCCTAAACCCTAAACCTTATCCCTAAACCCAAACCCTACCAACCTAAACCCTAACCCTAACCTTGGCCCTAAACCAAACCTTAAAACCTAAACCCTAAACCTTAAAGCCAAAACCCTAAACCTAAACCCTAAAACACAAACGCTCTAAACCCTAAACTCTAAATCTAAAATCCAAATCTAAAACCCTAAACCCTAAAGCTTAAGCATTTAAACCCTAAACACTAAACCCTATCCCTAAACCCTAAACCATAAAACCTTAAAACTCTAAACACTAAACCACACCACTAAGCCCAAACCCTAAAACCTTAAACCTAAACCTAAAATAAATAAAACATAAAATAAAATAAATAAATAAACTTAAACATTAATAACATAAAATAAAACATAAACCTTAAAATAAAATAAAATAAACTAAAATAAACTAAAATAAAATAAATAAAACCTAAATAAACTAAGAAAAAAAACCTAAATAAAATAAAAAACTGTAAAAATATAAATTAATCCAAAATAAAATAAAATAAAATAAAAATTAATTAAAAACCTAAACCTTAAAATTAAACCTAAAAATAAATAAAAATAAATCCTAAACCCTAAACTAATAAGAAAACCAAAACCTAAAATAAAAATAAAATAAGCAAAAGAAAATAAACCTTATACTAAACCAAAATAAACTAAACTAAAATAAATAAAACCTAAACTTAATCTTAAAATATAAACCTAAACCTAAACTTAAAACTAAATAAAATAAAATAAACTAAAATAAACCTAAACCTTAAAACATAAACCCCAAAAAAATAACCTAAAATAAAACCTAAAAAAAAAAAAATCTAAACCTAAAAAAAATAAAATAAAACCTAAACTTATAAAATAAAATAAAATAAAACTAAAAGGTAAATACACCTAAACTTAAACCTAAATAAATAAAAAATAAAACTAAAATAAATAAACTAAAAAAATAAAATAAACCAAATATAAATAAAAATAAACTAAACTAAAAATAAATAAAATAAATAAACTTAAACCTACCAGTTTACTTAATATATTTTTTTTAAAAAAATCCTAAACCCTAAACCCTAAACCATAAATCTTAAACCCTAAAACTATAACCTTAAACCCTAAGCCCTAAACTTCAAAAAACCCTAAACCCTAAACCCCAAACAATAAAACCTTAAATGCTAAAACTTAAACCCTAAACCCTAACCCTAAACCCTAAATCCTATACCCCAAATCCTAAACCTAAACCTAAACTAACTAAATAAATTAAAAAATAAACCTAAACCCAAAAACCTCATATGCCTAAACCTAAACCTAAACCCTATGAATGGTGGTGGCGGAGAAAGAGATTGGGGATATGATGGTGGAACCCACTAGTCGAGAGGCTGGGGTGGTTCTTCTGGTAATTGGAGAAATTGAAGAACGGCTGATCATATCTACTCCTTATGGAACTGTCTTTATAGTAGAGATGATTTTAGTTATCTAAGGTTTTTGATTTCCTCTATGCGTACTCATTTTTTATTTATGTCATCGCTTGTGTCTTAGAGAACTTGGTGTGCTATGTGGCAAATGAAATCAAAAAGTAGAAATGTTGAATCTGAATTTGTTCTCTATTAAATATAAAATAAAAAACCCTAAACCCTAAACTAAAACCTAAACCCTTTACCCTAAAAACCCTAAACACTAAACCCTAAACTCTAAACACTAAACCCTAAACCGTAAACCCTAAAACCCTAAACCCTAAACCCCAAACCCTAAACTCTAAACTAACCCTAAACCCTAAAGCCTAAAAAGCTAAAAATAAAAACCTAAACTAAACAAAACCTAAAAATAAAATAATTAAGTACAAACCAAAAAAATAAAAATAAAAATAAAATAAAAAAATTAACTATAACCTAAACCTAAACTTAAAATTAAAACTAAACTTAAAAAACAAAATAAAATAAATAATAAAAACTAAATAAAAATAAAATAAATAAAAACCTAAACTAAACAAAAAAAATAAAAAACTAAATAAAATAAAAACTAAACTTAAAATAAAAATAAAATAAACCTAAAAAATATAGAATACAAACTAAATAAAAACATAAAATTAAACAATAAACAAAAAAAAACCTAAAAAGAAAAAACCTAAATTTTAAACTAATAAAAAAACATTAAACCTAAAATAAAAATAAAATAAACCTAAACCTAAATTAAAATAAGTAAAACCTAAAATAAAAATAAAATAAATCTAAACCTAAACCTAAACTAAAAAATAAAATAAAAACCTAAAATAAAAATAAAATAAAAAGAAGAAAATAAACCTAAATCTAAACTAAAATTAACTAAACTAAAATAAATAAAACCTAAACCTAAACCTAAACATAAACTAAATAAAATAAAATAAAAATAAATCTAAACCCAAACTAAACAATAAAACCTAAAAATAAACCTAAAATAAAAACCTAAAACCTAACACCAAAAAAATAAAATAAAAACCTAAACCTAAGCCTAAAAATAAAAAATAAAACCTAAACCAAAAATAAATAAGATAAAATAAAAACTAAAAAATAAACCTAAATCAAACCTAAAATAAAACCTAAAAGTAAACTAAAATAAAACCTAAACTAAAATAAATAAAACTAAACTAAATAAAAAATAAAAATAAATAAAAAAAAATAAAAATAAGATAAAATAAATAAATAAATCTAAAACTAAAACTGATTGTTAATTTTAAAAATAAAGTAAAATAATAAAAATAATAAAATCTAACCCTAACCTTAAAACTAACCCTAAACACCTGAACCAAACCCTAAGAAACCCTAAAACTCTAAACCCTAAACCCAAACCCTGATCCCTGGCTAAACCCTAAACCCTAAACTCTCCTAAACCATAAACCCTGATAAACCCTAAAGGCCCTAAACTAATCCCACTAGGCCCTAAAAACTCTAAACACAAATCTAATCAATCTGCCATAACTAAAAACTCCAAAATAAACTAAACCTGACTGGGCTCTACTGGGCCCTGGGCTCTAAACCTAACTCCTCTGACTCACACTTAATGGTGCCCAACTATAACTACTGATGCTAACCACAAACCTACTGACCTGATCTGATCTTCCTATACCACCTACCTACCCTAAACCCCCTACCCTACTCCACAACCTAAACTGAGCCTCCCACTTAAGATCCTAACCCAAGACCTAAAACTATTAAACCTAAATAATATAAATCTAAACCAAAATATAATTAAAACTAAACTAAAACCTAAATAAATAATAAAATAAAGATAAAAATAAATAAAACAAAACTAAAAAAAATAAAAACCTAAATAAAATAAACTAAACCTAAAATAAAAATAAAATAAACCTAAAATAAAGAAAATAAAAACTAAAAAAAATACACAAACCTAAAAAAATAAAAATAAAACCTAAACTTTAAAAAAAAAAAAAATGACTAAACCTCAAAATAAAATAAAATAAACCTAAAATAAAATAAAATAAACTAAACCTAAACTAAAATAAACTTAACTAAAATAAATAAAACCTAAACCTAAGCAAAATAAACTAAACTAAAAACCTAAACTAAATAAAATAAAATAAACTAAAAATAAACATAAACCTAAAATAAAAAATAAAACCTAAAAATAAATCAAAAATAAAAACCTAAAACCAAACCCTAAAAAAAACCTAAACCTAAACCTAAAAATAAAATATAAAACATAAACCAAAAAAATAAAATAAAAATGTGACTAAACTAAAAATGTACCTTAAACCTAAACCTAATCCTAAAAAATAAATTAAATAAAAAATCTAAACTAAAATCAAAATAGACTCAAATCAAAATAAAAAATAAAATAAACTAAATAAACCTAATCCTACTAGTTTACTTAATTTTAAGAAAAACTAAAAATAAAAAATAAAATAAATAAAATAAAATCACTAAACTAAACCCTAACCACTCTAAAAAACCTAAACCCTCCCAACCCACTAAACTGACCAACCACAAATCTTAAACCCTCACTTAAACTATCTCCAACTGAGCAAACCTACCACCTAAAACTACCACAGGCCCTCCACCACTGACCTAACCTCCTACCTGATTGAGCCTAAATCCACCTGGGCCCTAAACTAATGTGCCTAACCACTATACTGAAGGCTCCCTGCCCCCATTCCTCTGACCTTCCCACCCACCAAAACTGACCTAAACTGGGCTAACACTGACCCTAAACCCTCCACACCCAAAACCTCCCTAAAACCTAAACTCCTAAACTAAATAAAACCTAATATAAAACTTAAACCTAAATAAAATAAATTAATAAAATAAAACCTAAACCTAAAACTAAAAATAAAATAAAATATTTAAATACCAAAATTAAATTAAAAATAAAATAATCCTAGAAATAAAAAAACCTCAAAAATAAATTAAATAAATAAAAGAAGAAATGTTGAATCTAAATTTGTTTTTGATTAAAAATAAAGAAAATAAAAACCAAAAATCCTAAACCCTGAACTAAAACCTAAAACCTAAACCCTAAACCCTAATCCCTAAACCCTAAATGCTAAACCCTAAACCTTAAACACTAAACCCTAAACCTTAAAACCTAAACCCTAAATCTTAAACCCAAAAAAAAACCTAAACCCTAAAAAGTTAAAAACCTAAACCTAAACTAAATAAAACCTAAAATAAAGTGAAATAAAATAAAATAAATTAAATAATAACATAAACTAAAACTTAAACCTAAACCTAAAAAAATAATAATAAAACAAAGAAACTAATATAAAATAATTAATAACTTAACCTAAATTAAGAAATAAAATAAACCTTAGAATAAAAACTAAATAAAATAAAAATGAAACGTAAAATAATAATAAAATAAACTTAAAATAAAATATAATAAAATCTAAATAAAAACATAAACCTAGAAAAAAAACCCAAAACCTTATAACTAACCCAAAACCCTAAACCCAAAACCTACAACCAAACCCAAACCTTAAACCCTACCACATGCCTAAATAAATCTTAAAACTTTAACATTAAAGCCAAATACCATGGCTAAATCCCTCGCTACCCAAAATCTTAAACCATAAACCCTAAATCCACACCCTAAACCCTAAACCATGCCCTAAACCTAAACTAAACTAAACCTAAAATAAATAAAACTTAAACTTATATAAAATTAAAAATTAAAATAAAAACCTAAGCTAAAACCTAAACACCTAAAATTAAAATAAAATAAAATAATTAATAATATAAACAAAACTTTAAAATAAAATAAACCTAAGAATAAAAAACCTAAATAAAAAAAACAAATCTATAATAAAAATAAAATAAAAATAAAAAATAAAATTAAAACTAAATAAAAACCTAAACCTAAAAAAATAAACCTAAAAATAAAACCTAAAAGTGAATACAAAATAAAACCTAAACCATAACCAAACAAAAAAAACCTAAAACTAAACTAAAATAAATAAAATAAAATAAACCTAAATCTAAACTAAATAAAATAAACTTACTGGACCTAAATATACCAAGCCTAAACCTAAACCTAAATTAAAAATTAAATTAAAATAAACTAAAGTAAACCTAAACCTTTACTAAAATAAAACGAAATAAAAACCAAAACTTAAAATAAAATAAAACCTAAACCTAAACCTAAAAATAAAAATAAATCCTAAACCTACAAAATAAAATAAAATAAAACTCAACTAAAAATAAACATAAAAACCTAACCTAAAAAATAAACTAAAATAAATAAACCTAAAATAAATAAACTAAATAAATAAAATAAAAGTAAACATAAATAAAATTAAAATAAAGAAAACTAAAATAAATAAACATTAACTAAATAAATACCTACTGGGTTTATTTAATTTTTTTAAAAAAATCTAAAACCCTAACCCTAAACCCAACCCTAAAATCCTAAACATAAACTACTAAACCTAAACTAAACCACAAACCTAAACTTAACCATAATTCCTAAACCCTCCTAAACCCCAAACTCTAATCTCTAAACCCTAAACCCTAAACCCCAAAACCCTAAACCCTAAATACCTAAAAACCTAAACCTAAACTGAATAAAACATAAAAATAAAATAAATTAAAAAACCTTTGGCACTGGAGGTTACAACCGTGGTGGTAGTGGAGGGAGAGATCGGGGATATGATGGTGGATCCCGCTACTCGAGAGGCCCAGGAGGTTCTTCTGGGAACTGGAAAAACTAAAGAACGACCAATCCGTTCTACTTCTTATGGAACTATGTCTTAATAATAGAGCAGGTTCTAGTTATATGGGGTTTTTGATTTGCTCTATGCATGCTCATTACTGATCTATGTCATCGCTTGTGTCTTAAAAAACTTTGTGTGTTACATGGTTGATGAAATAAAAAAAAAGAAATATTGAATCTATATTTATTCTCTATTAAAAAAATAATCAATAACTTTAAAACCTAAACTAAAACCTCAACCCTAAACCAAAAACCAAAACCCTAAATCGTAAACCCTAAAAACCCTAAACCTTAAACCCTAAATGCAAAACATTAAACCATAAACCTTAAACCCTAAAACTCTAAATCTAAAAACAAAACCTAAAAATAGATGAAAAATAAAACCTAAACTTAAAATAAAATTAAAATAAACCTAAACCAAAATTAAAATAAACTAAATTAAAATAAATAAAATAAACCTAACTACCTAAACTAAAAACCTAAACTAAATAAAATAAAATAATCAAAATAAACCTAACATAAACTAAAAAATAAACCTAAAAATAAACCTAAAATAAAACCTAAAACCTAAACCTAAAAAATAAAATAAAATAAAACTAAACTAAAAATAAACATAAACCTAACCTAAACCTAAAAACTAAAAAAAAAAAAAACTAAATAAATAAACCTAGTAAATAAACTAAAAATTAAAATTAAAATAAAATAAATTAAAATAAATAAAATAAATAAATAAAAAACAATGTTGGCTGTTATTTTTTAAATAGAAACCTAAACCCTAAACCCTACCACCTAAAACTAAACCTAAACCCTAAACACTAAACCCAAACCTAATCAAAACCATAAACCTAAACCCTAAACCCTAATACCTCAACCATAAACCCTAAACTAACCTAAACCCTCATCCCAAAAAACCCTCATAAATAAACTCTAAATCTAAACCCTAAAATAAAACCCAAACCTAAACCTAAACCTAAAGTAACTAAATAAATTAATAATATAAACCTAAACCTAAAAATAATAAATCTAAACCCTAAGAATGGGAAGAACCTTGATAGAACAACACCATCAACCGGGCTATCTAGATCTAGCGGTGGAGGGAGGTGGCTATTATAGTGGAGGTGGGGATCTAGAGGTGTTGTGGTGGAGGTGGTGGTGGGCATGGTGGTTATGGTGGTAGGAGGAGCGACGGAGGTTATAACCATGGTGGTGATGGAGGAAGAGATCGGGGTTATGATGGTGGATCCCACTACTCAAGAGGCCGAGGTGGTTCTGATGGGAACTGGAAAATCTAAAGAATGATCGATCTGATCTGCTGCATATGGAACTGTCTCTTTAGAGTAGAGATGGTTCTAACTATCTAATGCTTTTGATTTTCTCTATGCATACCCATTTTTTATCTATGTCATCGCTTGTGACTTTGAAAGCTTGGTGTGTTGGTTGATGAAATAAAAATGAAAAAATATTGAATCTAAATTTGTTCTCTATTAAAAAAAAACCAAAAAACCCACAAACCTAAACTAAAATTGAACCTAAACTAACCCTTAACCCTAAACCCTAAACCCTAAAACCTACTAAACCCTAAACCACTAATCCCTCCACACCTAAACCATAAACCCTAAACCCTAAATGCTAAACATTAACCCAAAAAGAAACCCTAAACCTTAAACCTTAAACCCTAAACCTTAAACCATAAACCCTAAACTAACCCTAAACCTTAAACCATAAACCTTAAACCCTAAAAGCTAAAAACATAAACCTAAATTAAATAAAACCTAAAAAAATAGATAAGAAAATCTAAATAAATAAATAAATAAATACATAAACTATAACCTAAACCTAAAATGAAATAAAATAAAATAAAATAAACTAAAATAAAATAAATAAAACCTAAACTAATAAATAAAACCTAAATAAAATAAAAGTAAACCTAAAAGAAATAAACCTAAAATAAAACTAAATAAAACCAAAACTTAAAATAAATGTAAAATAAAACCTAAAATAAATAAAAATAAAACCTAAACCCATTCAATAAAACAGCCTAAAATGATGATAAACCTCATAAACTAAAATAAGCTAAACTAAATTAAATAAATCCTCCTAAACATAAAATAAACTAAACCTAAACCTAAACCTAAAACCTATATATAATAAAATAAACTAAAATAAACCTAAACTAAATTAAAATAAAAACTAAAAAAATAAAAATAAAAAAACCTAAAATAAAATAAAAACCTAAAATAAAATAAAATAGAAAATAGAACTTAAACCTAAAATAAAATAAAACTAAAAATAAAAGTTAAATAAACCTAAAAATAAATAAAATAAAATACTAAATTAAAATAAATTAACATAAATAAATAAACTAAACTATAAAAATATAATTAAACAAATAAAAATTAAATAAATTAAAATAAATAAAATAAACTAAATAAACCTAAATAAGTTTACTTAATTTAAAAATACATAAAATAAAGAAAGAAACCCTAATAAACCTAAACCCTGGCCTAAAGCCATAAACCCGAAACCTTAAATCCTACCTAAACCCTAAACATTAAACCAAGCCCTAAACCCTAAACCTTCCCAACCCTAAACTAAACCCTAAATCTTAAACTACCTAAAACCCTACCCAATACTGAGCTTAGCTCTTTAAATCCCCAGACCCACTGAGCCACAAACCAAAGCTAACCACAACATAATCCCTAAATCCTAAACCTAATGCCTAACACTAAATGCTACCATTAACCCTAAACCCTAACTGCATAAATCCTGACCCAAACCACAAACCCAAACCAGACCTGAGCCAAAAATCTAAAACCCAACATAAACTAAAAAACCTAAATAAATAAAATAAACTAAACCTAAATAATATACAAATTAAAATAAAATAAAAAACATAAATTAAAACCTAAATAAATAAAATAAAATAAAAATAAAATAAAAAAAACTAAAAAAAAATAATAAATAACCTAAAAAAACTAAAAAATAAAATAAACCTAAAAAGAAGAAATTAAATAAAATAAACACTAAAGGTAATATAAAATAAAATAAACTTAAAATAAACCAAAAATAAAATAAAGTAAAAACTAAATAGAAACCTAAATCTAAAAATTAACCTAAAATTAAATAATAAATATAAATAAAATAAAAAAAACTAAACCTAAAATAAAAAAGATAAACAAAATAAAATAAACCTAAACCTAAACTAATAAATAAAAACTAAACCTTAAAATAAATATAATAAAACCTAAACCTAAACTAAATAAAATATAATAAACTAAAAAAAATAAAACTAAAATAATAAAACCTAAATAAACCAAATATAAACCTAAAACCTAAACCTAAAAATAAAAATAAAACCTAAAACTAAATGTAAAAATAAAAAATAAAACATAAACCTTTAAAATAAAATAAAATTAATACTCAATAAATAAATCTAAACTTAAAAAAAATAAAAAAATAAAACTAACTAAAATAAATAAATAAATTAAATAAAATAAAAATAAACATAAATAAAAATAATAAATAAAATAAATAAAAATAAATTAAATAAACCTAAATCTACCAATTTATTTAATTTAAATGAAAAAAAACCCTAAACCCTAGGCTAACCCTAAACTCTAAACCCTAAACCCTAAACCCTAAAAACCTAAACCTAAGCTAAATAAATCCTAAAAATAAAATATATAAAGAAACCTAAGCCTAAATAAAATAAAATAAAATAAAAACATTAACCTAAACCTAAACCTAATCCTAATAATTAAAATAAAATAAATTAAATTAATAAAAAGAAACTAAAATAAAAAAATAAAAACCTAAATAAAACTAAAAAATAAAATAAACCTAAGGATAAGAAACCTAAATAAAATAAAAACTAAATGTAAACTAAAAATAAAATAAACTTGAAATAAAATAAAATATAAACTAAATAAAAACCTAAACCTAAAAAAAAAACCTAAAAATAAATAAAATATAAAACTTAAACCCTAAAAAAAAATGAACCTAAAATAAAAATAAAATAAAGATAAATTTGAAGTAAACAAAACATAAACCTAAACCTAAACTAAATAAAATAAAATAAAAAAAAAAAACATAAACCTAAACTAAATAATAAAATTTAAAAATAAACTTTAAAAAATGTTAAACTTGCACCTAAAAAATAAAATAAAAACCTAAACCTAAACTTAAAAAATAAAAAGTAAAACCTAAACCCTAATAATAAATAAAAATAATACTCAACTAAAAATAAACCTAAACCTAAAAAATAAACTAAAATAAAAAACCTAAACTAAAATTAATAAACCTAAAATAGATAAACTAAACTAAATAAAAATAAAAAGTAAACATAAATATAAATAAAAAAATAAAATAAATTGAAATAAATAAAAATAAATTAAATAAACCTAAACCTACTGGTTTACTTAATTCAAAAGAAAAAAAACCCTAAACCCAAAGCCCTAAAACCCACCGAAATCTCCCTAAACCCTAAAAACCTAAAACTTAAAACTAAAACAACCCTAAAACCTATCCCCAAACCTGACCACTAACCTAAAATAAAAAAACCTAAAAAAACCTAAAACAAACTAAATAAAATAAAGCTAAAATAAAATAAATAAAAACCTAACTAATAAAATAAAATAAAACAAACCTAAAAATAAAAATAAAGCTAAAATAAAATAAATGAAACCTAAGAAAACTAAAAATTAAAATAAACTAATAAACCTAAAATAAAATAAAACTTAAGTAAAATAAAATAAAATAAAACTAAATAAAATAAAACCTAAAAAAATAAACCTAAAATAAAACATATAAATAAAAACTTAAAAAACCTAAATAAATTAAATAAAATAAATTAAATAAAAACTAAATTAGTAAACTAAGATAAATAAAACCCAAAAACTTAAAATACTAAACCTAAAAAAACTAAATAAATAAAATATCCTAAAAATAAACCTCTAAATTAAAACTAAAACCTAAAATAATCTAAAATAAAACCTAAAACCTAGACTAAAATAAAATAAAATAAACCTAAATTTAAAAATAAAAAAATTAATCTTAATCCTTAAAATATAATAAAATAAAACTCAACTAAAAATAAACTAAACCTAAAAAATAAACTAAAATAAAAAACCTAAACTAAAATAAATAAACCTAAAATAAATAAACTAAATTAAATAAAAATAAAAAATAGAATCAACTCAAATAAATAAGAACTAAACAAAATTAGCATTAACCTACCAGTTTGCTTAATTGAAAGAAAAAAACCATAAACCATAAACCATAAATCTTAATCCCTAAACCCTATACCTTAAACCTACAACCCTAAACCTACAACCCTGAACCCTAAATCCTAAAAAACCTTAAATCCTAAACCCTAAGCCCTATAAGCATAAACCCTAAAACCCTAAACCCTATAAGCATAAACCCTAAAACCCTAAACCATAAACCCTAAACCCTAAGCCCTAAGCCCTAAATGCTAAACTCCAAACCCTAAACCTAAACCTAAAGTAACTAAATAAATAAATAAAAACCTAAACCTTAAAACCTAATAAACCTAGACACTAAGAATGTGTAGAACCTTAATGGCAGGAACATCACCGTCAACAAGGTTCAATCTAGATTTGGCGATGGAGGCAAAGGTTGAGGCGGTGGTTATTGTAGTGGTGGTAGAGAATCTGGAGGTGCTGGTGGATATGGAGGTGGTGTTCGGAGTAGTGGTGGTTATGGTGGGAGGTGATGGAGGTTACACAAGTGGTGTGAGGAGAGAGATCATGGATATGATGGTGGATCTATTGAAGGCAGGTGGTTATGGTTGGAACATGATAAATAAAAGAATGACCGATCTGATCTGCTGCTTATGGAATTATGCCTTTATAATAGAGACAGTTCTAGGTATCTAGGGTTTTTGATTTACTCTATGCGTGCTCATTTTTTATCTATGTCTTCGCTTATGTCTTAGAAAACTTGGTGTGCTACTTGGTTGATGAAATCGAAAAGAAAAAATATTGAATATGAATTTATTCTCTGTTAAAAAAAAATGAAAACCCTAAACCTTAAAATAAACTAAACCCTAAATCCTAAAAACCCTAAACCCTAAATCTAAAACCCTAAAACCTTTCCTAAACTAACCATAAAACTTAAACCCTAAACCTGACTATAAACCCTAACCTAAAATAAAAAAGCTAAAATCTAATCACAAAATAAAACTTAAAAATAAAATAAATATAAAAATAAAAAAACTAAAATAAAATAAATAAAACCTAAACTAAAACATAAACCTAAACCTAAACTTAAAAAGTAAATAAATAAAAAATAAAAGCTAAAGTAAAGTAAAATAAATAAAAACCTAAACTTAACTAAAAAAATAATAACTAAACTTTAAATCAAAATAAAAAAATACCTAAAATAAAAATAAAAAAACTAAATAAAAGCCTAAACCTAAAAACATAAAACTAAAAATATAACCTAAAATGAAATAAAACGTAAAGCCTAAACCCTAAACTAAAAAAAAATCTAATCCAAGAATAAAAAAAATAACTTTAAAGAAACTAAACAAAATAAATAAAACCTAAACTAAACCTAAAATAAAGTAAATAAACTCAACCTAAACCCTAATAAAATAAAATAAATTAAAAATAAACCTAAACTAAAATAAAATAAATAAAATAAAATGGAAACCTAAACCTAAACCTAAAATAAAATAAAATTAAACCTAAAAATAAAATAAAAAATAACTAAAAAAAAACCTAAACTTAAAAATAAATTAAACCAAATAAGCATAAAATAAATAAACTAAATTAAATAAAAAATAATTAAATAAACCTAAACCCAGGTTTGAATTCAAAAAAAAAAAACCATAAACCTCTAAACCCTAAAACTAACCCCTTATAAATGACCACAAACCCTAAACCCTAAACCTAAACCATACTACTAAACCCCACACCCTAAACCCTAACCCAACCTAAAATAAAATAAATAAAATCTAAACCTAAAAAATAAAATAAAATAAACCTAAACTAAAACTAAACCTAAACCAAAAACCTAAAACATAAAAATGAAATAAATAAAAAAATAAAACAAACTAAAGAAATAAATAAAAACATAATCTAGATAAAATACCTCATAAATAAAATAAATGAAATAAAACAAAACGAGAAATAAAAAACTAAAAAAATAAATAAAAATTAAAACCTAAACCCTAAACTAAAATAAAAACTGAACTAAAATTAAAAAAAAATAAACAAATAAACTTAACCTAACCCAAAACTAAAATAAACTAAACTGAAATACATAAAACCTAAACCTAAACCTAAAATAAACTAAACCTAAACCTAAACATAAACTAAATAAAATTAAAAAGACTAAAAAAAACCTAGACCTAAACTACAAAATAAGACCTAAAAATAAACTTAAAAAATTAAAATAAAAACCTAAACCAAAACCTAAAAATAAAAAATAAAACTTAAACATAAAAAATATAATAAAAATAAAAATAAACTAAAATATAAACCAAAACCTAAACCTAAAAAATAAAGTAAAATAAAAAACATAAACTAAAAGAAATAAACCTAAAATAAATAAACTAAGCTAAATAAAAATAGGAAATAAACCTAAATAAAAGTGAAAAATAAAATAAACTGAAATAAATAACAAATAAACTAAATAAACCTAAACATATCGATTTACTTAATTTTAAAAAACCCTAAACCCTAAATGCTAAACCCTAAATCCTAAACCCTAAACCCTAATCCCTAAGACTAACCCTAAACCTACAACATTAAACCTACAACCCTAAACCCTAAACCCTAAACCCAAAACCCTAAACCCAAAACTCTAAACCCTAAACTAACCCTAAACCATAAACCCTAAATCCTAAAACCTAAACCCCTAACCCTAATCGTAAACCCTAAACCCTAAACCCTAAACCATAAAACCCTAAATCCTAAACCCTAAACCCTCAAAATCATCCACCCTTAAACCTAAACACTAAACCCTAAACCCTAAAATCCAAAATCCTAAAACCCAAAACCCAAAACCCAAAACCCAAAACGGGAAACCCAAAACCCAAAACCTACAAATCCTAAAAATGTAAACTTAAACTAAATTAAACTAAATAATAAAATAATTAATTAGTTAATTAAAAAATAAAAATTAAAACTAAAACTTAAACCTAACTTAAAAATAAATAAATAAATAAATAAGAATAAACTAAAATAAAATAAATAAAAACCTAAACTAAACTAAAAAAAACCTAAGAATAAAAAACCTAAATAAAATAAAAAATAAACATAAAATAAAAATTAAATAAACCTAAAATAAACTAAAATAAAAACTAAATAAAAACCTAAACCTAAAAAATAAACTTTAAAATAAAACCTAAAAGTAAATAAAAAATAAAACCTAAACCCTAAACTAAAAAAAAACTTAAACCTAAAATAAAAGTAAAATAAATAAAATAAACCTAAACATAAACTAACATAAATAAAACCTAAACCTAAACCTAAAATAAACTAAACCTAAACCTAAACTTAAATTAAATAAATTAAACTAAACTAAAAATAAACCTAAACCTAAATTAATAAATAAAACCTAAAAATAAAAAATAAAATCTAAAACTAAAAAATAAAATCAAAATAAAACTCAACTAAAAATAAACCTAAAACTAAAAAAATAAAATAAAAAACCAAAACTAAAGTAAATAAACCTAAAATAAATATACTAAAATAATTAAAAATAAAAAACCTAAATAAAAATAAAGAAAAAAAATAAACTCAATAAACTCAAACCTATATGTTTACTTTATTTTAAAAAAAAAGAACTAAACCCAAAATCCTAAATCCTAAACCCTAAACCCTAACTTATAAACCTAAACCTATAACCCTAAACCCTAAACCCTAAACCCTAAAACCCTAAACACTAAACCCTAAACCTAAACCCTAAACCCTATAACCAAAACCCTAAACTGTAAAAACCTAAACGCTAATCCCTAAACCCTAAACCCTAATCCCTAATCCTAAATCCTAAACCCTAAAACTTACAACCCTAAACTCTAAACCTCAAACCCTAAACCCTAAACTAACCCTAAACCCTAAAGTAACTGGGAACCAATGCATATGAACCTTGTTCAAAGCACTGGGATTGGGATTGAGTTTACTTTCATAGATTTGTTTGGGATGTATCACCGGGAATAAGAGTTTGGTTGGATTTCTTCAATTATGGGAGTTGGATTAATTTAGCTCCACTGGGGAGGTTGGTTTTTGAATTTGATTTGTTTGCTTGACTTGCTTATATATGATTTGGGGCTGCACTAGGAAAAATTAGATTAGGTTTAATTTAAATTGAGTTAATGTATAGACCCTGTCGATGCGATTTACACATTGAGAAGGGGTTATATTAGCTTTGACTTTTCTCATGTTTACAAATCCAAAGGGATAGTCTACTGTAGGGTTTCCTTTAGTCGCATGAATCTGAAGAAGACATAGCAGACTTACATTTCCAAAGTGACGGACAACCACTGGGGTGACCTGTTGAATGCACAACAAATTAAATCTGATATAGGGTGACAATTAAGTGAATGTCATTGGGGACTTATGTCAACTCAAAAGTAGTCAGGATTAATTTTATCTTAATTTCATGTGATTTGATATGGTTTGTTTGGTTTAGTTTGATTTTGAATTGAGGGCATATTCGTTAGGGATATGAGCTTGGTCAAATTTGATAGATTTATTTTATGGATCATGTTGGTGTGTGATGGACCCACTGAGAAGGGGTTATATCAGACTTGTCCTATCTTAGATTTACAAATGCAAAAGGATAGTCTACAGGCTATGGGGAAGAGCTAGCCAACCTAAGGGATTGCCTTTCGGTGTGCAATGGATGTGCTAGGAAGAAGGCATAGCAGACTTACATCTTTTAAAGCAGGGAAAAGCTAGGGTGACTGTTGGTAGCACAATAAATCAAACCGACTTAGGGTGACACCGAAAGTGAATACTGGGACTTATATCAACACACGATTAGTCAATAATTTCTATAGCGAGTTTTTCTAACACTACCCTATAGATAGGATGCGCCTTGGAAAATGTATTGCTATGGGTGTCCTCCTAATCCACAAGTGAATATATATTTTGTTTATATGTTTATGTGGACCTTGGTGTGTGGGATCACATGAGATACAAGATTGACCTATCTCAAATTTACTAGATGAATATAAGAATCTGCACATCCACAGGGGTGGTTACTAGGAAAGGGGAACTATCCAATCTCATAGTAACTGGTAAATCTAAATGTGATCCAAATATAGTCATAGGGAGGTGAAGCATTATCCTAAACCATGAAAGAGGTGTGCGGCCAACTCAAGGAGAAAGTATAGTAGACTTGCATCTACCATGAGTGGTGTATCCTGAGGTGCTAGAACCAACCAACCTAAGGTGTATTTGTCCATATGAGTAGTGTTTCAGTCAGCATAGTGAGAACCAACCAACTTAAGGTGCTCGTCGATGTGCAATGATCAATCTGGAAAGAAAGTGTGCAAGATTATAACTTTCCAAGCAGAACTGATCATCAGGATAGTCTATCGTCAGTGGGACAGATGCTATCTAACATAGAGGGACTACTAAGCAGGGAGCCCTAAGGAAGGACTGGACCCAAACTTGAAGCAGTCATGAGAGAAGGAGCTGCTAGGGGACTTATCCTAAACATCAAATATACTCAACACAGTTAGTGGATGAAGGCTAACCCAAGAAAAAAGAATAGGAAACTCACATCCTCTTAAATGAAGCCAAAATAAGGTAGCTACCACAAGAAACTACCAAACTAACAAGGTGGCCAAGTAAGGAGGAAAGTATATACATCCTCTAAAGCAAGAAGATGACTGCGACACACTGGAGGAAGATGCTCAACCTAGATCATAGTGAGTGTCACTAGGGGTGTTATCTCAACTCAGAGTTTCCCGAGATAAAAGATATATGTTTATTTTATATGTTTGTGTGTAGTTTGTGTTCAAATTGTGTCAATGAATCATAGGATGCTGCTCGGGTTCTTTACACCTACCCAAAACACATCATGGCAGATTTGCAAATAAGAATACCTTCAACATGGAAGAGATTGAATTCAAAATGGAATTTTCATTGATGATAATTATTTTCAAACATGATTTATATTTTTCTTTAAGTAGAAGCCCATTAATTAGCATTTCCTTTATAATAAGTATAAGATCCTACTTGGTAGGCCTTCCTTATGGCAAAAGGGCCTTCCCAAGTGGGTTCAAATTGCCTCATTTACAATACACTCCTTAGAACTAAAATAAGCTCTCTACTTGAAAAGCACTAGGATGGACCAACTGAGCTTGAATTATTTTAACTTTGTACAACTTGAGGTTTCATGAGGCATCTCTCCTCCAAACCTTCAGCTCTTAACCGCAACTTGGTGTTCTACCTATTGTGATCTTGCTACCCACTATCCTAAGTGATGGGAGTGGACTTCTAATGGTAGAATGGTCACCCATATAAAGAGAAAGGAGTAGACCGAGTTAGAGTTCTATATGTGGTGTGGTAGGCTCAACTAACCGCTTCATGCCACTATCGCTTGTTGTTGTCGAGTGTCTTCTTGAGTATTTGGATGAGAGTTTTGTTGAAGGCTTCTACATTTTTGAATGGTAGAATATCTCCAATCTATGTGTCTCAAAAGTTGTTGACCGCACTCTTGAATGCAATAACATTATCGATATAATTCATCAAGGCACTAACCTATAATATATGGTTCCTAAAAAATTGGAACACATGCTAAGTGACATCTCTAAGTAGAATTACCTTGCCATTTAGAAAAGTAGCTAGTAGCTAAGATAAACCGATAATCCTTGGAAGGATCAATCAATCCAACTATGTCGGTACCCCAACACTTGAATGGAGCCAATATAGATGTAGAATGTTGGGTGGTTGGAGTAGGACCACACCGTGTATTTGACATTGGTGGCATCGCCTTTCCATATCCATGTAATATTTAATCATCGAAGACCAGTAGTATCCTAATTTCTTGATCTTGGCTTTCATCTTCAGACCAGATTGGTTGGCTCCACATAATCCTGAGTGTACCTCAGTCACGATCTTATGGGCTTCATGCTTGTCTAAACAACATAACCACATATGATCAAAGAGCATAGAAAATGCTTTCATCGATGGACTTGGGACTTCTCTTAAGGTAGTGTGCATTTATTTAGGTAATCCATGAATTATTGCCTCCAATCTAACTACTCATCCTTCTTCACAATGGCATCCTCCCCTTCAAGAGAGTACTTTTTGATGAGTTTAATATCAATAAGGGATAAGGCTTGTCTATTTTGGACCTTTATTGATATGAACTTATCCTCCAGACATGACAACTCCTTCTCAAGCTTGGCTAAAGCATATGCTACCGTGTTCTCTCTTTGAGGAATCTTATAAATGATAACCTCTAGGATTTAGGGCAACAACTCCATGGTGTACTTATGGTAGTGATGAAGCTTAGGCTTTATAACCTTATAGGACCCAACTTGATAACTAGCTGAAAATCCATGAAGATGATGATGTTCGAGATGCTTAGAGTAATGGCTAACTCTAGACCAGCAATTAGAGCCTCATATTCAGCTTCGTTGTTGGTACAAGGATTGGATAAATTATATGAGAATCATCACATGGTCTAGTTAAGAGAACTATTCCTACCCTTGCCTTTCTTGGAATAGTAGATTATGGTTCTTCTCCTCTTTGAGGAAGATGCACCATCAAAGTACATCTCTTAGCAATGGTAGGTCCCCTAAATTCATGATTTGTTCATCGAGATCATCACTAAGTAGAGAGAAGTGGGTGTGCTACTAAGATATCACTAGCACTTGTCCTTTCACCGCATGGGTACAAATGTAATGTTAAACCCAGAGAAGATCATGGACCATGCCAATCATCCATAGACCATGTTGAGATATGGTGGATTAATCTTAGAGATTAAGTTCACCTTATGAGGAAGCATGTAGTGCTATAGCTTTGGGATGAAAAGATTAAGCTAGGCAATGATTCTAAATGGGTGGATAATTAGCCTGAGATTAGATGATGGCTAAGGTAGTATAGTGCATTTTCCTTCCCTTTGTTATTATTGGCTTGGGCCAACAAAGCACGGAGAGTCATCTAATGTAGAAAGTATGAGCTCGATAGCCTAGAACCGCAATGTCATCATTCTCTTTGAATGGCATGTTCACACTTATCATCCCACTTGAACTTGGCATCCTTTTGACAAGTTCGAGAATGGCTAACATCTTCCTAATAGGTTGGATATAAAGCATCTTGGATATGCTAACCACCCTCAGAATAATCTAAGTTGAGTTAAACTTTAGGGTGGCATTTCTAATATCACCTTGATCTTCTCGATCAATTTCAATTCCGGTGTTGACAACAAATCCAAGGAATTTCTAAAGCTACTGAATGCACACTGGGTTCATTTTGAGGTTAAATTGTCTTAACTATTTGAAAACTACTCTCAAGTCAAAGAGATGGTCTTCTTTTCTCTGACCATGAAATCACATATAGCACTCGACTTGATGATGAATGAGTTCATCGGATTCAGTGATAGCATATATAACGACATTTTTAAGGATAAAGGGCATGATCATATAGCAATAGATTTCGATCGGGGATCTAAAAGTAGAGTTTATTTCATCTTCAGGGGTTATCTTTATTTGGTTATATCTAGATGAGCCATCCATGAAAGAGAAAACTACATGAGATGAGGAAATGACCACTATCAGCTCTAGGATTGGTAGTGAAAATTCATCTTTGGACATGCCTTATTTAAATCCCTAAAATTGATGCATATGTGAATTTGGCCATTCCTTTTCTTAACTGAGATGACACCACTAACTGAGTATTTTTCTTCCAAATGAAGCCAAAGATCGATTTCTTGACTTCATAAATGACCTGTTGTTCTATATATAATCGCATGAATCTAGGAGCTAGTTTGATAAGGTTAGCAATATGCTCTTTTGCTAGTTTATGAACTGCTATGTCGAGCCAATCTAGGCATCTCTTTGTAACTCCATGCAAAGTAGTCCTTAAACTCCATGAATAGCCTAACAAAGTCATTAGTTTCAATTTCATTCAACAAAGAATTGATGTATATTGGGCGTGGATCTTCTTCAGTTCTTAAGTTTATTTCCTTGAGCTTGTCGATGGTTGACTTGATCTCTTCTTTGAACTCTGGCAGTGCATCTTTTACTTCAAAATCATCTAGATCATCTAAAGTTTCTAAGCATAGCTCCTCATATGAGTTAATGTGATTTGAAAAGAACCTATCATATTTTAAATGATTGGTGATGGCTAAGTAGTATTTGTCATCATCAATTGTACCCACTATACCAAATCTAGTCTTGGTCTTGATTGAGAGATTTTGTATTTATTCTTTCATATTCTTTTGAAGTAGTCTAACCTATGCTTTGACCAAGTATGTTGGATTAAACCTTTCTTTGCTAAATTATGAACATAAGGCAAGTACCAACCAAAAGGTAATTCTATTAAATCTTTATATGAATCATCCTTAAGTTCTACATCAACTTCTTGACTTAAGGATGATGCTCCAAAGAACTTGTGAGTCTTCACACTGGGATGACTTAGGGGCTTCCTTAACTACCAAACCCTCCTTTTGAGAGAAAGTGGGGTTCCCAACCGATGCCTAACTATTTCACATATAGACTTGAATAAACTTATGCTTTGCTTTGGAGCTTGGTCTTCATCTATCCGGCTCAAGTGTCCACCAAGGGAATCTACTGAAAAAAGAATTGGTGGTGCTAATCATAAAATACTCATCCTATGAACTAGATTCTAAGTTTATATGGATAGAAACTGTACTCTTGTAGATGGGATATATCTTCTATTGGATTACCAATTAGGAGGTTTTCCACCCTTGGGACTACCTCTGAACTGGCCTTTTCCTTTGCCTGGTGGAGGTCAGGTTGTCCTACCAATATGTTCAAATGGAGTAAAGAACTGTGGATGGAATCTAATGTCAGGCTCCACTTCCTTCTCCAAGTCTATTTTCACTACTTTTTTTTCTTTTTCATTTTCTCTTTTCTTTTCTTTATCTTTTTCTCTTTCTTTTTCTTTTTCTTTTATTTTTAAACTTTGGCCAAGTTTGCGAGAATAGACTTGTTGACTTTGGGGGAGGTAATAAGCTACATTCTCATATATGCCGACCTCATGAACTATAAATGACTTGAGATCTCCTTTGACATAATAGATGATCCCACCTCTAACAATCTTCATATACTGATGTAGAGAAGATGGAACTATGTTGTTCTCATGTATCTGTGGTCTCCCAAGCAAATATTTGAAAGATGTATCTGAGTCTCTAATATGAAACTTGGCTTCGATCTTCTAATCATCTATCTCCAAGGGCAACACTATGGAGCCTAAGGCCTATTGACCTCACTTTTGGAGTGCGGATTCAATCTTCCCATCTTAGACTTAGGAGTCTTCTAGATACTAAGACTTAAATAGTCATAAGACACTTCTAACAATTAGGTAAACACTTAACCTAAGCCTAAAGAATTATAAGGGTTAACCACAGGGTTAGGTTATGCCTTAGGGATTAGGATAAGCCACCTACCCTACAACCCAAATCCAATCAATGTTCACCTTCTCAAACCAAACATCAAGTTCAATTCAAACATCAAAATCTCAATCCAAATCCAAATTCAAAAACCAAATGATTGAAGCCCATGATCAAATCCAAACTTGAAACCCTTCCTAAGCCATATGACCTATCCCACAGACTTAGACAAATTTTAATCTAAATCAATCCAAAATCAATTGATTTTCTCATACTCAGTTTATATTTTCAATATGCTTTCTAAATATAAATCAAATATACATTCAAATGATCAAAACTAAATGAAACTAAATCAAATTAAATTAAAATCCTTCCTAATCCATATAACCTATCCGACGGACTTAGCCAAATCTTAATCCAAATTAAGTCAAACTCAGTTGACGTTCTCATAAATCAATCATATTTTCAATCAGCTTCACAAATTTAAATGAAATATACATTTAAATCATCAAAATTAAATCAAACTAAATCAAAATCCAAACTTAAGCCACATGACTCAACTCCATAGACTTAGCCAAATTCCATCATTCCAAAACCCAAATTCAAATGATTTTCTTATGATTCAATCATGCCTTCAATCATATTCACAAATATAAATGAAATCTACAATCATCAAGCCAAACCAAAATCAACCCAAATCAAACCCAACTTAACCCATTTGACTTGAAATGTTCAAATGAACCAAAACCCATTTGAACCAAAGCTAATTGCAATTGAATTTATATAAACTCAACTAAATCAAACTCAACCTAAATTCAAACCAATTAAACCCAATTGGTCCACTTGACCCAAAGTGTTCAATTGACTTATTTGAGCCAAGTTCTAATCCTTCCCAAATTAGATTGAACCAAGCCCATCAAAACCTCCCATCATGATTGTTGATCACCCTAGGTTGATCAATTGTCACAAATTAGGTCAAACCAAGTCAACTTGGTCATTTGACCAAGTTAACCCCTTAACTCATATGAACCAAACTAGGCAAATTATAACCTAAGATTCAAATCCCTTGAAACCAATGCTTCATACCAAATTAAAATAATTATTTGAATATGGCTTGACCATCAATTGAGTGAAACCAAACCCAATTGGTCCTCTTGACCCAAATTGACCTAAAAGACTAAACTGGGCCAAATCAAAATATAAACCAAATTGATTGCAACTAATAGCTCAAGTTCTAAATTGATTATTGAGCTTAACCAAAGCCATGATTGGACCCAATTGAACCCAATTGACCTACTTAGCTCAAATTGACCTAAATATTCAAGTTGGTCTAAAGAAAACCAACTCCAAATTAATTGAAATCAAAGCCTACAATAATCTTCTATTTGTCAACTAAACCCAAACCAACACCCAACCCAAGTCAATTTTACCAATTTGGTCAAATTATTACTTAACCCATTTGACCCAAATGAATTCAAATGAGCCAAAATCAAATCTAAGCCAAACTAAACCAAACCAAAACCAAACATCCCAAATGATCATATGAACTTGACCCAACCTTTGGTTTGACCCAATCCAATTGGTCTAACCCAATCAACCTAACCCAATTGACTTGAAATTTGCTAACCCACTTTTGGCTTATTGGAAATCTACCCAAATCAAATTTAATGCTAAATGATCATTCTACCATTGGGTCAAGGGCATCACATGAGACAATCACCCATGTAAGTGGTCATTTCCATTACTTGGCCACTTGGTACTCTCCCAATGGTCCACCTAGGCACCTAGGACACTGCCCAACCTAACCCAAGGGGTGGTTGGGTTGGCCATGACCCATGGGAGGTGAAATCACCTCACCCTCCTGATTGGAGCATTTGAAACCCATAAGACACATGATTCCTCCTTGGTAGCCACCTCCACACCTTCAACCAACCAAGCTGAGCCAACTCACCTCCTCCCTACCACCCACTACTCCCTGAGATGGTTGGATGGCCACTAAAACCCAAACCCGATCCCACCATCCAATCAAGATGAAGGGGGGTATACACCCCCTCATTTCTACTAAAACACATACAAAAATCATTCCTCAAAGCCTAGCTTCCCAAGTCAAGCTGCTAAATCCATTCTCTAAGCTTCCAAGCTCGTTCTTCGATCAAAAAATGCCATTCCTTTCTATCCTGAAACTGGACACTCCCAATTCTGACCTAACTTCCCTATTTCTCCATCGAACTCAAATTAACTTTGCATGCACCTTCTCTAGGCCTCGTCAAGCAAGAATGAATCATCTCCCAAGCTTTTTGAGCACTAACGGTGGGATTTTGATCAAAGTCGAGCTCTAAATCATTGATTCGTGGCCTTCTAACTGAACGTCAAGGAATTGATCCAATTGCTGTTCAACAGGGCTTCATCTCCACTAGATGAAGCTTTCTCAATCGTTCAAGATGTCGATCTTGAGCTCTGGCGAGGTATTCTTCCAAAACTGATCCTTAGGAAATATTGGATTGGAGCTTTTTGAAGAAAACTTGCATCTCGTGTGATCTTCTTATCCCCCATCCTTGTCATGAAGGTGTGGGATCCTTTGGAGTTGATCGTGCTCAAGATCTGAAAGTGGCGGTGGATGACTCCATTCTCCCTCACTGCATGATGTTAGATCATCTTCCGTCCACATGATGCGGTCATGATTAGATCAGCTAGATTGATCTAATTTAATCCTATTAATTTGTGAGATTAATCATAGTTGTCTGATCTTAGATCAGACGACGGACTAGAAAGCATGTCCACCACTATCATGAAGGTGCTGAGTTAGATAAGTTTTAAGTAGCCAATCCCACGATGCCATGTGGAAAGTGCGTCCGGTTAACATGCCATGTGGTGCCAACAGGATTAGGCAATTAATCTTAATTAATCATTTTTAATGGCTGAAACTTCTAAAAATCTTAAAAAATCATAGAGAAATAAAAAATACAAATAAATACTCATTTTAAAGATATTTCAGAGGAGAATTAATTAAACATGATCTTAACTAATTTTAAATAGTAATTAAAGTTTATTTAAAAAATTGATTAGTTTAATTACTCCTTAATTACTTGAGCAATTAATCCCAAAATTTGTGGGTTAATTTAATAGGATGACCTCTACCTCCCATGATTTTATTGGGATTTATTGCTCACTTAATTTAGAAAATTTACTAATTAAACCTTAACTACTCTTTTAAGTTAATTAATGGTTAGTTAATCCCATGAATAGTAACAAATTTGTTAATTAAGTTTATTAATCATTGTTCAACAGTAAGTGAACTAAGGAATAGGGTTGGGACCCCTTTCCTTAAGTTCATTTCACCCTTTTTTCAAAATGAAATTAATTAAGATTTAACTAATTAATTAAGTAACTTTATAAAATTGAAATTATAATCACGTCAAACCTTAATTAATTAAATCATGGGGTAGATCTTTAGGTGTTTAATAACCTAAAGGAGTTTAATGAAATTATGGTTAGTCCACATGTGTTGGAAAAACCTATGAGTAATCAATTAAGTGCCTTAATCTAATTAACTATTAATCATGAGCCAATTGCATTTGACCCATTTTATTTCCTAGGATCATTGCAAGTTTATTTTCCATGCATATCATATTAGCTCATAATTATTTAGTTAATTACTTTAAGGTGACATGGTAAGGGTAATTAATTCATTTAATTAAGGGTTCAACTTAATTAACCAAAAATCAACTTAATTACATTTCCTTAAATTAAATCAAATCTAATGTGGGAATGGGTTTAAACAACATGTGATTTCTCTTCTCCTCTTTAATTCAAATCAAATCCAAAACTTAATTAAAAAAAGCTTTGGTTTGCTTTAAATAATTTTATTTGATTTGATTGTCCTTAAGAACTAACTTGGTTGAATGAATCACATGCTTATATTTGATTGTCCTCTTTCCAATCATGTTAAATTTGGTATGTCATTTGAATTCATGCATCCATCTTTTCAAAATCAAGTAAAAAAATGGATTTCCTTTATGTAAGCTTGCATGTGTTGATTTAATTTAATATATGTGTGGCTATTATTACTATTAAATCCAAATGTATTTTTTAAAAGCTTATAAATGAATAATAATATGTGTTATGATGCTAGTTATAAATACATAAGAAATGCATGTGCTTATAGCTTAAGTGTATGAATTTTTAGTTCTCTTTCCTCTATTCATGTGTTGATTTATATAAGATTGAATGGTAATGGGTATATAGTCTGGACATCCCAGGAACACGAGGCTTTAGCTAGCCCCAAGGAGGTCATTTGATTACCTCACTTGCCTGGTTTAACAATGGTACATACCCATTTGATTTCATTCTTATGTATTTCAACATTAGAATTTGGATAGAGTTTTAATTCATATATATATATAAATGATTCAATAAAAAAATTCAATCTTTGCATGGTTTTCTTTCTCCCATTTATGTATACATCCATGTGTGTCCAAGAAAGCAAGTATATAGTTTGGACATCCCAGAATATGAGGCTTTAGTTAGCCCCAACAAGGAGGTCATTGTTTTCACTTCCACATTTAACAATGACAAGTACTTGCACTATATCTTTGTACATGTATATGTATATGTGATTAGTGAATGAAAATCCCATTTTACATTAAAATTGCATGCATTCATAATTGACTAAGTGGTTGAATTAATTTGACATATGATTTGGAGCTTACTTTCTATGTTCATGTATATTAATTTACATATGTTTGAATGCAAATGGGTATATAGTCGACATCCGAGAATCAGGGTTTAGCTAACTCCAAGGAGGTCATTTGATTACCTCACTTCCCTGGTTTAACAATGGCTCATGCCTATTTAATTTCATTCTTATGTCATTTTTGTATAATAATTTGGATAAAGTTTTAAATTAATATGTTTAAATAATTCAATCAAACAAAATATAAATCTTAAACATACACATACATTCATCATTTAAGTGTGCTAAAATATGTTGCATGTATAAATACACTTAGGATTAAATCATAATCATGTTACATGTGATGGAAAGGATTGATTTAATATATGTCATGTGGTAGTAATTCAATTAAATTAATCTTAAGATGGCTTTCATTTTGAATAGGATTATTTAAAGTGAACCTAAACTTCGGAATAATTAAATCATTTAATAAACCATTCACTAAAGAGAATGAAATTAAATGAAAATACTTTAGAAAGTGAGTTAAGGTCGAGATGAAAGAGGGCAATCCTCTTTTCCTATCTTTATTAGTTGTTAAGTGTAATCAAATGAAACAAAAGAAAATACAAATTAAAATTCTCAAATCAATTAAACTACTTCAAGTGAAATCAACCTTTCATGTTAAATTGAAGCCTTCTACACATAGATAATACAACACTAATGCCTAACAAGACTTATCACACATGCCTTAATACACACATTAGAATTAAGTCACCACTTCTAGCTCTAAGTTAGGATGGTGTATGATGTGATGTATGTTTTCTTTCATGATGTATTATTTTAGATTAGATGTTAGGGTGTATGCTTCATAGACTAGATGATAGGCCAATATTAGCCTAATCATGTTCTTTGCATGTGATTATGCTTAAGGAATGATTAAAAATAAAGGTGAATGATTTTTTGTAGCTTAAATCCTTAAGCATAATTTAGTTACAGGTGGGCTTAGTTACCCATGTGTAGGTGCTAAGTCCAAATTATAAATACAATAGCTTGGGATTATTTGTATATTTAGCTAACCTCCATTTTAGGTGTAGCTAGATTTACTTTTCCCATAAGTATAATTTTACAATAGGAATTAGGATTAGTGCTTTGGGGATTGGGATGAGCAATGGCCAAAGGCTTTGTCCAGGGTGCCCATGATGCCTTTGAAGCAAGCACCATCCAAATCAAGGAAGGAACCAAAATCAAAATGGAGATATGAAGAAAGAAGACCCCATAGCATTTAATACAATTATAATTATTCTTTCATATTCCGGGTTGTATAAGGGTAGAACTTGGCTACCCATCTTTTCTCTCTTTGGGTTGTATGGCGATTCATTGACCTTTTTTCTTTTATGATAGTTTATATAATTGTTTGAAGTTATGTTTACATTGTGCATTAGGATGGCATGCTTTCCATAGTTTCTTAAATGATTGATGCTTTAATGTATGGCTTGGATACGATTAGGCTCTTAGGATAAAATAACTTTCTACCCAACTAATCACTCATAACTAAATTTTAAACAACTCATAACCTCATCATATAACTAAGACATAAATAAGATAATTAAAAGATTTAGCAACCCTTAGCTGTATGGTTGTATGTTTCATATCATGCATGCATATTCTTTCTCTCTTGAACATGAAAGATCTCCATCCTTGCATGATAAAGGAATGCTTGACCTGAGGGCATCCCTTGGTGGAGAACACCTTCTTCTAATTTGACCCATAACCTATTTCATCATGCATTTAGGCATAAGAAATCCTAAAGCCTCTGTCAAAATGATGTGTCTAAAATGAAATAAAATTTGAAATGATTTTGCATCTATAGATTAAGTCATATGCTCATACCACTCATGCTCTAGTCTCTTAGGGAGTGTGTTTAGGACTTTAGTCTCTTTCTAATTAAATAAGTACTTGTTGATGTCATTTTTAGAATGTGCTCTCAACCCCTCCCTCTTAGACATAAGACTTCTATTAGACACTAAGAGTTCCTTAGTATTAAGACACATCTAGTGATTAGGTGGACACTCAACATAGCCCTAGAGACTTAGAAGAGTTAGTCATAGGAATAGGTCATGCCCTAGGGGTGTTAAGAAAATTTCTTACCCTATAACTTTAACCACATTCCTCACTTCCTTCCTTCAAGTCAAACTCCAAATCAAATCAACATCAAACTTAAATCAATTCCTAATTGATTTTCTCCAAACTCAAATCAATTCTATGATTGAAATCCATGATTGAAACCCATGATTGAAACCAATGATTGAAATTCCAAGTTTGAAATATTTCCTAAGTTCTTTGATTTCCTCTTAAGAACTTAGCCCAAATCAAGTTCAAACCATCTCAAATTCATAAAATTTTCTCACAACCCATTTATATTCTCATTTATATTCACATATATAAATGAAATATAAATTCAAATCAATCAAACTAAATCCAAAATTCCAAATCTTTCCTAAGTCCTTTAATCCTCTCTTAAGGATTTAGCCTAAATCATATTCAAATCAATTAAAATCCTTGAAGTTTTCTCATAACCCATTTATATTCTCATTTATATTCACATATATAAATGAAATATAAATTCAAACAACCAAAACCAAATCCAAAAATCAAACTCAAATTCATTCAAATTCTAACCTAAGCCTTTCAAGTGAAAATCATGAACTTAGCCAAATCAATTTCAAATCAAGCCAAACTCTTAATTTTTCTTCATGATTCCAAATATAAATACAAACTTCAAATTCTTATCCAAAACTCAATTAAAAAATTAAGCTAAAATCCATCTCATGTTCATCTTTTGAATATGAAATTATCAAATGAATCAAAACCCATTTGGCTTCGAACCACTTGTAAATGGATTTATATTTCAATCATAAGTTCATATGTGAGTTCAACCAAACTCAAATCAAGCTTTGACCAAACCATTTGACCTACTTAGGTCACTTGACCTAAAGTGACCTAAAATATCTTTTTAAGCCAAATTCTAATCCTAACTAAATTAGATTGAACTAAGCCTACCGAAGCCTCTCATCATGGTCAACAATCATAATGAGATGATCAATCACTCAAATTGGGTCAAATCAAGTCAAACTTAAGGGGTGACCAAGTCAACACTTAGCCAAAATTCACCATAGGCCAAATTGATTGAAACCAATAATCTAAGTTCATTCATGATTAATGTTTGAACTTGAGCAAGTCAACATTTGAGCCTAACCTAGCCCAATTGGCCACTTGACCCAAGTTGACCCAACTTGACCTAAAAAGTCAAAATGTGTCAAAACTTGATCTAAGCCAAATTGATTGAAACCAATGAGTCAAGTTCATCCCAAAATGATTGTTGAACTTCACCAAAGTCTCAATTAGCCAACTAGACCTAACCTCACCTAATTGACCTTGAACCTAACTTGGCCTAAAGGTCATATTGAGCCAAATTCAAACTTAACAAAATTGATTGGAAACAAAGATACCAATCCATTTCATATGACCAACTAAACCTAAACCAACCCATGACCTAAAAAAGGTCAAATGGGTCAAATTGGTCAGCTTGACCCATTTGACCTAAATGAACTCACTTGAATCAAATTCAAACCTCAACCAAATTGAATCAAACCAAAGCCACCAAAACATTTCAAATGGTCATATGAACTTAAGCCAACCCTTGGTTTCACCCAATTTGACCAATTGGTCAACTTGACCCAAGTTGACCATTTTGACCTAAATGGGTCAACATGAGCCAAACCACATCAAACCAACTCCAAATTCAATGAAACTTGGCCAAACCTATTTTTTCATCATACCAAATATGCCCAAACTAAAATCAAGGTCAAATGAACATTTTACCCATAGGCATAGGTAAATTTTGGCCAAATCCACTTGGAATTTGGTCAAATCCTCTCCATAACCAGCACCCTCTTAGTGGATCAAGTGAACACTAGGGAGTGTGGTACACCCAACCCAATGGGTTTGGGTCAGCCCAACCTAGCCAATGGCCAAACCAACCACATGCCTTGAAATGGAGCACATGGAATCCTCCTTCCACTCAATTCAAGCACATGGCCACCTCACCCACTTCTTCCAAATCAAATTCAAAGACATCCTAACTAACAAACCCATGGCATAAGCTCAATTGGATCAAAATGGCAAGGAGGCTTGCAGTTGTCCAATTTCCCTTGGGAGAGATATTCTCCCCCTAATTCAACTCAATCTTCACTCTTGCTAATTTAATTAAAGCAAAGGAACTCAAAGCAAGCCTTAGCTACTCTTCTCAAGCTTCCTAGAGAGAGTTTGAACTTCCCATTTATCAATTTCTCAAGCTAAAAATAGGGGAAGAAACCAAAATCCAATCTCACTCCACACTTAAAACCAATTCCCTTTGCAAGCTCCCTCGGACCCCAATCAACTTGTCTAAGCTCTTTCCCAAGCTCCAAAGGCAAAATGGGTACTAGTTCGATCAATGCCACAAGGAGTTCAAGGTGGAGTTGGCCTCTAGAAGAAACCACCCAACTCAAGACCTCAAACTATCAGCAAAGCTTCATCTCCACTAGACAAAGCTTCTCCAAGGGAATCGAACACCGGTGATCACCTCCGGTGAGGTAAACCATTTTTCCAATCTTAATCTAGCCATAGTGTGGAGCTTTATGAAAGGAATTTTCATTGCATGATAAACTAGTCATTGGATATGATTTCCATTGTATGATGAAGGTCTAGGCTAAATTTTAGCCCAATCCAAGCTCAATTGAGCCCGGATCTTGCCCTAGAACATGGATGATCTCCATTGCTCAGAGGGAATTATAAAGATGAATCCCTAGCCATCCATCTGTGCATTTTGGATGGATGACTGAGATTAAAACATGGCATCCCATGTTTCACCCAATAGAACCATGGCTTTAATCTCAGTCATCGATCCTTGATTGGATGGTGAGAAACATCTGACAGCCTTCTGATGTGATAAGTTAAAGACCAATCCCTTCACACCATGTGGAAAGCGCGTCATGGCCCATGATGGGATTAAACATATAATTAGGCTTTTTAATTATTATTTAATCACCAAACCTTCGTTGACCTCATTTTTGGAATGAGCTCTCAACCCGTCCATCTTAGACATAGGACTTCTCTTATACTTTAAGAATTCCTTAGTCTTAAGACACATCTAGTGATTAGGTAGACACTTAACCTAGCCTTAGAGACTTAGAAGAGTTAGCCATAGGAATAGATCATGCCTTAGGGGTGTTAGGAAAATTTGCCTACCTATAGCTTGAACACATTCCTCACTTCCTTCCTTCAAGTCAAACTCCAAATTAAATCAACAATCAATTCCAATTGATTTTCCCTAAACTCAAATTAATTCCAAATAATTGAAACCCATGATCCAAAACTCAAATTCAAATTCCAAAATCTTTCCTAAGCCCTTTGATTCTATCTTATGGACTTAGCTCAAATCAAATCCAAATCAATTCAAATTCAAGAAATTTTCTCATAACCCATTTATATTCTCATTTATATTTACAAATATAAATGAATTATAAATTCAAATATCCAAAACCAAATTCAAAACTCAAACTCAAATTCAACCAAAATCCAACCTAAGCCTTTCAAGTCAAATTCTTGAAATTAGCCAAATCAAACTCAAATCAAGCCAAACTCTTGATTTTTCTTCATGATTCAATCAATCCTTCAATCATGAATCCAAATATAAACATAAAATGTAATCCTCAAACCAAAACCAAATTCATAAATCAAGACCAAGTCAAACTCATGTTCACCCCTTTGACTTAGAATTGTCAAATAAATCAAAACTCATTTGACTCGAGATCACTTGCAAATGGATTTATGTTTCAATCATAAATCCATATGTGATTTCAACCAAACTTGAATCAAGCCTTGATCAAGCCAACTAAATCCAATTGGCTCACTTGATCCAAAGTGGCCAATTTGACCTACATGAACCAAAATTAAATTCAACCCAAATCAAAACAAATTAAGCCAATCCAAACTTCATGTCATATTTTTTTATCATCATAGGTTAATAAATTGTCATGAAATGGGATCTAACCAAGTCAACCTAGCCCATTGACCAAGTCAACCTTTAACCCCCCTTGAACCCAAACTAGCAGACAAGCCCTAAACCAAATTGGGTGCAATGGCTCAAGTTCACTCTAAATTGATTAATGAACTTGACCAAAGCCTTAAACCCAATTTGGCCAATTGGCCAACTAGACCCAACTTAGCCCAATTGACCATGAACCCAACTTGACCTAAAAGGTCAAATCTAGCCAAAATCAAATATAAACCAAATTGATTGGAAACAAAGATACCAATCCATTGTAAATGATCAACCAAGCCATGATTCAAGACAATTTGGTCAATTGGGTCGAATTGATCAACTTTGCTCAAATTGACTTAAAGGATCAAATTGGACAAACTCTAAATTAAATCCAAATTAAACCAAATTAATTAAAACCAATTGAACCAATACACTCTAAATAGCCATTTTAACTTAACCCAACTCTTGGTTTGAACTAATTTGACCAATTGGTCAACCTAACCCATTTTGACCCGATTTGACCCAAATGGGTCAATTTAATCCAAATTAAACCAATTGAACTTCAAATGACATAAAATTTGGTTCAACTTACTTTTGAATTATTTAAAATCTGGCCAAATCAAATTCAATCTCAAATGACCACTTTGCCCTTGGGTTAACGGCATTACATGAGAAAAGACACTTTCCCAAGTGGTCACTTCTCTTCCTTGGCCACTTAGCATTCATCCATTGTTCCACATAGGCACCAAGGACACTAATTTTCTAACCTAAGGAGTGGTTGGGGCAGCCATGACTCATGGGGAGGTACAATCACCTCACCTCTCCCATTGGAACACTTGGCATGAAGGACACTCACCTCCCTTTGCCTAGGGCACCCACTTGTCCTTCATTTTCATGCCTTAGCCAACCATAGGAAGCAACCTAGGATGATTCTCTTCCATCCCCAAACCACCCCAAGACAAATGTCATGAGTTTAGAGCCAAAATTTAAAAAAAAAAATGGATTTTAGTTCATTTGACAACACTTTTCATTCTAAGGCTTTAGTGGCTGAAGGAAACCCTCATTCTTCTCATTCTCCCTCTCCTAGACTCCTAAAGCCATTAGAAATCACAACCACTTCATTTTGGAGAGAAATACTCCAAAATTAAGGGGATTTTAGTGAGGAAATGATGATCACCAGAGGAAACATCATTTCAACATAACGGCGAGGATCTAAGCTTAGTCCAAGGATTCTTCCCTCACTTGACAGCATGCTCGAGTCACCACTGCCACTGAAAATTATCCCCGATAAGGTAACCTTCAAAAACTATAGCCAGGCTTAGGATCCCTCATTTTGTTACAATTTTTACATGATTTTTAGGAATCTATTATTCAAAATGATTGTGAAATAGATGGAGATGTTATTAGAAGAATTCAAGTTGGATGGTTGAAGTGGAGGAATGCATCTGGCCTATTATGTGATAGAAAAGTTCCACTTAAACTTAAGGGATATTTTATAAGATGGTGGTAAGATCTGTAATGACTTATGGTGCAGAATGTTGGCCAATAAAAGAGAAGCATAAGACTAAGTTTAAGTGTTACAGAGATGAGGATGCTTAGGTGGATGAGTGGCTTTACTCTTAGAGATAGAATGCAAAATGAGTATATTCGGAAAAAGTTGGAGTAGCTCATGGTAGATAAGATTAGGAGAGTCGCCTTAGATGGTTTGGCCACATAAAGCATCATCCGATGACGATTAGAGTAGATGCAATAGATGCCTTATGTTAAGAAAGGTAGAGGTAGACCTAAAAAGACTTGGTTAAGATGTATAAAAATTGATCTTAGTATACTTGATTTAAATGAGAATTTGACACATAATTGGACACAATGGAGATGAAGGATTCATGTAGCTGACCCCACCTAGTGGGATTAAGGCTTGTTGTTGTTGTATTCTAGACAATCCCACATTTTTACATTAAATTATCTCAATTAGAAAATAGAATTTTTTTTGGTGCAAATAAATGCAAAAATGAGTCCATTTGGTTAAGTTTTCACTTAGAAATCTTATTTTTTTCTTTAAAAAAATCTTGAAATCACTATTCATCCCTAGCGGGCTATAGTCACCGTCCGATCCCGTGATTCACGGGATCAAACAGCTCTGATCATGCGACCCAGGCCTTCGAATCGCCTAATGAGATCTGGACCTTTCGATCAAGTGGTTGCAATAAAATAGCTCAAATCTCATGCCAATTGTGAGATCCTGGCCTCTGGATCGTGCGATCTAATCTGGACCATCCGGTTGTCGATAGAATCTACAACAAGCTGCGAGTCACTCTCTATGGGTTGACCGGTCGTCTCCCACCCATCAAGCTAGCATGGCGTGCATGAATCACGTGATGCTACATGGTGCGTGCATCTAATCACACGGCTCCACATGGCTCCTTATTGCCATGTCAGTGCTACGCGGATTTTTTGATTTAAAAAATTAATTAAAATCACCTAGAACTTCAAAAATTCATAGAAAATAAAATACTTAACCAAAATTTGCAAAAAGGGCTTGTTAGATTTGTCTTTCTGAGAGGAATCCAACAAACCCAAAATCTTTAAATTTTGAATATTTTGCACTTAATTTGAGTTTTAGTAAAAATCAAACTTTTATAATTAAACCAAAAATATATATCATATTAAGTTGAAATTTCCAAAGATTACAATTGATGTTAAAATTCACCTACCATAAAAATTTCAAGTCAAAATGACTTTTGGATTAAAAGATATTGAATTTTGTGTGTCAAATGATTTATTTTAATAAATTAAATTAGTAGAATTCATAAAAATCACTTAAATCAATTGAAACTTCCTAAATTCATAACTAATTGTAGAAAAATTCAAAAAAATACATATCAAATTCATTTTAAAGATACTTAGAGGAGAATCCAATAAATTTTTTTTGATTGAATTTTGATTATATATTTTCCTTAATTAGGGTTTATTTAAAAAATTAATAACCTTAATTACTCCCTAATGACTTCATTAATTAATTCCAAACTTCTCAGGCATGCTTAGTGGGATCACTTCTACCTCCCCTAATTTTCTTAGAATTTATTAATGAGTTAACTAGAAAAATTGACTAATGAACCCTTAATCACTCTTTTAACATAATTAAGGTTGATTAAGCATGTGAACAGCAGTTTAATTGTTTGATTAAGATAATTAAACTTTATTTAAGTGATTAGGAGGTTTATGAAATGATTTTGGGATATTTTCCTTAAGCTATTCCCTAAACTGCCTTTATTCCTTAAATCCAAATCTAATTAAGTGTTAATCCACTAATGATCTACTTAATTAATCAAATCAAATTATCAAAACCAAAATCAATCTAGAAACTTAATCACCTAAACCTAATCCTTCTTGTGTAGATACTTAGGTGTTCAATAACCTAAGTAAGCATACGAAAATCATACCTAACCCATATGTGTGGGAAGGGTCATGAAAGTACTTAAATTAAACCCTTTAGCTTAATTAATAATTAATTGTGCCAATTGCATTAGGTACCTTTCTTTCCTAGGATGCATTATTGGTTTAAATTCCTTGTGATTTTATGTCATATATTGTCTCATAATTATTTGATTAAATATGTTAAAGTGGTATAGGTAAGGGGTAATTAATGAACTTAATCTACACCTTAACCCACCAAAGCATAAAATTAATCTAATCACCTAAAAATTAAACTAAAATAATGCACACATGTGGGAATGGGTAAGGACTAGCAAACCTTCTCACACTTTTTTAATTCAAATCAAACTCAAAGCAAAATGAAAGTCTCTTTAAACAACTTTTGATTCTCTTTAAATGATCTTACTTCATAAGATTGTCTTTAAGAATTAATTAGAGTGAATGAAATTACATGCTTACATCACTTTATTTATTTCCTAGCATGCTAAATGTGTATTTCATATGAGTTTTATACATTCATGCTTTTCTAAAATCAAATTCAAAATGAAATGTTTTCTTTATGTCAAATTGCAATTTTTGGCTAAAGTAAGAATATGAGTGGCTATTATCACTATTAAATTCAAAACTATTTCCAAAATTTATAAATCAAATACCTAAAATTGAAAGTGTGCTACTTATAATTATTTATAAGCTTACATGTAGATATAAATATGAAGATGTGCATAGTGTAGCCTTCCTTCTCTTTTCTTTTAGTATGATTTTGAATAGGATTTGGCAAAGTGTATAGTTCATTTGAAAAGAACATAACACTTGCCTAATTCCCTTCTATTCATTCCTATACTATTACTTAAGAAGGACATCTACATTTGCACATATAAATTGCATAAACAAAATAAATCAACCAACAAAACTTTTGCATCTTTCTTTTCCATTCATTTCTTTTGTACACATGCTTGTATTTAAGAAAAGTGGTATATTAGTCTGGACAACCCAGGGTTACGAGGCTTTAAGTAGTCCTAAGTAGGTCTTGTACCTTACACCCCTAGTTAACAATGGAATTGTACTCACTTATGCCTTTCATACATACATGTGTGCATGTGAAAAATAGATAAGAAAACCTATTTTCAAATTAATGAAAATCATGCATCATAAAGCATTCAAATTTTCTTAAATAACTCACATAGCATTCTCTTTCCATGCATTTATTTTTGTACATGTACATGTATTTAAAAAAAGTGGTATATTGGTCTGACAACTCGGGTTGCGCTTTATGTAATATAGGTATTGTACCTTACACCCTGGTTAAAAATGGCATCATTACTCACTTATGTCTTTTATACTTGTAAATGTGCATATGAAAAATGGATAAAAAATCACTCTCTTCTACTTAACAAAATCATGCATACATGAAACATTCCAAATTTTTTTATGTAACGTCACTTACATTCATCATAAAGTGTGCTAAAAATTCTCATTTGTATGTATATATATGCTTAGGATCCATTCATATGCACATTATACACATGTGGGAAAGAAATAAAATGTTGTGTGTTTTGTGATAGTAATTCACTTTACTTAATCTTAAAATGTCTTTCCTTTTGAATAGGTTTGTTTAGAGAAAATATAAACTTAGGATTAATTAAATTACATAACAAAAAATTCAATAAACAAAAATCATTAATGAATCTAGCATAGAAATCACTTAAGGTAGGGAAGAAAGAGAAGTTCTCTTCTCTTTTCCTCTCTTTACAACGTTTAGTAATTAAGTAGGTTCATTCAAACCAAATCAAATTATCAAATAAAATTAACCCATATCAACTAAATAACTTAAATGAGATTACCCTTCTATTGAACCTTTTCACACTTAAAAAAATTCCTAACCTTAAAGCCTAGCTAAGCATACCACACAAACCTTATATGGCACACACATTAGGCTGAATCACCATTTCTAGTCCTATGTTAGGGTGGTGTATGGTTTGATATTTGTTTTTGTTTTGTGTGTAATGTTTTAGTATAGATGTTAGAGTGTATGTGCATAGAATGAATGGCAGGATGATTTAGTCTAATCATTATCTTCTATAGGGGATTGTGCTTAAGGGGTGCTTTAATAAAAAATATAACTCCTTTTTTGTGCGGTTTATATAGCCCAAAATAGGTGGACTTGGTTACCCATGTGTGGGGTGCTAAGTCCAATTTGTTTATATACATGCTTGGGAATGTGTGGTTTGTTTAGCTAATCTCAGTTTTGCAGGTTTTAGTTAGATTTATTTTTTCCCTTTTCATGTACCTTTGCAATTAGGATTTTGGAATGATTGTTATGGGGATTAGGATGAGCATTATTTATAAGGTCATGCCTTATGTACCATGTGAAGCCTTTGGAGCATCCACCTTCCAACCATCCAAAGAAGGAAGAAAGAAGAAAAGAAGGAGAAAGAAGAAAAGAAGAATGAAGAAATGAAGCATGAAGGCCCCCATAATAATGAATTTCTTGCTTAATTATACTTAATTCATTTGTAATCCAGGTTGTATAAAAGTAGAGCTCGGATACCCAATTTATTTTTTGGGTTTGTACGGTGGTGCCCGACCACAAATGGCATTTTATTCTTTTACGTTAGCTTTATAAAATGTGTGATCTTTTGTTTAGCTTGTGCATTAAGATGACATGTTTTCCTAATTTCTTCCTTGCTTTGATGTATGGCCTAGATGAAAATTAGGCTCTTAGGGAAAAATAAATCTTCTACCAAGTTAATCAACTCAAAATTAAAAATAAGCAACTCATAACCTCATTTAAATCCTAAGCTAAAAATCAAGATAAAAGAATTTGCAACCCCTTAGATGGATGAGTATTTCTCTTACAACATCATGCAGCACAACATCTTGTTTCACTCTCGATTGGAGGGCTTCCAAACTTGGCTTGACCATTGAGATCCATGGTGGAAACACACCTCCTCCCTTCTCACTGATTTTGGCCAATAATTTTACTTCTCATATATTAAGCATATGAATCCTATAAGCCTGAGTCAAATGATTGTCCAAAAATAAAAATAACATGTAATATGATTTGCATTAGATTTAGGTCATTTGAAGCATTCCCTTACATGATCTAGTCTCTTTAGGGAGTGAGTTTAAGGACTTAGTCTCTTTTTAAATAAATAACATCTTAGCTTTCTTGCATAAAGCATATGACTTGCCTACATGAATTTAAAATCATAGTAGGAGTTAGTTGGTGGCCACCCCTAGACGGTTGTATGTCTAAGCAGTCAGGTGGTTTGTCCTCTCTTGTGGAGGCAAACCGAATACCCATTTTTTTCTTAGATTTAGGTCATACTTTTGGCCCTCACCAAAGCTCCCTAGATTTAGGTTTTGAGGTTGCTTCTCTCTTCTCTGGGCCATAAGCATAAATCCTCACCTCTTAGGCATTTCCATAACCTTGTATTGTGATATTATAAGCCCTAAACTTATAATAAAAATTCAACTCAAATAAATAATTCCCCTCAATTTTAAAAATATAAACCCAACCATAGGATAGTTTGGGATGTTTACTAGGATTCCTAGTATCCTAAACATCCCTACTCATCTCCATTTGGCTTCAATAAGAACTCCCTCCTCTTGATCATTCCCACTTGATTTTCCAAAAATAAACTAATCGATTGATAGTCCTACCTATTGAAATATTTGGAGACAATGATCATTTACCTTAATCGAGAGTATTCCTAAGGAATCCATTTTCTTAAGATGTAATTAACTATGGGGGCTTGCCCCTGTAGGGAACTTAACGAACCTGGTTTAAAATAAACCCTACTTTACTTTCCCATGTAAAGTAGGGGAAGAATCTATGGTACATATGCAAACCCATAGTTCTTAGGAGTCCTTATTAAGGTGATTAGGTCCATTGTAGGGTGGTGACTTTCATCTTTCAAGATATACACCTTTCCTCAATGTCATACCCGATCACCCTAATAAGAACATATGTGGATCTACATGGTGTCCCGACCAAAATGGTGTGTATTTTTATTTTCATTTATCCTCTTCAAGAGGATAGATGAAGGCGGTAATATTTCACCACAGTTCCTAAATTCATATATAAGCCTAGAAAAATAAAAAAAAACATGAAATACATTGCATTGAAAATATAATTGAACATAGAATATTCTAAAATTAATTTTAATTGATTTTGAATGGTACTTTTCTCAAAATTTGGGTTTTATTAGGAATGTTATTTTATTAATTATCTCCAAATTACTCCACTGATTAATCTAAATCTTCTTGTGTATGATCAATGGGATGACTCGTGCCTCCCTAATTTTCTTGGGATTTATTAGTGGCTTAATTAAAGGAATTGTTAACTCATTCCTTAATCACTCTCTTAATATAATTAGGCTTAATTAAGGGTATAATTAGTGTTTTAACCCTCTGATTGAGTCAATTAAGATTTGATTAAGTGAATATGAGGTTTCAGGAATAATTTTGAGATACTTTCCTTAAGATATTTCCTAAATCCCCTTTTCTTTCTTAATCCATCTTTAATTAAGGGTTAATTCACTAATTACCCCCCTTAATTAATTTCATAAAATTCTAAAACTTTCCCAAACTCAATTAATCTATCTTGGGTAGATGTTTAGGTGTCCAAGAGCCTAAGTATAAATAATGAAATCAAAATCTAACTCACATGTGTGAGGAGGGTTATGAAAGTACTTAAGTTAAACCCCTTGTTTAATTAATCATTAATCATGAGCCAAATGTATTAGCCCTTTTTTACTAAGTGCATTGCTGATTTAAATTCCTTATGTAGTTTTATGTCATCTCATTAGCTCATAATTATTTGATTAACTATGCTAAGGTGGTATAGGTAAGAGTAATTAACACTTAATTCATACCTTAACCTAATCAAAAATATAAAATGGATCTAATCATCTAAAAATTGAATTTAAATCATACACATGTGGGAATGGGTTAGGAACAGGAAACTCACCTCACATTTCTGAAATTAAATCAAACTCTAAACAAAATCAAACCCTCTTTAAAAATAACTTGATTTGATTTAAGCTCTCTTATTTCAAAAGATTATCTTTAAGAATTAATTAGGGTGGATCAATTTACATTACTTTCATCACTTGATTTCTTTCCTATCATACTAAATGTGTATGTCATATGGATTTCATGCATTCATGCTTTTCAAAAATAAAATTAAAATGAAAATGTTTTCCTTATGTCAAATTGCAATTTTTGGCTAAAGTAAAAAATTTGAATGGCTATTATCAGTGTTAAATTCCAAATTATTTTTAAAATCTATGAATCAATTACCAAAACTGAAAGTGTGTTACTTATTTTTTTATTTATAAGTTTGTATTTGGATATAAAAAAGGTGTCTTATGTTTGCTTTCTTTCTTTCCTCTTAACATGGATTTGAATAAGATTTGCAAAGTGTATAGTTCTTTTAAAAGAACATAACACTTGCTCAAATCTACTCTTATCCCATTCCATGTTATAACCTAAGAAGGATATTCATATTCACACATATAAATGGCATAAACAAATCAAACAATCAAGTATAACTTTTTGCATCCTCTTTTTTTCCATTCATTTCTTTTGTACATATGCTTGTATTTAAGGAAAGTGTATATTAGTCTAGACAACCCTGGGGTTCCAAGGCTTTAAGTAGCCCTAAGTAGATCTTGTAACTTACACTTTTGGTGCTAACAATGGTGTCGTACCCACTTATGCCTTTCATACATTCATGTGTGCATGTGAAAATTGGATAAGAAACTCCCATTTTCTACTTAATGAAAATCATGCATCATAAGCATTCAAATTTTCTTAAGTAACTCATTTAGCATTCATCATAAAGTGTGCTAAACATTATCATTTGATGTGTATAGATATACTTAAGATTCATCTATGTGCTATTATATATGTTGGGAAAGAAATCAAATGATGTATGTTTTGTGATATTAATTCACTTAACTTAATCTTAAAATGCCTTTCTTTTGAACAGATTTGTTTAGAGTTGATCTAAACTTAGGATTAATTAAAACACATAATAAAATATTCACTAAATAAAACTAAAATATGAATCTACTTTAGAAATTACTTAAGGTTGGAAAGGAAAGAGAAGTTTTTTTTCTTCTCTTTCCCTCTCTTTATAACCTAATTAAGTATAGGATTCACTTAAACCTAATCAAAACACAAAATAAAATCAACCCAAGACAACTAAACAACTTAAATGAACCCTCTAAGCCTTCACACTTAGAAAACTCTAAGTTAAAGCCATAGTTAAGTATACCACACAAACATTAAAATCACACACATAAGTCACCACTTCTAGCTTTAGATTAGAGAGGTGCATGGTTTTATGTTTTCCTTTGTTTTGTGATGTTTTGTTTTAGTCTGGATGTTAGGGTGTATGTGTGTAGACTGAATGGTAGGGCAATCTTATTCTAACCATTATCTTCTGTAGGGGATTGTGGTTAAGGGGCATTGTAATAAATAAAAATATAAATGCTTTTACTGTACAGGTGCCTATACCCTAAGAACAATCCAATAGGCTAGGTGGACTTAGTCACCCATGTGTGGGGTAGTAAGTCCAATATACATGCTTGGGATTTGTATGATTTGTTTTAACTAATCTCCATTTTACAAGTGTTAGTTAGATTTCCATTTTTCACTTTTCATGTAATTTTTGATAATTAGGATTTTGGAATGATTGTTATGGGGATTAGGATGAGCATTGGTCATAAGATCTCATTTTATGTACCATGTGAAGCCTTTGGAGCATCCACATTCCAACCATCCAAAAGAAGGAACCAAAGAAGAAAGAAGAAAAGAAGAATAAAGAAATGAAACTTGAAGGCCCCCATAACATGAATTTTCTTACTTTATTATAAATTAATTCATTTGTAATCTAGGTTGTATAAGGGTAGAGCTCGACTACCCAATTTATTTTCAATTTTATGTGGTGGTGCCCGACCATAAATGGCCTCTTATTCTTTTGTGTTAGCTTTATAAGTTGATTGATGATTTGTTTAACTTGTGCATTAAAATGACATTATTTTCCTAGTTTTTACTTTGCTTGATGTATGACCTGGATTAGGTTAAATAAATGTATGTGTTCAAGCAGCTTGTTTAATATCATTTGAGCTGATTATCTTTTAAGAATAATGTTCAAATGTTTATCATTATCGAGCTCAAGCTCGATTCAAGTTTGTTCACGAGCTCGATTCAAATTGGATTATCGAGCTTGTTAACGAGTAGCTCATTTAATAAAAAAAATGAGCTTTAATCAAGCCTAATCGAGCTTATTCATGAGCAGCTTGTTGAGAAATGTACATGGGCTGTATCAAATAAAGCTTATTAAGCCTAAAAAAATAATAATTTGAACAATCTTGTTCTCAAATAAGCCTTAATCGAGCCGTAATCTAGCCATAATCGAGCTCTTTAGTGAGCTTGTTCACGAGCGTTAAATGATAATGTTCATGAACATAAATGAACTGAATGACAAGTTGTTCAAGCTTATTCATTTAGCAATCGAGTATTTTAAAAATGTTCAGGCTCGTTTGATTAGTTAATCAAATGAACATGAACGAGCTCTAATCGAGCTGAGCCATGAGTAGCTTATCGAACGCTCTGTTCATTTGCACCCCTAGCCTAGATGAAGATTAGGTTCTTAGGGAAAAATAAATCTTTTACCAAATTAATCAACTTAAAAGTAAAATTAAATAACTCATAACCTCACTTAAAGCCTAAGTTAAAAATTGAGATAAAATAATTAGTAACCCCTTAGCTGGATGAGTATTTCTTTTATAATATCATGCACAAAAAATATCTTGATTGGAGGGTTCCACCTTTGCCCACTTGACCTTTGAGAGCCATTATGGAAAACACCTCCTCCCTTCTTTTGGCCAATAATCCTTCTCATGCATTATGCATATGAACCCTATAAGCTTGAGTCAAAATGATTGTCTAAAAATGAAAATAATATGTAATATGTTCGCATTAGATCTTGGTCATTTTCATGCCTTACATGATCTAGTCTCTTGGGAGTGAGTCAGGACTTAGACTTTTTCTAAATAAATAATATCCTAGCTATCTTGCATAGAGCATATGACTTGGGCACATGAATTTAAAATCGTAGGAGGAGTTAGTTTACAGTTGCAAGTCTAAGTAGTTGGGTGGTTTTACTCTCTGAGGTAAACCATATACCCATTTTACCTCATTGGTGTGCTCGCCAAAGCTCCCAAGGTTATGAGGTTGCTTCTCCCCTTTTTGGGCCATAAGTGTAAATCCTCACCTCCTAGGCATTTTCACAATCTTGTGTTGTGGAATCAAAAGCCCTAAATTTTTAATAAAAAATTCAACTCAAACAAATTAAATCAATTTCGAAAATCTAAAGCCCAACCATAGGATAGTTTGAGATTCTAGTTAGGTTTTCTAGCATCATGAGCATCTCTTACTTATCTTCATTTGGCTTTGATAATACCTCCCTCTCTTTAATTAATCCCATTTGATCTTTCAAAATAAACTAATCGATTGATAGTCCTACATATTGCAATATTTAAAGATAATGATCATTTATCTTAATCGAGAGTATTTCAAAGGAATCCCCTTCCTTAGAATGTAATTAACTATGGGGCTTGCTATAGAAAACGAATTTAAAATAAACCCGCTTTACTTTTCATGTAAAGTGGGAAGAATCTCGTACACATGCAGACCCATTGTACTTAGGAATCTATTGATTAGGTCCATTATAGGGTAATGACTTCTATCTTTCAAGATAATACACTTCTCCTCAATGTCTTACTCGATCACCTTAATAAGAACATCTATAGATCTACGTGGTGTCAAAATGCATAAAAAAGTATATTTTTATCTTCATTTTATCCCATATAGAGTGAAGGTGGAAGTATACATTACTTTTAATGAAATTGAAAAATTTTCACCATAGACTTTTCTAGACTCCGCTTGGGTGGGTTCCTCTCTCCATCTTTGGTAAATGATCATTGTCACTAAGTATCGATAGTGTGTTTGTCCTATGTATGAATCCAAGACTATCTTTCCTTCCCTTGGCACTTAGCTTATTTCATCCTTAAGTCAAGTTCGCTAACATCTTTGGGTTTTAGAACCTCAACCCGTGTTGGTCTTAAAACCCCCATTGGGTTCTCCAACGGGTAAAAAAATTCTAAAAAAAAGAAAATATTTAAAGACTTCCTCCTTATCATTTCTATGATATAGAAAGGTTCATTCTAAAATAATAAAGACAAAATAAATCCTTTATAAAAATCTTATTTCTTAAAAAGTACTCTTTCAAAAATGCACATAATAAAATATTTTTACACAGAAGTTTTCCTAAATAATTTTCATCTAACAATCTTTATGATTGTTATATGTAAGATTATCTTTACAAAAATAAAATTCTAACAATCACATTTCCTAAAAAGCACAAAAGAGTTCCTTCATTCAATTCATTTTGGGTGAAGACTTCATTTTCAAAAGTAAGATTCCAATCACATTTTTAAAAGCACAAATGAGCTTCTTCACTCAATTCATTTGGTGAAGACCTCATTTTCAAAGATAAAATTTCAACAATCATATTTTCAAAAGCACAAAAGTTGAACATAAGTTTATCCATTCAATACATTCAAATATGTTGAATGGATGTTGCATCTTCAAACAAAAAAACTTTGAAACCTTGAAATTCCATTCAACACATTCCACATGTGTTAAGTTGAAATTTTCACCTTTCCAAACAAAATCAAAAATAAATTTTTCAAAAAGCACATGTGAAACCTCTCCATTCAATTGAATGGATGTTTCATTCTCAAACAAAATAAAAAAATAAATTGTTCAAAAGCACATATGAACATCTCCATTCAATATACCCAAATTTATTGAATGATGATTTCATTTCAAAATAAAATGACATCGCTTTGAAATCCCACTTAATAAATTCCATATATGATTAAGTTAAGATCTACTCTTTCAAAAATTTGATTTCCATCTCACATACCTGTTGACCTCATTTTTAGAATGAGCTCTCAATCCCTCCATATTAGACATAAAATTTATCTTAGACTTTAAGAGTTCCTTAGTCTTAAGACATATAGTGATTAGGTGGACACTTAACCTAGCCCTAGATACTTAGAAGAGTTAGCCATAGGAATAGGTTATGCCTTAGGGGTGCTAGAAAAATTTGCCTACCCTTAGCTGGAACCACTCCTCACCTTCCGTCTTTCAAGTCAAACTCCAAATAAATCTTATTTAATTTTCTCCAAACTCAAATCAATGCCACATGATTGAAACCATGATCGAAACCATGAATGAAATTCCTAATTCCAAATCTTTCCTAAGTCCTTAATCTTCTCTTAAGGACTTAGCCAAAATCATGATCAAATCAATTCAAACTCATGAAATTTTCTCATAACTCATTTATATTCTCATTTATATTCACATACATAAATGAAATATAAATTCAAATAAATCAAACTAAATCCAAAATTCAAATTCCCAATTCAAAATCAATTTCTTTAAATCCTTAATTTCCCTCTTAAGGACTTATCCAAAATCACCATCAAATCAATTCAAACTCATGAGAGTTTCTCATAACTCATTCATATTCTCATTTATATTGACATATATAAATGAAATATAAATTTAAATCAATCAAACTAAACTCAAAACTCAAATCCAAAACTCCAAAATTTCCTAAATCCTTTAAAATTCAACTTAATTTGCATCATGATCAAATCACTTCAAATTGAAATTTTTTCATGACTCATTTATATTCTCATTTATATTCACATATATAAATGAAATATAAATTCAAATCAATCAAACTAAACTCAAAATCAAATCCAAAACTCCAAAATTTCTTAAGTCCTTTAAATTTCCTCTTAAAAGACTTAGCCTAGATCATGATCAAATCATTCCAAATTCATGAAATTTTCTCATGATCTATTTATATTCACATTTATATTCACATATATAAATGAAATATAAATCTAAATAATCAAAACCAATTCCAAAAATCAAACTCAAATCCATTCAAAATCCAACATAAGCCTTACAAGTCAAAATCTTGGGCTTAGCCAATTCAACTTCAAATCAAGCAAAACTCTTGAATTTTCTTCATGATTCAATCAATCCTTAAATCATGAATCCAAATATTAATACAAACTTCAATCACAAAATCAAAACTCAATTCAAAAATTAAGCCAAAATATATTCATGTTCTTTGTTTTAATATGAAATTATCAAATGAGTCAAAACCCATTTGACTTCAAACCACTTGCAAATGGATTTATATTTCAATCATAAGTCCATATACAAGTTCAATCAAACTCAAACCAAGCTTTGACCAAGTCATTTGACCCACTTAGGCTCACTTGACCCAAAATGACCTTAAGTACCCCTTATGAGTCAAATTTTAATTCTAACCATATTGGATTGAATCAAACTGACCTATGCCTCTCATCATGATCAGCAATCATCATGAGATGATCAGTCAATCAAATTGGGTCAAATAAAGTCAAACCTAAGGGTTGACCAAGTCAACACTTAACTAAAATGAAGCATAATGTTGCCAAAATCCACCATAGGCCAAATTGATTGAAACCATTGATTTAAGTTCATTCATGAACTGTTTGAACTTGACCAAGTCAACATTTGAGCCTAACTTAGCCTAATTGGCCACATGACCCAAGTTAACCGAACTTGACCTAAAAAGTTAAAATCTATCAAAACTTGATTGAAGCCAAATTGATTGAAACCAATGGGTCAAGTTCATTCCAAATCACTTGTTGAACTTGACCAAAGCCTCAATTGGTCAACTAGACCTAACCTAGCCCAATTGACCTTGAATCTAACTTGACCTAAAGGGTTATGTTGAGCCAAATTCAAACTTAACCAAAATTGATTGGAAACAAAGATACCAATCCACTTCATATGACTAACCAAACCTACTACCCATTCTCAAATAGGTCAAATGGGTCAAATTGTCAACTTGACCCATTTGACCTAAATGAAGTCGTATGAACCAAATTCAAACCTAAACCAAATTGAATCAAACCAAAGCCACCAAAACATTTCAAATGGTCATATAAACTTGACCCAACCTTAGTTTGACTTTGATTGGTCAACTTGACCCAAGTTGACCTATTTTGACCTAAATGGGTCAACATGAGCCAAACCATACCAAATGAACTCCAAAGCCAATGAAACTTGGCCGAACCTATTTCTCAACTTACCTAACATATACAAATTCAAAAATTAGCCAAATGACCTTTCTATACCTAGGCCATAGAACATGTTTTGGTCAAATTCATGGGGCATTTGGTCAAATCCTCTTCATACCTACTTGATACTCTCTTAATAGGTCAAGTAAACCTTATGGAGGGGGTGCACCCAACCCAATGGGTTTGGGTCACTGACAAGGCCAAAATCGAGCACATGGCTCAAATTGGCAACATTGGAATCATGCTACCACTCAATTTGAGCGCATGGGGAGTTACCATTCCACTCGCTAGCCCAAACTAACCATGTGCAAGCCTCTAATAGATCAAAAAACCCACTGCCTAAGGTCAATTGGATCAAAATGGCAAGTGAAGCTTTGGTTGTTTGATTGCCTAAGGGGGAGATATACTACCCCTAATTCACTTCAATTCCAATAGAGCTTAATTCGATTAAAGCATAGGAAGCCAGAGGAGCCATTTGAGAGCCTTCCCAAGATTCTTAGAGAGAGTTAGAATTTGCCATTTCTCGATTTCCCTTAAGCAAAAATTGGGGAGCTCCATGGATTTGCCAACTTTCTCCACACACCAAACCAAGTCAATTCCCTTTGCACACTCCCTCAGGGGGACCAAGTTGAGCTTGCCCAACCTCTTTCCCAAGCTCCAAAGCCAAGTGATGATCCACTTCAATCAAAATCAAGCTAACTAGGAGGAAGAGTTGGTCCATAGTGCTATCCATTCAACCTCAAGAGCTAAAACTTTCACCAAATCTTCATCTCAACCAGACGAAGCTTCTCCAAGGTAATCGAGCATCGGTGATCACCTCCAATGAGGTATGACATTTTCTGACCATTAAACTCAATGTGGTGTGGAGCTTTGTTAAATAAATTTTGATCCCATGGAATTTTGACCATTAGATGTGCTTGCCATTAGGTTTAGATGGTGTGGGTTGAGTTTCAATCCAATTTGAGCTCAATCGAGCTCAGATCTTCCCTTTGAAAGTGGACGGTCTCCATTATTCCTCAAGGAAGAATAGGGATGATCTTTGGCCATCCATCCACACATTTTGGATGGATGCCCAAGATTAAATCACATTTTATATCTTATTTTATCTTCTTGATTGTATTTTGGGGGATGACTTCTGCTTTCCCTAATTTTTTTTGGATTTATTGGTGGCTAAATTGGGAAAATTTCTAATTAATTTCCTAATTACCCCTTAATCTAATTAAGGATAATTAAGGGTTTGATTAGTGGTTTAATCCTTTATTGAAGTTTCTTATGTCTAATTCAATGAATGGGAGGCTTAAGAAATAATTTTGAAGCTATTCCTTAAAATTTTTCTTTAATTCTCTTAATTAAGGTAATTAATTTCTTGAAATTATAAAAATTTTCAAAACTTAATTAATCTACTTTGGGTAGATGCTTTGGTGTTCAAGAGCCTAAGTTCAATTAAGGAAATCAAAAGTCAACTCATATATGTGAGGGTTATTTGATTAACTATGATAAGGTGGTGTATGTAAGACATAATTAACATATTTAATTCATACCTTAACCTATTCAAAAATATAAATGAATCTAATCATCTAATAATTGAACAAAAATGTCAAACATATGTGGGAATGGGTTAGGAACAGCAAACTCAATTCATATTTTCAAAATTAAATCAAATTCAAAATCAAACAAAAATCATATTAAATAAACTTTGATTTACTTTAAGCTTTCTTATTTCACAAGATTTTCTTTAGGATTTAACTGAAGTGAATGTGTTTACATGCTTTCATTGTTCTAGTTTTTTCCCAACATGCTAAATATGTGTGTCATATGATTTCATGCATTCATGCTTTTCAAAAATCAAATTTAAAATGAAAATATTTCCTTTATGTCAAATTGCATGTGTTGGCTAAAGTAAGAATATGAGTGGCTATTATTAGTATTAAATAAATTATTTTCAAAATATATGAATCAATTATCAAACTTAAAGTGTGTTACTTATATCTTACTTATAGTTTGCATGTGAGTAAAATATAAAAATGTGATTAGTGTAGGTTTTCCTTCTCTTCTCTTTAGTATAATTTTGAATAGATTTGCAAGGTATGGTTCATTTGAAAAGAACCTAACACTTGCCTAATTCCATATCCTTTTCATTTCTATACTATCACTTAAGAAGGATACTATGCTTGCACATATAATTGCATAAACAAAATAAATCAACCAACACCAACTTTTGCATTCTTTCTTTTCCATTCATTTCTTTTGTACACATGTTTGATTTTAAGGAAAGTGGTATATTAGTCCGACAAGATTAGAGGTTTGGTATAAGTAGGTCTTGTACCTTACACGGTTAACAATGGTGTCGCATCACTTATGCCTTTCATACATTCATGTGTGCATGTGAAAATTGGATAAGAAACCCCTTTGCTACTTAATGAAAATCATGCATCATAAAATTTCAAATTTTCTTAAGTAAATTACTTAGCATGCATCATAAAGTGTTAAACATTCCCATTTGTATGTATAGATATGTTTAGGACTCATTCATATGCATGTTATACATGTTGGGAAAGAAATGAAGTAATGTATGTTTTGTGAATTTAGTTCATTTTACTTAATCTTAAAATGCCTTTCTTTTGAATAGGTTTGTTTAGAGTTCATCTAAACTTAGGATTAATTAAAACACTTAATCAAAAACATTTCACTAAATAAAACTAAAATATGAATCCACTTTAGAAATTACTTAGGTTAGGGAAGGAAAGAGAAGTTCTCTTCTTTTCCTCTTTATAACTTAGTAATTAATTGTAGATTCACTTAAACTCAATCAAAACATAAAATAAAATCAACCAAAATAATTAAATCACTTAAATGAAATCCTCTAAGTTGAATATGCTTCACACTTAGAAAATTCTAAACTTAAATCCATAGCTAAGCACACCACACAAACCTCTAAAGCACACATTGGCTAAGTCACCACTTCTAGCTTTAGTTAGGTTATGCATGATTTTATGCTTGCTTTTGTTTTAAGATATATGTTTTATTCTGGATGTTAGGGTGATTGTGCATAGAATGAATGGTAGGGTGATCTTAGTCTAACAAATATCTTCTACAGGGGATTGTGCTTAAGAGTGTTGTAATAAATAAAAATATAAATACTTTTGTATGTGTGCTTATACCCAAGCATAATCCAATAGGCCAGGTGGACTTAGTCACCCATGTGTGGGGTGATAAGTTTAATATACATGCTTGGGATTTGGTGGTTTGTTTAGCTAACCTTTATTTTGTGTTTAGCTAGATTTAGTTTTTCTTTTCATATAATTTTGTAATTAGATTTTGGAATGATTGTTATGGGATTAAGATGAGCATTGGTCATAAGATCTCAACTTATGCACCATGTGAAGCCTTTGAGCATCCACCTTCCAACCATCCAAAAGAAGGAACAAAGAAGAAAGAAGAAAAGAAGAAGAAAGAAGAAAAGAAGAATGAAGGAGTAAAGTTTGAAGACCCCCATAACAATGAGTTTCATGCTTAATTGTATATAATTCATTTGTAGTCTAGGTTGTATAAGGGTAGAGCTCGACTACCCAATTAATATTTTGGTTTGTGTGGTGGTACCCGACCATAATGGCCTCTCATTCTTTTGCGATTAGATTTATAAATTGTTTGATGATTTGTTTAGCCTATGCATTAAGTGGCATCCTTTTCCTAGTTTCTTCCTTGCTTTATTTATGCCTTGGATGTGGATTAGGCTCTTACAGATAAATAAATCTTTTACCAAAGCTAACAATTCAAAACTAAAAATAAAGAACTCATAACCTCACCTAAAGCTTAGGCTAAAATCAAGATAAAAGAATTAGCAACCCTTAGTGGATGAGTTTTTTTTATAACATCATGCAAAAAATGCATATTATTTTCACTCTTGATTGAAGGTCTTCCACCTTTGCCAGAGAAACTTGGCTTGACCTTTGAGAGCCATGGTGGAAACACACATCCTTCCTTCTCTCTTATTTTGGCCAATAATCTAATTTCTCATGCATTAGGCATATGAATCCTATTAGCCTTAGTTAAAATGATTGTCAAAAAATGAAATTAAAAATGAAATCTGAATTGCTTTTGATTTAGGTCATTTATAGCATTCTCTTACAAGATTTGTTCTCTTTAGGTTGTGAGTTTAAGGACTTAGTCTTTTTTTAAATAAATAACAGCTTAGCTATCTTGCATAAAGCATATGACTTGCCTACATGAATTTAAAATCAGAGAAGAGTTAGTTGCCAACCCTAGTCTAAGTCCAAGTGGGTGATTTGTCCTCTCTGTGGAGGCAAACCAAATACTATTTTGCCTTAGATTTATGTTGTGCTTTTTACCCTCGCCAAAGCTCTCTAGATTTAAGGTTTCTTCTCCCTTTGGGGCCATAAGCATAAATCCTCACCAGGCATTTCCATAATCTTGTGTTGTGGAATCATAAGCTAAATTTATAATGAAAAATTCAACTCAAACAAATTAAATCAATTTCAAAATGTAAAGCCAAACCATAGATAGTTTGAGATGTTTGGGTTTCTAGCATCATGGGATTCTCCTACTTATCTTCCTTTGGATTTGATAAAAACTCCCTCTCCTTGGTCAATCCCATTTGATTTTCCAAAATAAACTAATCCATTAATAGTCCTAGCTTTTGAAATCTTTGGAGATAAATATCATTTACCTTAATTGAGAGTATTCCTAAGGGATCTTATTCCTTAGGATGTAATTAAATATATGGGCTTGCCCTTGTAGGGAACTTAATGAACACAGTTTAAAATAAACCTTACTATACTTTTTCATGTAAAGTAGGGGAAGAATCTTTGGTACATATGCAAACCCACTATCTTAGAATCCTTGTTAGGTGATTAGTCCATAGAGTTATGACTTCTATCTTTGAGATAGTACTCCTCAATGATGAATCACCCTCAATAAAAAACATCTATTATCTATGTGGTATCCCAACTAAAGAGTATATTTTCATTTATCCTCTTAGAAAGGATAGATGAAGGAAATATTTTACCACAATACCCAAATTTGTTAATGGAAATCTCTTTCAAAATCAATCAAAATAAAAAAATTTCAAATATATTTGAATTTCATTATAGCATTATCACATTTGCTAAAATGAAGTTCCCTTTCTAAAATAAAATAAAAATTAGAGACACCTTTGAGTTTCATTTAGCATACTCAAATAAAGTGAAATTTCCACTTCACAAACTTTTCAAAACATATTTGAACTTCATTTTTATATACCATATTTTAAAAGTGAAGTTCCACTTTCAATCAAAAAACAAATCAAAACTAAAGAAACACATTAATCTCATTACTTAAATTTACTAATGATCCTATTTTTCACAAACAAATCAAAACAAAAGAAACTCATTAGATTCCCTTAGATACTTAAATTTTCTAAGGATCAATTTTCAAAAGAAATCAAAACCAAAAGAAACACATTAGATTTCCATAGCATACCAAATTTACTAAGGATCCTACTTTTCAATAATCAAAATTTTCAAAGAAACACATTAGATTTCAAGATACCCAAATTTTCTAAGGATCCTATTTTTTCAAAATCAAACATCCAAAATAAATGAAACACTTTATGATTTTCTTAGCATACTCAAATTTGCTAAGATTATTTTCAAAAGTTTTCTAAAAAAATAAAACACAATTTGGGTTCATCATTTAGCATACCCAAATTTGCTAAGTGGAATTCATTTTCAAAATCACCAAAGATTCATAAAGCAAACAAAGAAAAAAATAATTGTTTTCAAAAGGCAAAATTTTTAAACTAAACCCATTAGTGATTTAATTAGCTAATTAATGATAAAAAAATTAACAAAATATTTTATCATGATAATGTTTCAAATTGATTTACTTAATTTTTTTTAAAAAAAAAAATTTGACAGTCCCCGTTTTTTGAACATATCGTTTAAGAATGATACTATTGGTGTCATGGAAAGATAATGAAAATTCTATAACTTTCATGTTGACAAATTTTCAATTTAATGTAGCCCATCAAAGCATTTGAAAAATGTGAGATGAAGTAAAAATAATAATATTGATGCATGAACTTTTTTGGTCATATCAGATTTGTAATTTTGGTTTTAGATCGTAAAGATAATAAATTTTACAACTTTTATGTTGATAACTTTTGATCACACCTAATTTTTTGCAAATGTATTTTTTTTGTTTAAAATCTTGAGATGTAAAAAAAATTTGACGCTATAATAAATTAAAAATATTGGATCTCGTTGTGTAATCTTAACACAATGCTTGTTGAATACATATGATTTTGATAATATTAAACTTAAGTGTGTTAATTTTTCTTATGAGTCTAAATAGTTGTGAGTTAACCAAATAAAACTAAATTGATAACAAACAAATGTAATTGTACAATCAAAATCAATAAGTGGACATAAAAAAAAAAGATCCTAATTACATGACATAAAGTGATAAAAAAATACAACTATGCATGAAACCCATTAATCATCGCTACCTGAGTGTAATGAGATGGTGGTCGACTCAAACCAAATGATGTCACATCCTCCTCTGACTACTCATTTTAACATCCCAAGTCGTATTGGTATCTAAAGCTAGATGGCAACGAGTATAGCCCATATCAATAATGAAGCATATGTAAAATTGCATGCCATGGGTTCATCTCGAGACCACATAGCATCATATGAATAGTGGGGTGAATGGATAGGACTTACCATAAATATGATGGACCCATATCCATCCATAGCAGACTTACTGAGCGTATGTCAATGTCTATATCCCTCAGATTGCCATATATGCATGTTCGATCTACGCATACTCTCATCCGCCGATGGATTTCTAAAATTCTCATCACCCTCTCTAAATAGAAATATATCTTGATTGACGCCACGCATAGAAAGTAAATTTATATGTTTCACTGTAACAAGGGAAAGCAAAATTTCACATGACTTACCATAAGAATCATCTAGTATGTATCTAGCTTCTCTTTCAAAGATATAAAGTGAAGCCCAAGATCCAATCATTTCCAAATAACTTATAATCCATTGCTCGTGTCCGCATTAAGAATTGAATCTTGTGATAGAGCCAACCAATTCTCCAAGTTCCACCCAACCTCTTAATCATATGTAAACGCCACAAACATGGTCTCACGTCGAATGGTAATAAAGACAAATGATTTTGTTGAGGCATATATGACATATTCAACATTATTTATAATCGACCACCCAAAGAATAGAAATTGCAACTACTTCTTATCAAGAAAGCACATACCTTCCACTAATTTTCTCGATGCAATTTTCTTCAAGATTGAATCATCCATGAAAATGCTAGTTCTTCATCCCATTCTTTTGGATCCATAATCACATATAATCATTATTATGTATAAAATGCTTAAGATGACTCTTTCAATAATCGACAATCGATCTCTAATCCATGAGATGGTTCTATCTTAAATCATCTCAGAGTAATATAATCATCATCATCCTATCACTACTATCTCCACTAAAAATAGTTTCAGATTCAACATTTACATCGATGGTGGGTATCATTATCTTCAACATTTGAGCTAAGCAAGATATTCATTTTCCCTCAAATTTCATATATCTCCCCTTGAGTACTTATCAGAATGGTGTTATGTAATCGATCCCACCAATGCTAATTGCTAACCAATCATCTCCACAAGTCTCATTCAACATACACCACAAAATAACATGTTGCATTAATAATAGTCTCACAAACTTCATCATCATTAATGTAAAATAAAAAAAAAATAACACCAAATGAGAATCTTGATGGATCTAACTTCAAATAAACTTTTCTGTAATTCAAATTTAATCTGAAACTGATTCATTCTCCCACCAATATATGTTGGAATGAACTCATCACTTACTCAGTTCACCATCATAATAAAGAACAATAAATACACATTCAACTCATCATTTGTAAAACCAAAGATAATGCTACCTATTATGCAAAAAATTCATTAATATATTGACAAAGATGATAAATATTTTCAATTCAAGCCATAATGATAATATTTCACCTAAACAAAATGTAATCCAAAAATATGATAAATAAAATCAAATCAATTATTTCTTTTGAAAGCAAAATAAAACATCCCTAAACTACATATTTCCTAAATAAAAAATAGAATTGCACAAAATTAAGCTTTCTTACATAAAAAATGATGCACATTTCATGTATCAGATCTCCTAAACCCTAAACTAAACCACATACACATTTCCTAAATAAAAAAAATAAACATTAAAATTTTTCCTACATCATAATAGATAGATCAAAATACAAACTACACATACACATTTCCTAAAAAAAAAAAATATCAAAAAAATGAAGCTTTCCTAAATAAAATTCACATTTTCAAGATCGATCAATCTCATAAACCAAAATTAACTACATACACAATTCCTAAATTTTTTCTAGATCACTAAAAAAAAAATTTAGTTATTAGATCCACATATTTCAAGGAGAGACTATTTTGTTCTATAATAACATAATATGATTCATATTCTCATAATGATGCTATTAACCAAACAAAATGGCAAGAACAACTAGTGATTTCAAATAAATCAAAATGCATAATTATCTATCAAGATCTCTTATTAATCATAACAATTAGCTAAACCAAAGATAAACACACATACAAAATACATTTCTTCTTTTTAAAATACCTAAATCTTAAAATAAAACTTCCTTATTTTCATCATTAAATTTAGATTTTAAACATCCCAAAAATTTAACTTAGGATCTCAAAAATCAAAAAAAACAGAAACAGAGCTTTGCTTTTCTAAATAGAACTGACTCATCAAGTTATCACTCACATTCCTATTTTGTTAATTTTTTTATCCAATTTTAAAATCACTAATCACAAAAAATTTATTTTTCAAACACCTCACTTAGCATACCCAAATTTGCTAAATGAGTGAATTCCAAAATATCAAATCAAAAATAGAACCAATTGACCCTAAATTTTAACTTACTCAAGTTTGTTAAAGGAAACAGTCCTCAAATCAGAATATAATTTCAACCATGAACCTATGGAAGCATCTTTCTAAAAATATTTGAACCCATTTTCAACATATCCAAATTTGCTGAAATTGGATTCATATCCAAAAATTCATCTTTCGAATCAAACCTCTAAATCTTCTCTAAATCCATTTGATCCCCACTTAACACTTCCAAGATGTTGGATGTGGGTTTAAATTCTAAATTCAAATTTAGAAGTTGATAAAATAGAAATCAGATCCAAGTTTGTTTCCAACATTGTGATTCTCATCAATCTCGAACAGTTCAATTTTCTTTTTTTAGTTGACTATAATGGCGACATCCGAAGTATGTGTTTACTCTCCCTAAAGGCATGGACTTGGCCTTGTCAGGCCAATCTCCCCGGTGATTATACCCATCTCATCCATGTAGAGGTTTGAGGGAGGATTACTGTGAGGGCACTCCCCTCATATTAGCGGGCTGCGGTGGCGGAAGCCAGTCATTCAAATTGATTTGCCATCAGACTTTGATATTCCCTCACTAAAAAGGAAGGCAGTGATAGTTTCTACAATAGTACTAGAGTCAATGCCAGCATCTGTGATAGTGCCAGTGCACTCGATAGGTTCTCGTGCTACACTAGTGAGGGATAGCACCCACTTATTAGCACCCTCGAAGGGTAAGGCTCCTTTGATCCTAGAGATTGTCTCCCCAGCTTTTGAGGTTGGGTCTAGCTCTTACTCCACTCACCCTACCAGGACTTAGAGGAGGAACAAAAACTACATGATTAAGCTGTACCATACATGCATCTCCAGTGAGATGAAGGCTGCTACATGGTCAGTTATGGAGGAGTTGCCCACTCTGATTTCCCTGCTGGTTACAATGAACCCATTTCATCCTCTCTCTGGGTTTGATAGAGAGGATGCTAGGAGGATCCCTACTTCACCTCCACCGGTTCACCGGCCCAGTTAGCGAGTAGGAGGTGTATGCCTCCATTATTATGCCAAGTTGGGAGCTTACAAAGTTTTGAATTGAGCTCAATTTGACTTGAGATATGTTATCCCTGACAGCATGGGGAAACACCTATGATAGAGAGGCTAGGGCTATCAGTTCAAATCACTAGCCGAAAGAAGCAAAGGTTTGGTTGACATTCAGCGGTCTTTGTGCTCATTAATTTTCCTGATTAGCATGCTACACGCATCGATCACACATACAATATTCTGCTTACAAGGATGACCCATCATAGGAGAAGGGTCTCTGTTCCAAGAGAGTCGGTGGTGTCTCCACCACACCACTCTACCCCATCCATCATCATCGTTACATCTCGGTTCTGAGGCCATGAAGGCCGCACCCGAGGAGAAGCATACCATGTTGGTGATCCAGCTATGGCCAAAGGATCCCATTCCATCTACACCACTTACTGTGGTGAGGCCAAGCTCTCCTAGTCAACCTTTTGTCCTAATTGTGGTGCAGAAGGAATGGTGACCTTGAAGCAAAGTGGTCATCCCTACACCAACACCACCAATTCAGCAGGACATAGAGATGGTTGTAACTGTTGTAGAGGGTTCAGATGACAACCCAGTTGCACCCATGATCATAAAACCTCCTAGGAGTGTCACCCCTTTCAGAGTTAGTGAAATTTAGGAGTGTGTCTCTTCTAATGAGTATAGTCCTCATAGGATTGATTCTCTAGTAACAAGGGAGGTCCACTGCCTCTCTGTACATGACATTGATCACAGTTGACCAAAATCATTCATGCCAGTTGATCATTCTCTAGAGGACATAGTAGCACATTATCTTATAGAAAAGAATAAATTTTGGGATATGGTCGATGAGATAAGAAGATTAGCTTTGATCCCAATGAAGATGATTTGTTGGGAGACTCAGTCAGGGTTTGCATGGTAGATACTAGGGGATCCCTCCTCAGAGAGCAGTAGGCTATAGAAGGTGATGAGGCTGAGCAAGAAGACACATCCCACTCTCACCAACACTTCCTAGCACAAATAAAGCAAAAATATGAAAAGATAGATAGGATGGCGGGATAGCTTGAGGACATATTAGCAGCAATCTCAGTGCTTCAGAAATAAGAATCAGTAGTTCATCCTACCACAATTGAGACTAGTCAGCCAGAGTTAGTACATGTCTTGGACCCACTCAAGACCTTACCTCTCGTTGAGCAAGGTAGCACTAGCATGTAAAAAGTACCTCCATACGAGAAAAAGATATAAAGTCTACGGTTGAGCAGCAGGTGAAGGAATTATTGGCTCAAGCTCGGGGAGGATCATCAGTTCCAAAGGGTAGACCCTACCCAGAGTAATTTGATGCAATCCAATATCCCAAGGGTTTCGTGCCACCTTCCTTCAAGAGTTTTAATGGCAGTGGAACACATTGCCCATTTAATTAATTATTCACACCTTTCTTCTTGTCTAACAAGGATAGCTTTTGACTGGTATGCTGAACTTCCCAACAGTTCATTGAAGACATTTGCTGAGTTGGAGCAACTCTTCATCAAAAGGTTTAATGTAGCTCAACAAAAGGTTATTATGGGCAGTCTCGTTGTAGCACAACAACACCCAGGTGAGTCCTTTGTTGACTATATTCTCATATGGCATAACCTGAGTATGAAATGCGAGTCACAGTTGTCTAAACAACATGCCATTAAGATTCTTATAAAGAATATCTATGGCCTGGTCACTTTCATGCTTAAGGGCTTCACTATCAAAATATTTGAGAAGCTATTCAACAAGGCGGCTAGTCTCCAAGGAGAGGCTAAATAGTTGCCTTTTCAAGATCAGCTACCTAAGCCAAAGCTGCAAAAGGTCTATGAGAAGAAGTCGGGAACAATGATAGTAGTTGATAAGGGGAAGCAATTAGCTAGAGATCAATTCATGAGACTACGACCTCAGCAGCCTTCGCTTCCACCTCCTCCACCACAACCGAGGCAGCCTTACCGGCCGCCATAGCAGCCTCCATGGCCTACATTGCTGCCTCCTCAGCCATGTCATCACTAGCAGTGGCACACTTATTCACCACTAGGTAGAAATGGTTCACCTACTATTTTAGATAAGCTTAACAAGCCTTATTCATTTAAGAGGGAGGTAATCAAGAAGATTTTTAAGAACCACTTAAGGAAGCCTATTTTTAGCTAACCTAGAGACAGAGGAAGTAAAAAGCCATGATCCTAACTTTTGCCCCTACCACCATATGCTAGTCATGTTTTAAAAGATTGCTTCACTTTCAAGGACTGACTTGAACATAGCTTCAAGACCAATGCTATAGTTATCTTGAAGGAATACCTTATGGAACAACCATCCAGTTCCATCAAGGTAATCCTTGGGGATACTTGCAATCTCCAAAACCAAAGAAGGTTGGGATATCTTATCCAAAACCTCTAAAAGATCATTCAAAAGATCAAGAAACTTTCTTGCAAGTAAGTCCGCTCAAACCTCCAACATCAAGGAAGGTTTGCAAGTTACGCCAACTCGGGAAAGAGGGATCTCAAAGAACAATAATAGCATTAGCAACGGGATAGCCATAGATATAGTAGCACAACCACCGAAGTCTAACCTCAAGTCTGCTGCATCTACCACATCGATACTTCTCCTAGTTCATTAACTCTTCTTTCTACTAGTAGAACTCTTGTCGAGATAAGGGCATCAAATCCATTACCCCTCTTACTTTACTTGACTTCTACTTTGTACCTTATCAAATCCAAGAAATTGAAGAATAAAGCTAATTACATCTGTCACTCGATGGGTTATCTTCTATTTTAATGATAACTCTTCAAGTCATAATAGCTAACAATGATCTCTCCTCTTTTGATTAGAGTAAGATTTTCCCACTCTGAACACTATGAGTTTTCCTCTTGAAATAGACTTGGAATCATCCAATTCTGAGGGTCCCATAAGAGAAGCTGTAGGTGAGCCTGACATGTAGGTAGAACCTTCCATGACCCTTCCACAAGAGATCACCAAAGTCAACCTCCGTAGTGGCAAAGTTCTACCTCCTAGGGTAGCACCTGAAGATAGAGTGAAAGAAGACATTGGTACAGAGGATTGAGAATCCCCTCCACAGGATGATCCACCCTTGGATATGCTTATGGAGGATCATCCCAAGGTGGACTACAATGTCCTCTCTCATCTAAGAAAGTTTCCATCTAAGCTAAGCATATATGATGCCCTCATCTTATCCAAAGAGATGAGGGAGTCATTAATCAAAACTCTCCTTGATCCTAAAATATGCTTAGCTCAACTAACCGCTATTGGTGAAGAGGCACATTATAAAAGAAGCTAGGGATCACTTTCACAGATGAAGACCTTTTTCTGGGAGATTTGGAGCATAACCTCCCCCCTCTACATCACAGTTGATATGGGAAGATTCAGACTTACCAGAGTTCTCATCGATTCAGGTGCATTGGTGAACATTATGAGTATAAAGACTCTTGCTTATTTGAGGATTGACATCTCCACACTCCAAGGAGATTGGATGATGTTGAGAGGATTCAATGAACAAGGCGAGAGGGCTTTAGGTTCCATAGTGTTACCTTTGGAGATAGGTGAGGAAGACCAAGCCAAGTTTTATATACTTTGTTCATTCAGCTTTGATTGATAGGCCTTGGATATATTAGAAAAAGATGATTCCATCCTCCCTCTATCAGTGCACCAAATTTAGAAAGGATGGGATTGAAAACCATGTCAATGGGGATGAAAAGTCATTTTTAGACAAAGAGGTTGAGATTTATGAGGATGCAACCTACTATCTTCCCCAAAACACCCTTTCTCATCAACTTAGATGAAATTCAAATGCAAATGCAAAAGAAAAAGAAGAAAAAAAAGAAAAATAAAAAGCAAAAGAAAAAAGAAAAGAAAAATGAAAATCCAAGTGAACAAGAAAGAGGAATTGAAGAAGAAATAGATCCGCATATCACAGTCCACCCACAGTTCATTCCATCATATGGACATGTGGGTAGGATTACTCAACCTCCACGAGAGGTAGAGGTAGAAATAGAGGCAATAGAGGTGGAAGACCCCGTGGCCATTAGCTAATAGCATGTTCCATTTCATGAGTACCCTACTATTAACATAGACTTGGAAGTGAGGAGAGTCTAATGTGATTAGCATACCAGCCAACCCCTCTCATTGGGTTCCATTGGAGGTGACTTTCGATCCAAACAGTGACAAAGACCGAGCCTCCAGACAAAATAAGAATTTGAATCAAGTTTATATGAGACTATTAGGCCGCAGCTGGCAACCTTAGCTCTAACCTCACTTTCATCTCAAAAAGCTAAAGGTTTAGTAATTAAAGAAGCCCCTAAGTCTTCTAAAGATATGAAGTTGAAGGGATTCTTTTGGGATCATCATCCTCAAGTCCCAAAGTTGATGTAGAACTTGAGGAGGATTCATTTAAAGAATTAATGGAATTTGACTTTTACTTTGTGTTCATAATCTTATACAAAAGGTTTGGTTCCTCATACATGGTCCAAGCATAAGTCGAGTATTTTGAAAAGCTATGGAATACAGCAAAAAGCACAATCAAGAGCAGACTTGGATTAGATAGTGGGTCTGATGATGAAGATTATGCTAGTTGTTACCAATCATTTGAGTCGATAGATTCTTTTCACACAACACCAACTCTTATGAGAATGTGTGTAGAAACCTCAGATGATCTAGATGATCTCCAAATCAAAGATGTACCTCTAGAATTTGAAGAGAGATTCATTCAATAATAGACAAGCTTAAAAAATCAACCTCGGATAAGAAAGTCCACTACATTACATAGTTCATTGAATGAAGAAGAAACCAATGACTTAGTTAGGCTATTGACTGAGTTTAAAGATTACTTCACATGGAGTTATGAAGAGATGCCCGGATTATCTCCTAACATAGCAGTCCACAAGCTAGCAATAGATCTTAATGCTATCCCTATTAAGCAAGCTCCTAGATGCATGCGATTAAAATCAAACAATAGGTCATTTCTAAGTTAAGAACGATCGATGTTTTCAAGGAAAAAATACCCTACTGGTTAGCTAGTGTCATCCCGTTAAGAAGAAGAATGGCCAAATTCATATGCATTGATTTCGGACTTAAATAAAATGTCCTAAGGATGAGTTTCCTCTTCCTATACTAGGTTAATGGTAATCTCCTCATGCAGTGTTTTCTTTCATGGATGGGTCATCTTCCTACAATGAAATCAAAATATCTCCTGAAGATGAAAGAAATATTGCTTTTGAAATCTCGATTAGAATCTTTTATTATAAGGTCAAGTCTTTCGGCCTTAAAAATGCTGGTGCTACATACCAACGGATCATGACTCATCTCCAACGAACTCATCCATCAGAGTGTTATGTTGATGATCTAATAGTCAAGAGTAGAAAAAGAAGACCATCTCTTTGACTTGAGAGTAGTTTTTTTGAATGATTAACACAATATAACCTCAAAATGAATTTGAAGTGTGCATTGAGTGAAAAATTCTTAGTTTGTTGAGGAATAGAAATAGATCCAAAAAAGATTAAAGCTATCATAGAAATGCCACCTCTAAAAGTTTAACACTCATCCTTCATTCAAGGATGGACATATCTAAGATGATCTCCAACCTATCGGTGGATGTAAGACATTTTTAGCACTTGTCAAAAAAAATGCCAAGTTCAAGTAATATGACCAGTTCCAACATGCCTTTGAAGACATCAAGCAGTATTTCGTAAAGCCTCTAGTTCTAGTAGCTCCTATCTAAGAAGGACACTCATTCTCTATAATGCTGCATTGGATGACTATCTCAGAGCTTTGTTGGCCCAGGACAACAACGAAGGGAAAGAGAACACTCTCTACTAGCTCAACTGTCATCTTATTCCTGTTGAAGTGAACTATCCACCTATTAAGAAACATTGCCTAGCTTTAATCTTTTCTTTCCAAAAGCTATGGATTTATATGCTTTCTCATAAGGTAAACTTGATATTCAGAATAAATCCATTGTAGTATCTCATGACATGACCACGCTATCTGGATGTTTTGCATGATGGTCCATGATTCTCTCACAGTTTGATATCACATTCGTACCCCTCCGTGCGATAAAAGGACAGGCACTAGCAGATTTTTTAGAAAGCACACTTCCACATTCTAGTGACAATCTCCCTAATGAACAAATCATGAACTTAGGAGTGGCCAACCACCACTGGGAGATATATTTTTATGGTGTAACTTCTTTTCACAAAGGGGAAGCACCACGATCTATTCTCCTAGGAAAGGCAGGGGTAGGAATAGTTCTCCTAACTCCAGACCATGATGTGATGAAATTCTCATACTATCTTTCCAACCCCTGTGTTAACAATGAAGCTGAGTATGAGGCTTTGATGGTTGGTTTGGAGTTAGCTATCACTATCAGTGTCAAGAGTATCAACATCTTTGGGGATTCTCAGTTGGTCATCAACCAGATTGGATACTACTGGCATTCGATGATTACAAACTGCATGGATGTAGTTAGGATATGCCATCAGTGTCAAGTACATAGCATGGTCCTCCACCAACCACCCAACATTCTACACCCTACATTGGCCTCATGGCTATTCGAGTGTTGGGGTACCAACAATATGGGTCCAATCAGTCCTTCTTCTTCCAAGGGGCATCGGTTCATCTTAGCTACCACCGACTACTTTTCCAAGTGGGCAAAAGACATTCCACTCAGAGAGGTCATAGCTCAGCATGTGCTTTAGTTTTTCAGGAACCATATTGTATATATGTTTGGGGTGCCTCGATGAATTATATCCGATAATGGTACTGCATTCAAAAGCACCAAGATCCACAGCTTCACCAGAAGACATGGCATAGATTGGAGATACTCCACAATCTACTACCAAGAGCAAATGGCTTAGCAAAAGCATTGAACAAAACTCTCATCCAAATACTAAAGAAGACTGTTGACAATAACAAGAGGCAGTGGAATGAGTAGTTGAAGTTTGTGCCTACCACACACATACCCCAACTCAATCTACCCTATTTTCCTTAGTTTATGGGTCCAAGTTCTACCTACCTTTAGAAGTTCAACTCCCATCAGTAAGGATAGCATTGGGTAGCAAGATCTCTACAGAGTAGAATGCAAAGTTGCAGTTAGAAGAGCTCGAAGGTTTAGAGGAGAGTCTCCTACAGGCATGTCTGAACCTCGAGTTATACAAGGCCATAATGATTCAAGCTCATAACAAGCTAGTCCGCCCTATATTTTTTTGAGTAGGAGAACTTGTGTTAGTCTTAAGGAGACCAATTGTTGCCCATCAAAAGATGAGAGGCAAGTTTGAATCCACTTGGGAAGGCTTTTATATCATAGAGAAGGTCTACCAAGGAGGATCTTATCAGCTTATTAATTATAAAGGGGAACACCCGATGCTTCCAATTAATGGGCTCTATTTGAAGAAATATTACCCATAAAAATCATGTTTGAAAACAAATCTATCAATCAACAAAAATTTGATTCCATTTCATCAAAATTATCTCTTCTTTCAAAGCATTGTTTACTTGTCTTAAAAATCCACCGTGACATGTTTAGGGTAAGGTGTAAGAGACCCCAGGCATCCTATCCCTCTTTCATAACACAAACACAAAACAAACATAATCTTCTAGAGCTATTAGAATAGGTGTTAGAGAACCCAATAGGCATCTTATTTCATATAGCACAACTAAGTTAGGAGTGAGAGAACCCCAGTGACATCTTTTCTTAGTGGGAATTCCCATTTATCATCTGTGACACCCTTTCATCAAAATTTATAGTGTGTTTATGGTAGGTGTAAGAGTCCCCAGAGGCATCCTATTCCTTTTAACACATGCACTACAACAAACATAAATATTTTTATCTCGGGCTATTTCGATGTGAGAGGAAGCCCCCTGTGGCACTCACTCATTAGTTATTCTAGGTCGGGTCTACATGCTACCTCGCTAGTATGTCACCCCAGTGGTCATTTGTTTGGAAGATGTGAGTCCCCGAGATTTCTTCCTAACTTGGCCATTGCAAACCAACGAGCACCTTGTTAGTATGGTAGAGTTTACTTCCCAGCTAGTAAGCTACCTCGTGTTGGATTTTATTTAAAACATGTGAGTCCCCATGCTTTTTTTTTGAACTAATCATCATGATCTAACTAGGTCGACTATATTTGAGGTTTAGGATAAGTCCCGTAGAGGCTCCTTTTTTCTTTACTATGTTTAAGTCGATATAAGTCCACCAGTGACATTCACTCTGTAGTTGCCCTAGGTCAAATGACACCTATCGAGCTGAAGATAGACTGTCCTAGGAATTAGTTGTTATAGGAGGATGTGAGTCCCCAAGCTTTCTTCCTAGGCTGATTATTGCAAACTGATAGGCACCTTAGGTTGATTGATGTTTGATGCTGACAATGACTCACTTGGTGGATACACCACTCTTAGCAGATGTGAGTCCTCACGCTTTCTCCTTGAGTTGGCCACCGAATACCTATTTGATATATGACTAGCCATGTCATCTTCTCCAAGGTTTTAGATTAAGCCCTTACCCATCTCATGCACTCTATTTGGATCACATCTTTATGACCCCATTTAGACACTACCTGGTTACTTTTGGATTGGTCCCCTTTCCTAGTAGCACCTCATGGTTGGAGAATTTATTTGATGTGCGATTCTCCCTTGTTCAAGAATTTGAGATAGGTCTAGATATAAGCTCCTTCTCTTTGATCTCAGAAAACTAACATGGTCCATGATAAACAAACTAAATAAACAAACAAAAAAATTTTCTGGATTAGGAATTCAAGCCCCTAAAGTGCCCCTTTTCCCAAGTAGGCATCCTATCTTTGGGCAAAGTCAGCAGAACTCCCTATAAGAATTGCTTGACTACCTAAGTTGAGATAAGTCCCCAGGTCAGTACTCGCTCTATTGTCACCCTTGGGTCAGGTTCAATCCATTTTGACTAAAGCAGATTACCCCGAAAGTCATTCCACTTTGGAAGATGTAAGACTATGATGCATTCTTCCTAGCATGATTATCGCAAACTGATGGGAAGCCCTAGGTCAGGTTTAATTTGTTGCCCAAAGCTAACGATCACCCTAGTGGTCTTTTGTAGTAGAAGATGTGAGTCCCCAAACTTTCTTCCCTTAAATTGATCATTGTAAACCAAAAGGCACTCCTTTAGTCAGATAGTTCTCCCATCGGTTAGGAAGCTACTCCCTTTGGTTCAATAAATCTGAGATAGGTCTAGGCTGATATAAGCTCCTTCTCAGTGTGATCCATCTCAAACCAATGGAATCCATTAAAATAAATCTAAAAATAAAATTAATTTTGACTATCTTCGAGTTGATCTAAGTCCCCAATGGAATTCACTCAATAGTCAGCCTTAAGTTGGGTTCAATCTATTATCTTGTCAATGGATTACCCCAGCAACTAATCTCTACTCTGGAGGATGTAAGTCTACTATGCTTTCTTCCTAGCAGTTGTTGTTACGTATTGCTCCACTTTGGTTGGCCCATTTTATGTGTTTAGTAGACCTGCCCCTTTGGATTGGTATCGAGTTAGGTCTAGGCCTCCATGGCTCTTACTCAGTGCAATCCATCGCAAACCAACAAGGTCCATCTTAAAATCCCAAACCTAAAAATGGAAACAAATTCAACCCTCTTCCCCAGTGGAAATTTCTTAGTGAGACTTAAATCAAATCAAACCTCTCATCCCCTTGTGGATGACTTGAACCTTCCCAGTGGAAGGTTCACACTCTATCCCTTAGTGGATTGCCCCCTCTCTTATATCTTGGATATAAGTAGAGTCACATTACATTGAGTTTTGGATTCTTTCTATGCCTTGGGTTAGGGATAGATTATTTCTGTTAGTGCTTGTGATCTTTCGGTGTTGTTGATCATTTTGGTCAACACCAATACGTGTGATGTTCCTTGTCAGTCACACCACACCTATTTGGAGCCCTTTGTTGACCTCACTTTTAGAATGAGCTCTCAACCCCTCCATCTTAGATAGAGGACTTCTTTTAGACTTTAAGAGTTCCTTATTGTTAAGACATATCTAGTGATTAGGTGGACACTCAACCTAGCCCTAGATACTTAGAAGTTTTAGCCATATGAATAGGTCATGCCTTAGGGGTGTTAGGAAAATTTATCTACCCTTACACGGAACTCCTCACCTTCCTTCCTTCAAGTCAAACTCCAAATCAATCTTATTTGATTTTCTCCAAACTCAAATCAATGCCACATGATTGAAATCCATGATTGAAACCCATGAATGAAATTCCTAATTCCAAATCTTTCTTAACTCCTTAATCTTCTCTTAAGGACTTAGCCTAAATCATGATCAAATCAATTCAAACTCATGAAATTTTCTCATAACTCATTTATATTCTCATTTATATTCACATATATAAATGAAATATAAATTCAAATCAATCAAACTAAACTCAAAAAATCAAATCCAAAACTCCAAAATTTTCTAAGTCCTTTAAATATCCTCTTAAAGACTTCTAGATCAATCACATCATTCCAAATTCATGAAATTTTCTCTTGATCCATTTATATTCTCATTTATATTCACATATATAAATGAAATATAAATTCAAACAATCAAACTAATTCCAAAAAATCAAACTCAAATCCATTCAAAATCCAACCTAAGCCTTTCAAATCAAAATCTTGGACTTACCCAAATCAACTTCAAATCAAGCCAAACTCTTGATTTTCTTCATTCAATCAAACCTTCAATCATGAATCAAATATAAATACAAACTTCAATTACTAAACCAAAATCAATTCAAAAAATCAAGCCAAAATCCATTCATGTTCTTCCTTTGAATATGACATTGTCAAATGAATCAAAATTCATTTGACTTCAAATCACTTGCAAATGGATTTATATTTCAATCATAAGTCCATATACAAGTTCAATCAAACCCAAATCAAGCTTTGACAAAGTCATTTGACCAACTTAGGCTCACTTGACCCAAAGTGACCTAAAGTACCCCTTATGAGCCAAATTTTAATCCTAACCAAATTAGATTGAATCAAACTCACCTATGCCTCTCATCATGATAAACAATCATCATGAGATGATCGATCAATCAAATTAGGTCAAACCAAGTCAAACTTAAGGGTTGACCAATTCAACACTTAGCCAAAATGAAACCTAATATAGCCAAAATCCACCATAGGCCAAATTGACTAAAACCATTGATCTAAGTTCATTCATGAACTATGTTTGAACTTGACCAAGTCAACATTTGAGCTTAACTTAGCCCAATTGGCCACTTGACCCAAGTTAACCCAATTTGACCTAAAAAATAAAATTATGTCAAAACTTGATCTAAGCCAAATTGATTGAAACCAATGGGTCTAGTTCATTCCAAATGACTTGTTAAACTTGACCAAAGCCTCAATTAGCCAACTAGACCTAACCTAGCCCAATTGACCTTAAACCCAACTTGCCCTAAAGGGTCATGTTGAGCCAAATTGAAACTTAACCAAAATTGATTGGAAACAAAGATACCAATCCACTTTATATGGCTAACTAAACCTAAACCTACCCATGACCTAGCTCAAATAGGTCAAATGGGTCAAATTAGTTAACTTGACCCATTTAGCCTAAATGAAGTCATATGAACCAAATTCAAACCTAAACCAAATTGAATTAAACCAAAGCCACCAAAACATTTCAAATGGTCATATGAACTTGACCCAACCCTTGGTTTAACCTAATTTGATGAATTAGTCAACTTGACCCAAGTTGACCCATTTTGACCTAAATAGGTCAATATGAGCCAAACCATACCAAATGAACTCCGAATCCAATGAAACTTGGCCAAACCAATTTTCTAAACATACCCAACATATTCAAATTCAAAATTAGCTAAGTTACCATTCTACCCTAAGGCCATAGAGCAAATTTTTGTCAAATCTATGGGAAACTTAGTCAAATCCTCTTCACACCTACTTTATACTCTCTAATAGGTCAAGTAAACCTTATGGAGGGTGGTGCACCCAACCCAATGGATTTGGGTTTGCCCAACTTGACCCAAGGCCAAAATCGAGCACATGGCTCAAATTGGCCTCTTGAGAATCATGCTCCCACAAAATTTGAGCACATGGGGAGTTACCATTCCACTCCATAGCCCAAACTGACCATGTGTTAGCCTCTAACAGATCAAACAACCCAATGCCTATGATCAATTGGATCAAAATGGCAAGTGAAGCTTCGGCCATCCGATTTCTTAAGGGGAGATATACTCCCCCTATTTCACTTTAATTCTAATAGAGCCTAATTCGATTGAAGCATAGGAAGCTAGAGGAGCCATTTGAGAGCCTTCCCAAACTTCTTAGAGAGAGTTAGAATTTTCCATTTCTCAGTTTCCCTTAAGCAAAAATAGGGGAGCTTCAAGGTTTTGCCAGCTTTCTCCACACACCAAACCAAGTCAATTCCCTTTGCACACTCCCTCAGGGGGACCAAGTTGAGCTTGCCCAACCTCTTTCCCAAGCTCCAAAGCCAAGTGATGATCCACTTCAATCAAAATCAAGCTAACTAGGAGGAAGAGTTGGTCCATAGTGCTATCCATTCAACCTCAAGAGCTAAAACTTTCACCAAATCTTCATCTCCGAGAAGCTCCTCCAAGGTAATCGAGCACTGGTGATCACCTCCAATGAGGTATGACATTTTCTGACCATTAAACTCAATGTGGTGTGGAGCTTTGTTAAATAAATTTTGATCCCATGGAATTTTGACCATTAGATGTGCTTGCCATTAGGTTTAGATGGTGTGGGTTGAGCTTCAATCCAATTTGAGCTCAATCAAGCTCAGATCTTCCCTTTGAAAGTGGACGGTCTCCATTATTCCTCAAGGAAGAATAGGGATGATCTTTGGCCATCCATCCACACATTTTGGATGGATGCCCAAGATTAAATCACATTTTATATCTTATTTTATCCCCTCTAAACTGCATATTAAATCCTAGCTATTTGATTGTTGATTGACGGTGGAGGCAAAAGTGCATAGCGCCACCAGCACATGGTGCTACAATGTGATGTTTAAATGACCACTTAGAGGATAATGAGTGTAAAGCGTGGCTGAGTCAGCTGCATTCATGGTGCACCGTGGGATTAGGGAATTAATTAAGGTTTAAATAATTCTAATTAATCCTCTAAATTTCTAAAATTTATATCTCTCTAAAGAAAAATTAAAAAAATATGAGGTAAATTGCTAATAAAAGATAATTCAATCTAGCATATTCTAAAATTAGTTTTAATTGATTTTGAGTATTGGCTTTCTCTAATTTTGGGTTTTATTTAAAATATAATTTGCTAATTACTCCATAATTAATCCACTGATTAATCTTAAACTTCTTGATTGTATTTTGGGGGATGACTTCTGCTTTCCCTAATTTTTTTTGGATTTATTGGTGGCTTAATTGGGAAATTCTAATTCATTTCCTAATTATCCCTTAATGTAATTAAGGATAATTAAGGGTTTGATTTGTGGTTTAATCCTTTATTGAACTTTCTTATGTCTGATTCAATGAATGGGAGGCTTAAGGAATAATTTTGGGGCATTTCCCTAAGCTATTCCTTAAAACCCCTTTTCTTTCTTAATTATCTCTTAATTAAGGCCTAATTCACTAATTACCCTCTTAATTAATTTCTTGAAATTATAAAACTTTCCAGAACTTAATTAATCTACTTTGGGTAGATGCTTAGGTGTTCAAGAGCCTAAGTTCAATTAAGGAAATCAAAACTCAACTCATATGTGTGAGGGTTATTTTGAAATTACTTAAGTTAAACCCTTAGATTAATTAATCATTAATCATGAGCCAAATTACATTAGGCCCCTTTCTTCCTAGGTGCATTACAAATTTAAATTCCTTGTAAAGTTTTATGTCATCTCATTGGCTCATAATTATTTGATTAACTATGCTAAGGTGGTGTAGGTAAGACATAATTAACATGTTTAATTAATACCTTAACCTATTCAAAAATATAAATGAATCTAATCATCTAATAATTGAACAAAAATGTCAAACATATGTGGGAATGGGTTAGGAACAATAAACTCAATTTACATTTTCAAAATTAAATCAAATTCAAAATCAAACAAAAATCATATTAAATAAACTTTGATTTACTTTAAGCTTTCTTATTTCCCAAGATTTTCTTTAGGATTTAATTGAAGTGAATGTGTTTACATGCTTTCATTGCTCTAGTTTTTCCCCAACATGCTAAATATTTGTGTCATATGGTTTCATGCATCCATGCCTTTCAAAAATCAAATTTAAAATGAAAATGTTTCCTTTATGTCAAATTGCATGTGTTAGCTAAAGTAAGAATATGAGTGGCTATTATCACTATTAAATAAAAATTATTTTCAAAAATATATGGATCAATTATCAAAACTGAAAGTGTGTTACTTATATCTTACTTATGAGTTTGCATGTGGGTAAAATATAAAAATGTGCTTAGTGTAGGTTTTCCTTCTCTTCTCTTTTAGTATAATTTTGAATAGGATTTAGCAAGGTGTATGGTTCTTTTGAAAAGAACCTAACACTTGCCTAATTTCACATCTTATTCATTTCTATACTATCACTTAAGAAGGATAACTATGCTTGCACATATAATTTGCATAAACAAAATAAATCATCAAACACCAACTTTTGCATTCTTTCTTTTCCATTCATTTCTTTTGTACACATGCTTGTATTCAAGAAAAGTGGTATATTAGTTTGGACAACCCGAGATTGTGAGGCTTTAGGTATAAGTAGGTGTTGTACCTTAAACCTCTGGTTAATAATGGTGTCGTACTCACATATTCCTTTCATACATTCATGCGTGCATGTGAAAGTTGGATAAGAAACCCCTTTGCTTCTTAATGAAAAATCACGCATCATAAAATTTCAAATTTCCTTAAGTAAATTACCTAGCTTGCATTATAAATTGTTCTAAACATTCCCATTTGCATGTATAGATATGTTTAGGACTCATTCATATGCATGTTATACATGTTGGGAAAGAAGTGAAGTAATGTATGTTTTGTGAATTTAGTTCATTTTACTTAATCTTCAAATTCCATTCTTTTTGAATAGGTTTGTATAGAGTTCATATAAACTTAGGATGGATTAAAACACTTAACTAAAACATTAACTAAAAAAACTAAAATATTAATCCACTTTAGAAATTTCTTAGGTTAGGGAAGGAAAGAGAAGTTCTCTTCTTATTCCCTCTCTTTATAACTTAGTAATTGATTGTAGGATTCACTTAAATTCAATCAAAACATAAAATAAAATCAATCCAAAATAATTAAATAACTTAAATGAAATCCTCCTCTAAGTTGAATATGCTTCACACTTAAAAATTCTAAACTTAAATCCAAAGCTAAGCACACCACACAAACCTCTAATGCTCACACATTTGGCTAAGCCATAACTTCTAGCTTTAGGTTGGGGCGATGCATGATTTGATTGTTGCTTTTTTTTGAGATATATGTTTTAGTATGGATGTTAGGGTGAATGTGCATAGAATGAATGGTAGGGTGGGCTTAGTCTAACCAATATCTTCTATAGGGGATTGTGCTTAAGAGCATTGTAATAAATAAAAATATAAATGCTTTTGCTGTGTAGGTGCTTATACCCTTAAGCATGATCCAATAGGCCAAGTGGACTTAGTCACCCATGTGTGGGGTGATAAGTTTAATATACATGCTTGGGATTTGGTGGTTTGTTTAACTAACTTTTATTTTGTAGGTGTTAGCTAGATTTAGTTTTTCTTTTCATATAATTTTGGTAATTAGGATTTTGGAATGATTGTTATAGGGATTAGGATGAGCATTGGTCATAAGATCTCAACTTATGCACCATGTGAAGTCTTTGTAGTATCCACCTTCCAACCATCCAAGAGAAGGAATTAAAGAATAAAGAATAAAAGAAGAAGAAAGAAGAAAAGAAGAATGAAGGAACGAAGTTTTAAGACCCCTATAACAATGAGTTCCATGCTTAATTGTATATAATTCATTTGTAGTCTGGGTTGTATAAGGGTAGAGCTCGGCTACCCAATTTATATTTGGGTTTGTGTGGTGGTACCCGACCATAATGGCCTCTTATTCTTTTGCGATTAGCTTTATAAATTGATTGATTATTTGTTTAGCCTATGCATTAAGTGGCATCCTTTTCCTAGTTTCTTCCTTGCTTTATGTATGGCCTAGATGTGGATTAGGCTCTTACAGAAAAATAAATCTTTTTCCAAATCTAACAATTCAAAACTAAAAATAAAGAACTCATAACCTCACCTAAAGCTTAGGCTAAAATCAAGATAAAAGAATTAACCCTTTAGCTGGATGAGTACTTCTTTTATAACATCATGCAAAAATGCATATTATTTTCACTCTTGATTGAAGGTCTTCCACCTTTGGAAAACTTGGCTTGACCTTTGAGAGCCATGGTGGAAACACACCTCCTTCCTTCTCTCTAATTTTGGCCAATAATCTAATTTCTCATGCATTAAGCATATGAATCCTATTAGCCTAAGTCAAAATGATTGTCGAAAAATGAAAATAAAAATGAAATCTGAATTGCTTTTAATTTAGGTCATTTATAGCATGCTCTTACATGATCTAGTCTCTTTAGGTAGTGAGTTTAAGGACTTAGTCTCTTTTTAAATAAATAATAGCCTAGCTATCTTGCATAAAGCATATGACTTGCCTACATGAATTTAAAATCTAGGAGGAGTTAGTTGGCCACCCCAAGGCTAAGTCTAGCTGGTGATTTGTCCTCTCTTGTGGAGGCAAACCAAATGACCATTTTCGTCTTAGATTTATGTTGTGCTTTTGGCCCTCGTTAAAGCTCTCTAGATTTAAGTTCTGAGGTTGCTTCTCCCCTTTGTGGGCCATAAGCATAAATCCTCACCTCTTAGGCATTTCCATAATCTTGTGTTGTGGAATCATAAGCCCTAAATTTATAATGAAAAATTCAACTCAAAAAAATTAAATCAATTTCAGAAATGTAAAGCTGAACCATACGATAGTTTGAGATGTTTGCTAGGTTTCCTAGCATCATGAGAATCTCCTACTTATCTTCCTTTGGCTTTGATAAAAACTCCCTCTCCTTGGTCAATCCCATTTGATTTTCCAAAATAAACTAATCTATTGATAGTCCTACCTTTTGAAATCTTTGGAGACAAAGATCATTTACCTTAATTGAGAGTATTCCTAAGGGATCTTATTCCTTAGGACGTAATTAACTATAGGGGCTTGCCCCTGTAGGGAACTTAATGAACACGGTTTAAAATAAACCTTAATATACTTTTTTTTATGTAAAGTAGGGGAAGAATCTTTGGTACATATGCAGACCCACTGTCCTTAGGAGTCCTTGTTGAGGTGATTAGGTCCATTGTAGAGTTATGACTTCTATCTTGCGAGATAGTACTCCTCTCCTCAATGTCATACCCGATCACCCTCAATAAGAACATCTACATATCTACATGGTATCCCAACTAAAGGCATATATTTCTATTTTCATTTATCCTCTCCGAGAAAGGATAGATGAAGGCTAAAATATTTTACCACAATACCCAAATTTGTTAAATGGAAATCTCTCTTTTCAAAATCAATCAGAAACAAAAAAATTTTAAAATATATTTGGAATTTCATTGTAGCACATCCCATTTGCTAAAATGAAGTCTCCCTTTTTTAAAATAAAATAAAATTGGAGACACCTTTGGAGTTTCATTTAGCATACTCAAATTAGCCAAGTGAAATTTCCACTTCACAAAACTTTTTCAAAACATATTTGGAATTTCATTTTTAGCATACCATATTTGCTAAAGTGAAGTCTCCACTTTCAATCAAAAAATAAATCAAAACTAAAAAGAAACACATCAGGATTCCCTTAGCATACTAAAATTTACTAATGATCCCATTTTTCACAAACAAATCAAAACCAAAAAGAAACTCTTGGATTCCCTTAGCATACTTAAATTTTCTAAGGATCTGACATTTCAAAAAGAAATCAAAACCAAAAGAAACACATTAGAATTTCCATAGCATACCTAAATTTACTAAGGATCATACTTTTTGAAGAAACACATTAGGATTTCCTTAGCATACCCAAATTTGCTAAGGATTCTATTTTTCAAAATCAAAATATCCAAAATAAATGAAACACTTTAGGATTTTCTTAGCATACTCAAATTTGCTAAGAATCCTATTTTCAAAATTTTATGAAAAAATAAAACACTTCTTCATTTAGCATACCCAAATTTGCTAAGTGGGAATTCCAATTTTCAAAATCACCAAAGATTCATAAAGCAAACAAAGAAAAAAAAAACAAATGTTTTCAAACACCTCACTTAGCATACCCAAATTTGCTAAATAAGTGAATTCCAAAATATGAAATCAAAAATAGAACCAATTGACCCTTTATTTTAACTTACTCAAATTTGTTAAAGGAACTAGTCCTCAAATCAAAATATAATTTCAACCATGAACCTATCAAAGCTTCTTTCTAAAAATATTTGAACCCATTTTCACATATCCAAATTTGTTGAAATTGGATTCATATCCAAAAATTCATCTTTCAAATCAAATCTCTAATTCTTCTCTAAATCCATTTGAACCCCACTTAACACTTCGAAGATGTTGGATGTGGGTTTAAATTTTAAATTCAAATTTAGAAGTCAACAAAATAGAAGTTAGATCCAAGTTTGTTTCATTGATTCTCAAATTCAATCTGATTGCTTCTGATTTTTCAATTTTTTAGTTGACTATAATGGCGGCATCACGTATGTGTTTACTCCCCTAAGGCATGGACTTGGCCTTAGATCGGCCAATCTCCCCAGTGATTACACCCATCTCATCCATTGGTAGAGGTTTGAGGAGGATTACTGTGAGGGCACTCCCCTCTATTAGCGAGCTGGTAGTGGCGGTGGTCATTCAAATTGATTTGCCATCATACTTTGATATCCCCTCACTGAAATGGAAGGCAGTGATTGTTTCTACATGGTACTAGAGCCAATGCCAACATCTGTGATAGCGCCAGTGCACTCGATAGGTTCTCGTGCTGCACTAGTGAGGGCTAGCACCCACTTATTAGCACCCTCAAAGGGTAAGGCTCCTTTGATCCTAGAGATTATCTCCCTAGCTTTTGAGATTGGGTCTAGCTCTTACTCTGCTCACCCTACCAGGACATAGCGGAGGAACAAAAATTGCATGATTAAGCCATACCATACACGCATCACTAGGGAGATGAAGGCTGCTACATGGTCAGTTGTGGAGGAGTTGCCCACTCTGATTTCCCCGCTGGTTACAACGAACCCATTTCATCCTTTTTATGGGTCTGATAGAGAGGATGCTAGGAGGATCCCTACTTCACCTCCACCAGTGGTTCAGTACCAGCCTGCAGTTAGCCAGAGTAGGAGGTCGTATGCTAACTTCTGTTCAGTTCTACGCCAGGTTGGTGGAGCTTACGAAAGTTTTGAATTCAGAGCTCAATTTGACTTGAGATATGTTATCCCCCGTAGCGTGGGGAAACAACTATGATAAGAGAGGACCAGGGAGGCCTGTTCTACAGTTTAGATCACTAGCTAAGAGTAGCAAAGATTTGGTCGACATTCAGTGGTCTCTGTGCTCATTGATTTTCCTGATTAGCATGCTACCCGTGCTGATCACACAGATAGTATTCTGCTTACAAGGATGATCCATCATAGGAGAAGGGTCTCTGTTCCAAGAGAGTTAGTGGTGTCTCCACCACACCACTCTACCACCCATCCATCATCACTTATTCATATCACAACATCTCCAGTTTCGCTGAAGGCCATGAAGGCCACACCCAGGGAGAAGCATACCCCGTTGGTGAGACAGCTATGGCCAAAGGATCCCATTCCATCTACACCACCTACTGTGGTGAGGCCAAGCTCTCCCACTCAACCTTTTGTCCTAATTATGGTATGGAAGGAATGGTGACCTCGAAGCAAAGTGGTCATCCCTACACCAACACCACCATTTCAGCAGGACATAGAGATGTTTGTAGCTGTTGTAGAGAGAGCAGATGACAGCGTAGTTGCACCCATGATCATAGAACCTCCTAGGTGTGTCACCCCTTTCAGAGTTAGTGACAGCCAGGAGTGTGTCTCTTCTAATGAGTATAATCCTCATAGGATTGATTCTCTGGTAGCAGGGGAGACCAGCCTCTCAATACATGAGTGATCTGGTCACCAAAATCATTAATGCTATTCATTGATCGTTCTCTAGAGGACATAGTGGCACATTATCTTATTTTAAAGAAATAAATTTTGGGATACGATTGGTCAAATAAAGAGAAGATTAGCTTTGATCTCAATGAAGATTATTTATTGGGAGACTTAGTAGGGATTTGCATAGTAGATACTAGGGGATCCCTCCTCAGAGAGCAGCAGGCTATGGAAGGTGATGAGGCCGAGCAAGAAGACACAACCCACTCGCACCAACACCTCCTAGCATAAATAAAGCAGAAAGATAAAAAGATAGATAGGATGGCTGGACAGCTTGAGGGCATATTAGCAGTAGTCTCAGTGCTCCAATAATAAGCACCAGTAGTTCATCCTACCATAGTTGAGACTAGTCAGCCAGAGTTAGTACATGTCATGGACCCAGCCAAGACCTTACCTCCCTGTTGAGCAAGGTAGCACTAGCATGTATAGGAAGGTAGTAGAAAGTACCTCCATACGAGAAAAAGATATAAAGTCTATGGTTGAGCAGTAGGTGAAGGAAGTATTGGCTCAAGCCCGGGGAGGATCATCAGTTCCAAAGGGTAGACCCTACCCAGAGGAATTTGATGCAATCCAATATTACAAGAGTTTCGTGCCACCTTCTTCCAAGACTTTTGATGGCAGTGGAAACCTGAGGGTAGCCATTTCAGAGCTAGTTGTTGCAACACCAGTGGAAGCGATGCTTTTCTTTTTCGTGTCTTTGTTAGTAGCCTAACAAGGATAGCTTTTGACTGGTATGCTGAACTTCCCAACAGTTCAGTGAAGACATTTTTTGAGTTGGAGTAACTCTTCATCAAAAGGTTTACTGTAGCTCAACAAAGGGTTATTATGGGCAATCTCGTTGTAGCACAATAACACCCAGGTGAGTCCTTTCTTGACTACATTCTCATATGGCATAACCTGAGTATGAAATGTGAGTCACAGCTATCTGAAGAACATGCCATTAAGATTCTTCTAAAGAATATATATGGCCTGGTCACCTTCATGCTTAAGGGCTTCACTATCAAAACTTTTGAGAAGCTATTCAACAAGGTGACTAGTCTCCAAGGAGAGGCTAAATAGTTGCCATTTCAAGATTAGCTACCTAAGCCAAAGCTACAAAAGGCCTATGAGAAGAAGTCGAGAACAGTGATAGCAGTTGATAAGGGGAAGCAATTAGCTAGAGATCAATTCCTGAGACTACGACCTCGATAGCCTTCATTTTCACCTCCTCCACCACCACCAGCCCTACATGGCGACCTCTGGCCTACATGTGCCTCCTCGACCATATCATCACCGGTGGCACACTTATTCACCGCTAGGTAGCAATGGTTCACCTACGCTTTTAGATAAGCTTAACAAGCCATATTCATTTAAGAGGGAGGTAATCAAGAAGATTTTTAATAACCTCTTAAAGAAGCCTATTTTTTAGCAACCCAAACCTAGAAGACTGGAGGAAGTAGGCAAAAGCCATGATCCTAACTTTTTCCCCTACCATTGTATGCTAGGTCATGTATTGGAAGATTGCTTCACTTTCAAGGACTAGCTTGAACATAGCTTCAAGACTAATGCTATAGTTATCTTGAAGGAATACCTCATGGAATAACCATCCAATTCCATCAAGGTATCCTTGGGGATACTTGCGATCTCTCTAAAACTGAAGAAGGTTGGGATATCTTCTTATCTAAAATCTCTAAAAAGGTCATTCAGAAGATAAAGAAACTTTCCATGTAAGCCCCTAAGTCAGCTCAAACCTCCAATATCAAGGAAGGTTTGCAAGTTACCAGTACCAACTCTGGGAAAGAGGGATCTCAGCAATAATAATAGCATTAGCAACCTGTGATAGCCTGGTATAGTATAGTAGCGCAACCACCAACCGAGTCCAACCTCAAGTTTACCGTTGCATCTACCACATCAGAGACTTCTCCTAGTTCAGCTAACTCTTCTACTTCTACTAGTAAAACTCTTGTGCCAGTAGATAAGGGCATCAAATCCATTACCCCTCTTACTTTACTTGACTTCTACTTTGTACCTCTTATCAAATCCAAGAAATTGAACAATAAAGCTAGCTTGAATTACATCAGTGTCACTACTGATGGGTTATCTTCTTCTATTCCTAATGATAACTCTTCAAGTCATAATAGTTATAACAATTTTGATCTCCCTCTTTATGATTCAGAGTAAGACTTTCCCACTCTAAACATTACGAGTTTTCCTCTTGAAATAGACTTGGAATCATCCAATTCTGAGGGTCCCATAAGAGAAGCTGTAGGTGAGCCTAACGTGCAGGTAGAACCTTCCATTACCCTTCCACAAGAGATCACTAAAGTTAACCTCCGTAGTGGCAAGATTCTACCTTGTAGGGTAGCACTTGAAGATAGAGTGAAAGAAGATATTAGTATAAAGGATTGAGAATCTTCTCCACAGAATGATCCACCCTTGGATATGCTTATGGAGGATCATCCCAAGGTGGACTACAATGTCTTCTCTCATCTAAGAAAGTTTCCATCTAAGCTAAGCATATACAATGCCCTCGTATTATCAAAAGAGATGAGGGAGTCATTAATCAAAACTCTCCTTGATCCTAAAATATTCTTAGCTCAACTAACCACTATTGGTGAAGAGGCACATTATGCAAAAGAATCCCAAGGAATCTCTTTCACATATGAAGACCTTTTTCTAGGAGATTTGGAGCACAACCGCCCCTCTATGTCACAGTTGACATGGGAAGATTTAGACTTACCAGAGTTCTCATAGATTTAGGTGCATTGGTGAACATTATGAGTCTAAAGACTCTTGCCTATTTGAGGATTGACATCTCCACACTCTGAGGAGATTGGATGATGTTGAGAGGATTCAATGAACAAGGCGGGTGGGCATTAGGTTCTATAGTGTTACCCATGGAGATAGGTGAGTTGAAGACTGAAGCCAAGTTTTGCATAATTGATTCAAATACTTCATTCACAGCTTTGATCGGTAGGCCTTGGATACATTAGAAAAAGATGATTCCATCCTCCCTCTATCAGTGCACCAAATTTAGAAAGGATGGGATTGAATACCATGTCAATGGGGATGAAAAGTCATTTTTAGACAGAGAGGTTGAGATTTATGAGGATGCAACCTACTATCTTCTCCAAAACACCCTTTCTCATCAACTTGGATGAAATTCAAATGCAAATGCAAAAGAAAAAGAAGAAAAATAAAAAGCAAAAGAAAAATAAAAGAAAAATGAAAATCCAAGTGAACAAGAAAGGGGAATTGAAGAAGAAATAGATCTGCATATCACATTCCACCCCCAGTTCATTCCATCATATGGACTTGTGGGTAGGATGACTCAACCTCCACCAGGCAGAGGTAGAGGCATAAATAGAGGCAGTTCCAGAGGTGGAAGACCCCCCAGTTGGCCATCAGCTAATATGGGTTATGTTCCATTTCATATGAGTACCCCTACTATTCACATAGACTTGGAATATAGCTTAGAGGATGAGTCTATTGTGATTAGCATACCATCAACCCCTCTCATCGGGTTCCATTGGAGGTGACTTTCGATCCAAACAGTGACAAAGATCGGGCGTCCTGACAAAGTAAGTATTTGAATCAGGTTTGTATGAGACTATTAGGCAGTAGCTGGCAACCTTAGCTCTAACCTCACTTTCATCTCAAAAAGCTAAAGGTTTAGTAATTAAAGAAGCCCCTAAGTCTTCCAAAGATATGAAGTTGAAGAGATTCTTTTTGGGATCATCATCCTCAAGTCTTGAAGTTGATGTAGAACTTGAGGAATATTCATTTAAAGAATTAATGGAATTAGCTTGACTTTTAATCGCCTTGTGTTCATAATCTTATACAAAAAGGTTTGGTTCCTCATACATGGTCCAAGCACAGGTCAGAGTATTTTGAAAAGCTATAGAATAATACAGGTAGGGAAGCATAATCAAAAGCAGGACAAGGATTCGGTATAGTGGGTCCAATCGATGGTGATGATTATTGCTTAGTTGTTACCAATCATTTGGAGTCTGATAGATTATTTTCACACAACACCAACTCTTATGAGAATGTGTGTCTAGAAACCTTAGATGATCTCCAAATTAAGGATGTACCTCCAGAATTTGAAGAGGAGATTCATTCAATAATAGAAAGCTTAAAAAAATCAACCTAAGGATAGAAGAAAGTCCACACCCGACTACATTAGTTCATTGTTGAATGAACAAGAAACCAATGACTTAGTTAGGCTATTGACTGAGCTTAAATACTATTTCACATGGAGTTATGAAGAGATGCCTGGATTATCTCCAAACATAATAGTCCACAAGATAGTAATAGATCCTATTGCTATCCCTATCAAGAAAGCTCCTAGATGCATGCGATTAAAATCAAACAATAGGTCATTTCTAAAGTTAAGTAACTGATCGATGCTGGTTTCATTAGGGAAAAAAAGTACCCTACTTGGTTAGCCAGTGTCATACCAGTTAAGAAGAAGAATGGCCAAATTTGCATTTGCATTTGCATTGATTTCAGGGACTTCAATAAGGGGTGTCCTAAGGATTAGTTTCCTCTTCTTATACTAGAGTTAATGGTGGACATTGCCTCATCTCATGCAGTATTTTCTTTCATGGATGGGTCATCTGCCTACAACAAAATCAAAATGTCTCCTGAAGATGAAAGAAACACCGCTTTTCAAACCTCGATCAGAATCTTTTATTATAAGGTCAAGTCTTTTGGCCTTAAAAATGCTAGTGCTACATACCAATGAGCCATGACTCAGATCTTTAATGAACTCACCCATCATCAGGTTGAGTACTATGTTGATGATCTAGTAGTCAAGAGTAAAGAAAAGGAAGACCATCTCTTTGACTTAAGGGTAGTTTTCAAATGATTAACACAATATAACCTCAAAATGAATCCCTTGAAGTGTGCATTGGGAGTAGCTTCAGGAAAATTCTTTGGGTTTGTTGTTCTACACCAGTGAATAGAGATAGATCCTAAAAAGAACAAAGTTATCTTAGAAATTCCATCTACTAAAAGTTTAACACAACTCAGATTGTTCTAAGGATGGCTGGCATATCTGAGATGCTTTATCTCCAACCTATCATGGAGATGCAAGCCATTTTCAGCACTTGTCAAAAATGATGCCAAGTTTAAGAGGGATGACAATTGTCAGCATGCATTTGAAGACATCAAAGTATTTGGTAGCCGGTTCTAGCCCTATCCTAGTGTGCCACTCATCCTCTACCTTCATTGGATGACTTTGACACTTTGTTGGCCCAAGCCAACAACAAGGAGAGCGCTCTCTACCTCTCATCATCGCCGATCTGTGAAGTGAACTACACTATTGAGAAATATTGCCTAGCTTTAATCATTGCTTCTCAAAAGCTATGACATTATATGCTTTCTCATAAGGTGAACTTGATCTCCAAAACTAATCCGCTGCAGTATCTCATGACATGGCCAATGATATCTGGATGGTTGGCATGATGGTCTATGATACTTTCCGCTTTGACATTACATTTGTACCCCTCGGTGTGTTAAAAGGGTATGTACTAGTGAATTTCTTAGCAGCACACCTGCTTCCTGTTGATTCATCGCTTAGTGATGATCTCCCTGATGAACAAATCATGAACTTAGGGGAGGCTGACAACCTCCAATGGGAGATGTATTTTAATGGTGTAGCTTCTTTTCATAAAGGGGAAGCATCATAATCTATTCTCCCAGGAAATGTAGGGGTAGGAATAGTTCTTCTAACTCTAGACCATGATGTGATGAGATTCTCATACTATATGTCCAACTACTGCACCAACAACGAGCTGAGTATGAGGCTTTAATTGCCACTCTAGAGTTAGCTATCAGAATTAGTGTCAAGAGCATCAACATCTATGGGGATTCTTAGTTGGTCATCAACCAAATTATTGGGTTTTACAAGGTTCTCAAACCCAAGCTTCATCATTACCATGAATATACCATGAAGTTGTTGGTCCAAATTCCTGAAGTCACCATCTACAAGATTTCCCGAGTAGAGAATGCAGTAGTAGATGCTTTGGCCAAACTTGCCAAAGAATTGGCATGTCTAGAAGAAGAGTCCATTCCAATAAGGGTCCAAAATAGACAAGTTATGTCCCTTATTAATGTTGAACTCATCGAGAGACTTTCTTTTGAAGGGAGGTTGTCATTGCCAAAATGGACAAGGAGCTGGATTAGAGGTAACCGTTCATAGACAATTGGAACACTAGTAAACTACCTCAAGAAAAGTCACAATCCCATCAGGTGAAATAGAGAGCTCTCTCCTACGCTCTTGTTGATGGCACCATGTACTGTCGATCCTTTGACTAAATATGGTTACATTATTTAGACAAACACGAAGCCCGTGGCATTATAACCGAGGTGCTTTCAGGTCTATGTGGAGCATATCAGTCTAGTCCGAAGATGAAGATGAAGATCAAATGACTTGGATACTACTGACCTTTGATGATTATAGAATGCATGGATGTAGCTAGGAGATGCCATCAGTGTCAGGTACATGGTGTGGTCCTCCACCAACCACCCAACATTCTACATTCTACACCGTACATTGGCCTCATGGCCATTTGAGGGTTGGGGTACTGACATTGTGGGTTTGATTGATCCTCCTTCTTCTAAGGGTCACCAGTTCATCTTAGCTACCACCTACTACTTTTCCAAGTAGGCGAAGGCAATCCCACTCAAAGAGGTCACAGCTCAACATGTGCTTCAGTTTTTCAAGAACCATATCATATATAGGTTCGGGGTGCCTCGATTATTTATATTTGATAATGGTACTGCATTCAAAAGCACTAAGATTAATAGCTTATCTAAAAGACGTAATATAGATTAGAGATACTCCACCATCTACTACTCCAGAGCAAATGGCTTAGCAAAAGCATTCAACATAACTCACATCCAGATATTTAAGAAGACTCTTGATGTCAACAAGTGGTAGTGGAATGAGCAATTGGTTAAAGCCTTGTGGGCCTACCGCACCACAAATCGAACTCCAACTCAATCTACCCCATTTTCCAAAGTGTATGGGTCTGGAGCCGTTCTACCTTTGGAAGTTTAACTCCCATCAGTAAGGATAGCATTGGGTAGCAAGATCATTACATATCAAAATTCAAAATTGCTATTAGAAGAGCTCAAAGGTTTGGAGGATAGTTACCTATGGGCGTGCCAGAACCTCTAGTTGTATAAAGCCAAAATGATTCAAGCTCACAACAAGCTGGTCTGACCTATGTCTTTCCAAGTGGGAGAACTTGTGTTAGTCCTAAGGAGATTAATTGTTGCCCATCAAAAGATGGGAGGCAAGTTTGAACCTACTTGGGAAGGCCCCTATGCTATAGAGAAGGCTTACCAAGGAGGATCATATCATCTCATTGATTGTAAAGGGGAACAACCGATGCTTCCAATTAATGGGGTCTATCTAAAAAAATATTACCCATGAAATAAATCATGTTTGAAAATAATTATTAATAAAAAGAACAAAATCAAATTCCATTCATCAAATCCTCTCTTCTTTCTAAGCATTATTTGCTTATCTTGCGAATCTGCCATGACGTGTTTAGGGTACGTGTAGAAGACCCCTAGCGACATCCTATCCCTCTTTCACATCCCAAACAAAATGTCTTGATACTATTAAAATAGGTGTGAGAGAACCCAAGAGGCATCTAATTTCGATTAGCATAACTAAGTTAGGTATAAGAAAACCCGAGCAGCATCCTTTCTTGGTGGGAATTCTCAATTTCCATCCGTGGTGCCATTTCATCAAACTCCCCAGCATGTTTAGGATAGGTATGAGAGAACCCAAAAGACGTCTTATTCCTTTTAACACATGTACAAAAATAAACACATATCCTTTGTCTTTGGCTGTTTTGATATGGGAGCAAGCCCCTTGTGGCACTCACTCATTAGCTGCTCGAGGTCGGGTTTACATGCTACCTTGCTAGTATGTTACCCTAGTGGTTATTTGTTGGAGGATGTGAGTCCCTATGCTTTCTTTCTAACTTGTTCATTGCAAACCAATGAGTGCCTTGTTACTATGGTAGATTTCACTGCCCAGCCAGTAAACTACCTCATGTTGATTTTGTTTAAGAAGATGTGTGTCCCTGAGCTTTCTTCTTGAACTAATCATCATGATCTAACAGGTCGAGTATATTTGAGGTTTAGGATAAGTCCACTAGAGGCTCCTTTCTCTTGACTACATTTGAGTTGATATAAGTCCTTCAGGAGAATTCACTCAGTAATCGTCCTAGGTCAGATGGCACCTATCGAGCCAAAGAAAAACTATCCCAGCAATCAGTTCCACTATAGGAGGATGTGAGTCCCCAAGCTTTCATCCTATACTGATTATTCCAAATTGATTGGCACCTTAAGATGGTTGATGTTCGCTATGCTGACAGTGACTCACCCGATGAGTACACCACTCTTGGCAGATGTGAGTCTCTAAGCTTTCTTCTTGAGTTGGACATCGAATACCTATTTGATATAGGACTAGCCATGTCATCTTCTTCAGGATGTTGGATTAAGCCTCTTAGTGGCCCTTCTCCCCACAAAATTATATTTGGATCACATCTTTTGTGACCCCATTTAGACACTACTCGGTTTACCCTTCAATTGGACAGTCCCCCTTTCCTAGTAGCCACCCATGTGGTTGAAGAATTTGTTCAGCGGATGCGTAGATTCTCCCTTAGTTCAATAAATTTGAGTTAGGACTAGGCTAATATAAGCTCCTTCTCAGTTTGATCCTTGCAAACCAACAGGGTCCACGTTAAAAAAATTAAATAAATAAATTAATTAATTTTCTTGTGGATTAAGAATTCAAGTCCACAAAAGGCCCCTTTTTCCAAGCGGCATCTTATCTTTAGGGCAGTATAAGCAGAACTACCTATATGATTTGCCTGACTACCTGAGTTAAGATAAATCCTAGGGTCAATACTCACTCCATAGTCACCATTAGGTTAGGTTCAATCTATTTTCCCATAAACAGGTTACTGACAGTCATTCTGCTTTGGAAGATATAAGACAATGATGCATTCTTTCTAGCATGATTATCATAAACTGATGGGTAGCCTTAGGTCGGGTTCAATTTATTGCCCAAAGCAACCGATCTTCCTAGTGGTCTTTTGTAGTGGAAGATGTGAGTCCCTCAGCTTTCTTCCCTTAAATTTATCATTGCAAACTGAAAGGCACTCCTTTGATCAGATAATGCTCCCATCTGTCGGGAAGCTACTTCCTTTGATTCAGTAAATTTGAGATAGGTCAGGCGATATAAGCTCCTTCTCAGTGTGATCCATCATAAACCAATGGACTCTATTAGAACAAATATAAAAATGAAATAAATCTTGACTATCTTTGAGTTAATTTAAATACCCCAGTAGCATTCACTCAATAGCCATCCCTAGGTCAGGTTCAATTTGTTGCCCAAAGCAATCGATCACCCTAGTGATTCCTTATTTTGGGAGATGTGAGTCCCCACGCTTTCTTCCTAACTTGATCATTGCACACCAAAAATCACCCCTTTGGTTGGATAGTCCTATCTTGTGGTTAGTAGACTACTCCTTTTGGCGAGTCTAAGTTAGGTTTAGGCGCCATGGCCCCTACTCAGTGCAGTCCATCACAAAATTGATGGCATCCATCTTAATCAAAACAAATCTAAAAATGAAATTAATCTTAGCTATCTTTGAGTTGATCTAAGTTCCTTAGTGGCATTCACTCAATAGTCAGCCCTAGGTTGGGTTCAATCTATTGCCTTTCCAATAGATTACCCTAGCAACTCATCCCTACTTAGAAGGATGTAAGTCTACTCTAATTTCTTCCTAGTACAGCTGTTGCATACCGAAAGGCATCCCTTTGGTTGGCTAGTCCTACCATGTGTTTAGTAGACTACCACTTTGGATTGGTAAATCTGAGTTAGGTCTAGGCCACTTTGACTACTACTCAGTGCGATCCATCATAAATCAATAGGGTCCATCTCAAAATCCAAAATCTAGAAATCTAAAACAAATTCAACCAAACAAAATCAAAAATAAATAAAACAAAATAATCAATCAATCTAAATCAAATCTTTTGTTTCTCCTCAATGAGATGAAATCTTTCTAGTCCCCCAACGGATCTAGAATTCTAATCACTCAGTGGATTTCACAACCCCTCCCTTGTGGATGACTTGAACTTGCCTACCTAGTGGAGAGTTCACTTTTCTATCCCCGTGGAGTCAAAACAAAATGAAATTAAATAATCTTTTGCTATTAATTTTTGATGACTAGAACTTGGCTTAGTTTTTGTGTTAGTTTTTGATGATCTATTGCTTTTGGTTGCCCCTTGTTAAACCCTCTTTGGGTTGTGTTATCTACTTATTTTTCTCTCTTTGGCCAGAGCTTGGTTATGTTTTTAATCTATTATTTTGGATTAGCCTTATTTTTACTACCTAGTGGTTATATAAGTGCAGCCTAGGTTCTTTTGGTTTTTTCAACTTGGTGGCTTCTGTCTATCTGGCTAGGTGTTTACCATAATTTTCCCTTGGCTACTTTTTATATCCTCCTTTTGGGTTGTGGCTATCGTTGATGTAGGTTTTTCTTTCTTGTATGGGTTTTCCTCTCAGGCGCTTGCTAACTAAGTTGGATCTAGTGGTGGTTGTGAGGGGTGGCATTGTTGGTAATTTTGGCTAGTTAGGTTGGTTAGATGGCTAGCTATTTTGGCTATTTTTTATTTTCTATTGGTGACTAATCTGGGGGGCTATTGGTGGTTTATCTCTGGCTTGATTTTGTCATGGTGGACATTGTTGGTTGGCTATTATTTTCTCTATTTAGTTGACTGGGGCTTGGTGGTTGGTTTTGCTAATTTTGTTTTATTTCTTTTGGTTGTGGTTTTGACCTCATCTTATATTGGCCTTCCTCTCTTGGCTGCAACGACTTTGGATTTGGGTATTGTTCTGGATTGGCTGGTTGAAGGCTATTTTGTGGCTGTTAGTTGGCCTTGGGTGCTGGTGGCTTGGTTGGGTGCTTTTATTGCTGTTGTTCCTTTTTTCCTTGTACCTTTTTGCCTTTGGCTAGTTATTCTACTTACCTGGATCAGATTTTATTTTGCATTGGTTGGGTTTGGTGGTTACTGTCTGCTTCTACCCTTTCCCTGGCTGTCTTGGGTGATTTTGTTTTGATGACTGCTATTGGTCTTTACACTTACTTGGGTCTTCTACTACTATGGTGGTTGGCTAGGAGGATATGTTGGCTAGTTGGTTTGGTTGGTTGTATTAGCTGGCTGGGTTGGTTGGAGGGGTGGCTATTTTGGCTGATTTTTCCTGGTCCATTGGTGACTGCTCTGGGAACATGCTAGTGTTCTTTCTATGACTTGTATTTTTGGTTTCCTCCTACTTTGTTTTTCTCTCTCTTGGCTGTAACTGACCCTCTTTTTTTGTTTGGGTGGTAGCCTTGTTGCCCACCCCCTTTGCAGTTGGGCTGAGTGTTTTTACTGGCTCTTTTTTCTACTTTGTTGGTGGAGGATATAAGCACTTGTGTTTTTTTTGCTCTTATTGGTTTCTGGTTTGGGTTGTTACCTCTGTCATAATCTTGCTCCTTTTGATTTTGTTATTCCTTTTTGGTGGTGGCTTTGGTGGTGCTCCTACTGTACTATGCTATCTCTGATGGTTGGTTGATTATCTTCCTTATTGGGCTTGGTTGTTCAGGTGTCTTGGTGGTTGGCTATTATTTTTGTTGTTTGGAGGATTTTGTAGCCTTCCTGGATGACAGACTTTGGATGATGGGCAACACGAGGTATGCTGGCTATAATGGCCTTGATGTTTCTCACTCTTTCTTCTTTTTGTTGGTAGTGTTATATGTAATTGTAACCCTTCACCTGAAGTTTGGATGCATACACATAGTGCTGCTCCTTAAGATGATTATAATTGAGCCTGAGCCTTTTTTTACTTTTCTTATTTTATTTGCTCTTACATTTTATGCTTGCTTAATTGTACTCATCCTTTCAAAAGGATGTTGCAGATTTCTTTTATAGGTTGGGAGAGTCTTGTAGGTGGATCTTGCTGGTATCAGACAAACCAAATGAAGTTTGCTGCTGCTCACATGGATTTTCTGCTGTTGATTTTTTGGTTTTTCTTTTGCTTTATTTCCTTCATTATTGAAATAGTTAGGGGATTTATATCTTTAGGATTTATTGTAGCTTTTTGAGCATTAGGTTGGAGATTACCCCCTCTAAGGACTTTGTACTTTTTCTTTATGGCAATAAAATTTCTTTAATTTCCTTTAAAAAATCACCTTAAACCCTAAAATCCTAAGCCCTAAACCCTAAACCCTAAATCCTAAAACCCTAAACCCTAAACCCTTAACTCTAATACCTAAAATCTACAACCCTAAACCCTAAACCCTAAATCCCAAACCCCAAAACCCTAAACACTCCACCACCGTAAAACCTAAAACAATCTAAATTAAATAAAACCTAAAAATAAAATAAATGAAAAAACCTAAACCTAATTAAAATAAAAAAATAAAGTAAAATTAAAACATAAACTAAACTCTAAACCTAAATCTAAACCTAAACCTAAAAGTAAAATAAAAAACTAAACTAAAATAAAATAAATAAAAACCTAACATAAAAAAAAATAAACCTAAGAGTAAAAAACATAAATAAAATTAAAACTAAACATAAAATAAAAATAAAATAAAAAATCTAAATAAAAACCTAAAACTAAAAAAATCCAATAAACATAACCTAAAAATAAATAAAAAAAACTTAAACCCTAAACTAAAAGAAAAAACCTAACCCTAAATTTAAAATAAAATAAACCAAAACCTAAAATAAAATAAACAAAACCTAAACATAAACTTAAAATAAACTAAACCTAAACCTAAACCTAAACTAAATAAAATAAAATAAACTAAAAAAACCTAAACCTAAACTAAAAAATAAAACCTATAAATAAACTTAAAATAAACTAAAACCTAAACCTAAAAAATAAAATAAAAAACCTAAACCTAAAAAGAAAAATAAAATAAAATAAACTCTGCTAAAATAAACCTAAACCTAAACCAAAATAAATTAAAATAAAATGCTAAACTAAAATAAATAAACCTAAATAAATTAACTAAACTAAATAAAATAAAAATCAATTTACTAAATAAATAAAACTAATTTTAAATTAAAATAAACCTGCTGGGTTTGCTTAATTTTAAAAAAAATCCTAAACCCTTAACCACAACCCCTGGGCCTAAACCCTACACCCTAACATAATCTAAACCTAAACCCTAAACCCTAAATCCTAAAAAACCCCCACCACACCACAACCCTAAAACTAAAGCATAAACCACAAAATCCTAAACCACACTAAATCCTAAACCTTAAATCCCAAACCCTAAACCTAAACCTAAAATAACTAAATAAATTAAAAAATCAATATAAACCCTAAAACTTAATAAACCTAAACCTAAACCTAAACCCTAAGAATGGGTAGAGCCATGATGACAGGAATATCAATGTCAACCAGGCTCAATCTAAATCTGGTGGTGGAGGCCAAGGTAGAGGCAACTGTTATCGCAGTGGTGGTGGGGGATCTGGAGCTGCTGGTGGATATGGAGGTGGTGGTCGGAGCTAGGTGGATATGAATGTGGTAGTCAGAGCTATGGTGGTTATGGAGGTGAGAGGAGCCACGAAGGTTACAGTCATGGTGGTGGCAGAGGGAGAGATTGGGGATATGATGGTGGATCCTACTACTCTAGAGGACAGGGGTGGTTTTAATGGCGACTGGAGAAACTGAAGAATGACCAATCTGATCTGTTGCTTATGGACTTGTGTCTTTAGAGTAGGGACGGTTCTAGTTAACTAAGGTTTTTGATTTGTTCTATGCATGATTATTTATGATCTATGTCATCTCTTATGTCTTAAAAAACTTGGCGTGTTAATTGGTCGATGAAATCGAAAAGAAGAAATATTGAATATGAATTTGTTCTCTGTTAAAAAAAAAACCAAAAACTTTAAACCCTAAACTAAAACTTGAACACTAAACCTAAAACCTAAACCCAACCTAAACCCTAAACCCTAAAAACCCTAAACCCTAAAACCCTAAACCCTAAAATATAAACCCTAAACCCTAAACCCTAAACATTAAACTCCAAACCCTAAACCCTCAACTAACCCTAAACCTTAAACCCTAAACCCTAAAAAGCTAAAAACCTAAACCAAAACTAAACAAAACCTAAAAATAAAATAAATAAAAAACCTAAACCAAAATAAAATAAAAAAATAAAATAAAAATAAAAACCTAAACTAAAACCTAAACCTAAACCTAAACCTAAAAGGAAAATAAAATAAAAAAATAAAAACTAAACTAAAATAAAATAAATAAAATACTAAACTTAACTAAAAAAATAAAAACTAAACCTATATTAAAATAAAATAAACCTAAAATAAAATAAAATAAAATGAAATAAAACCTAAAAAAAATAAACCTAAAATAAAATCTAAAATAAATAAAAAATAAAACCTAAACCTAAAATAAAATAAAATAAACCTAAACCTAAACTAAAATAAACTAAACCAAATAAATAAAACCTAAGCTAAAACCAAAAAAAATAAACCTAAACCTAAACCCTACATAAAATAGAATAAACTAAAATAAACCAACCTAAAAAAAAATAAAACCTAAAAATAAACTTAAAACCTAAACCTAAAAAAAATAAAATAAAAACCTAAATCTAAACCTAAAAATAAAAAATAAAACCTAAACCTAAAAAATAAAAAAATAAAACTAAATTGAAAAATAAACCTAAACCTAAACCAAAACTTAAAAAATAAACTAAAATAAAAAATCTAAATTAAAATAAATAAGCTAAACTAAATAAAAATAAAAATAAACCTAAATAAAAATAATAAAAATAAAGTAAAATTAATTAACTAAACAAACCTAAACCTATGGGATTACATAATTTAAAAATAAAAATAAAAAAACCCAAACCCTACCCTAAACCCTAATCCCTAAACCCTAACCTAAACTTAAACCTACCCTACCCTAAGATCCTAAGCCCTAAATCCACCCAACTTTAACTAAAAACCCTAAACCTACAATGTTAAACCTTAAACCCTAAATCTAAACCCTAAAAACTTGAAAACCTTAACCTAAACTTAATAAAACCTAAAAATAAAATAAATAAATAAATCTAAATCTAAATAAACTAAAAATAAAATAAAATAAATACCTAAACTAAAACCTAAACCAAAACCTAAACCTAAACCTAAAAATATAGATAAAATAAAATAAAAGAATATAAACTAAACTAAAATAAAATAAATAGGAAACCTAAACTAAATTAAAAAATTAAATTAACCTACAAATAAATAAACCTAAATAAAATAAAACTACGTAAAATGAAAATAAAATAAACCTAAAATAAAACAAAATAAAAACCTAAACTAAAAATAAAACTAAAAATAAATAATAAAATAAAACCTAAACCCTAAACTAAAAAATAACATAAACTTAAAATAAACAAAATAAAATAAACCTAAACCTAAACTACAATTAACTAAACTAAAATAAATAAAACATAAAACTAAACCTAAAACAAACTAAACCTAAACCCTAAACTAAATAAAATAAAATAAACAAAAAATAAACCTAAACTGAAATTAAACCTAAAAAAATAAACCTATAAGCTAAAACCTAAACATAAAAGAAGAATAAAACCTAAAAACCAAAACCTTTAAAATAAAAATAAAACTAAATAAAATAAGCATACTTAAACTAAACCTACAAAAAAATAAAATAAAAATTAAACTAAAATAAATAAACCTAAAATAATAAACTAAATGAAATAAAAATAAAAAATAAACCTAAATAAAAATAAAAAATAAAATAATCTAAAATAAAAAATAAACTAAATAAACCTAAAACTATCGGTTTACTTAATTGAAAAAAATCCTAAACCATAAACCCTAAATCCTAAACCCCAAACCCTAAAACTAACCCTAAACATATAACCCTAAACTTATAACTCTAAACCCTATAACCTAAATCCTAAACTATCCATAAACCTGAAACCCTCAAAACCCTAAACCCTGAAGCATAAACACTAAACCCTAAACCCTAAACCCTAAACCCTACCCTTAAACCCTAAACCCTAAAACCCTAAACACTAAAAACCAAAACCCTAACCCCTAACCCTAAACTTTAAACCATAAACCTAAAAGCATAAACCCTAAAATCCTAAATCCTAAAGCCTAAATCATAAACCTTAGGGGATCACACATGCATTGTACATGACATGTGAGGGCTCTATGTCGAGGGCATAGAAGAAGAAAATCTGCAGGGGATGAGGTTTGAATTTGATTTGATTATATGATTTATGGAAAGAAGATCCATTATAGATAAGAATCAATAATTCACCAAGGATTAAGATCGAATCAAATTTAATTTATTTCTTTTAATTGATGTGGAGGCATATCTGCTAGAGATATGGGCTCAAGTTTGCTGGGGATCTGGTATATGATCTTCCACTAAGGAATAAAATTCAGGCTATCCACTGAGGATTGGGACTTGAGTTTGATTTCATAGATTTGTTTGGGGATGTATCCACTCGGGATAAGAGTTTGGTTGGATTTATTTAATTTAGACTCTATAGGGGGAGTTGGTTTAATTTGGCTCCATTGGGGAGGTTGGTTCTGAATTTGATTTGTTTGCTTGACTTATTTTTATATGATTTGGGGCTCCACTAGGAAGAAGGATGTGATTTAACTCCACTAGAGAAAATTGAATTTTGTTTAATTTAATCTGAGTTAATGTATGGACCCTATCAGTGTGCGATGGACCCACTAAGAAGGGGATATATCAACCTTGACCTACCTCAGGTTTACAAATCCAAAGGGATATTCTACCGACTGTGGGGTAGAGCTAGCCAACCTAAGGGGTTACTTTTTGGTGTGCAATAGCTATGTGCTAGGAAGAAGGCATAGCATACTTACATCTTTCAAAGCGAGGAACAACCGCTAGGATACCTGTTGGATGAACAACAAATCAAACCTAACCTAAGGAAACTACTGAGTGAATGCCGTTGGGGACTTATGCCAACTCAAAAGTAGTTAGATTAATTTTATCTTAATTTCATGTGATCTGATATAATTTTTTTTGGTTTTGATTGATTTTGAATTAAGGGCATATCCATTAAGGATGTGAGCTCGATCAAATTTGATTGATTTAATTTATGGACTAGGTCAGTGTGCGATAGACCCATTGAGAAGGGGTTATATTAGACTTGTCCTATCTCAAATTTATAAATCCAAAAGGATAGTCTACTAGCTGTGGGGTAGAGCTAGCTAACCTAAGGGGCTGCCTTTTGGTGTGCAACGATTGTGCTAAGAAGAAGGAATAGTAGAATTACATCTTCTAAAGGAGGGAATAACCGCTGGGTGACCTGTTGGTAGCACAACAAATCAAACTCAACTTACAAGCAGCTACTAAGTGAATTCTGCTGGGGACTTATATCAACTCAAGATTAGTCAGGCGATTCCTATAAGGAGTTTTGCTAACACTGTCCTAAAGATAGGATACCTGCTTGGGAAATGGTACGACTAGGGGTGTCCTCTTAATCCACAAGTGAATATATATTATATTTATATGTTTGCATGGACACTATTGGTGTGCAAGGGACCACACTGAGAAGGGGTTATGTCAGCCTTGATCTATCTCTAATTTACTAGACAATGCAGAATCTGCACATCCATAGGATGGATTCTCCAACCATAGGGGTGGTTACTAGGAAAAGGGAACTATCCAATTCGATAGTAACCGAGGTAGTGTCTTAATGGGGATGCAAAGGATGTGATCCAAATATAGTGCCCATAGGGGAGGTGCTGCTAGGGGCATTATCCTCAGCACTGAAAAAGTAAGCCTATAGTTGTACGGTGGCCAACTCAAGGTGAAAGCATAGTAGACTTAAATTTTCCATGAATGGTGTATCCTAAGGTGAGAGAACCAACCAACCTAAGGTGTATCCGTCAGCATGAATGGTGTATCCATCAACATAGTGAGAACCAACCAACCTAAGGTGCTCGTTCATGTGCAATGATCAACCTAGAAAGAAAGCATGTAGGCTTACAACTTTTCAAGAAAAATTGATCATCAGGATAGTCTATCATCGGGATGATTCTCTAAATGACAACTAAACAAGGAGCCCGAAGAAGGGACTTGAAGCATTGGGAGGAAGGAGCCGCTAGGGAGTTATCCTAAACCTCTAATATCAACCCATTAATGCATTAATCCAAGAAGAAATCATAGCAGACTCACATCCTCTTAAAGGAATTCAACATGAGTTAGCTTACTAGCCATGTAGTAAGGCCTACTAAACTAACAAGGCGCTCATCAGTGTCAAATGGCCAAGGAAGTAAAGTGTAGCAGACTTACATCCTCCAAACCAAGAAGACCACTACGGTAACACACTAGGATGGTATCACGTAAGCCCGACTTAGAATAATTACTAAGTGAGTGCCACTAGGGGCATTATCTCAACTCAGAGTTTCCCGAGATAAAAGATATGTGTTTATTTTATATGTTTGTGTGTAGTTTGTGTTTGTGTTGTGTCGATGATGGATATGATGCCACTCGGGTTCCTTACACCTACCCTAAACACATCGTGGTAGACTTTGTAAACAAGAATACTTTCAACATGGAAGAGATTGAATTCAAAATGGAATTTTCATTGATGATAATTATTTTTAAACATGATTTTTAATATTTCTTTAAGTAGAGCCCATTGATTAGAAGATTGGGCGTTCTCCCTTATAATTAATAAGCTGATATGATCCTTCTTGGTAGGCCTTCTTTACAGAAAAAGGGCCTTCCAAAGTAGGTTTAAACTTGCCTCCCATATTATGACGGGCAACAATCAGTCTCTCCAGAACTAAAATAAGCTCTCCTACTTGAAAAACTCTAGGACAGACTAACTTGTTGTGAGCTCGAATCATTTTAGCTTTGTATAACTTGAGGTTTTAGCATGCCCACATACGTCTCTCCTCCAAACCTTCAAGCTCTTCTAACCGCAACTTGGTGTTCTCCTTTGTTTTTATCCTGCTACCCACAACTATCCTTAGTGACGGGAGATGGACTTTTAAAGGTAGAATGAATTCAGACCCATACATTAAGGAGAAAGGAATAGACTAAGTTGGAGTTCTATATGTGGTGTGGTAGTCCCACAAGGCTTCAACTAACTACTAATCCCACTATCGCTTGTTATTGTGTGTTCTTAGTATTGGATGAGAGTTTTGTTGAAGGCTTCTGCTAAGCCCTTTACCCTCGGGTAGTTGATTATAGAATATCTCCAATCTATGTTGTGTCTCCGAGAAAAATTGTTGATCTCGATGCTCTTGAATGCAGTACCAATATCAGATATAATTTGTCAAGGCACTCCGAACCTATATATGATATGGTTACTAAAAAATAAGAGCACATGCTGAGTTGTGATCTCTCTGAGTGGAATCTCCTTCACCCATTTGGAAAAGTAATTAGTAATAGCTAATATGAATCGATGACCCTTGGAAGATGGAGGATCAATTGGACCCACTATGTCGGTACCCCAACACTTGAATGGCCTTGAGGCCAATGTAGGATGTAGAATGTTGGGTGGTTGGTGTAGGACCACACCAGGTATTTGACATTGGTGGCATCACCCAGCAATATCCATGCAATCTTTGATCATTAATGGCTAGTATTATTCTACTATCTTGATCTTAGCTTTCATCTTTAGACCAGATTTGTTGGCTCCACATAATCCTGAGTGTACCTCGGTCAAGATCATATGAGCTTCGTAGTTGTCTAAACAATGTATCCACATATGATTGAAAGATTGCTGGTACAAGAGACCATCCACAAGAGCATAAGAAAGTTCTATCTGCTTCATCTAATGGGCTTGGGAGTTCTCTTGATGTAGTTTACCTTTATTTAGGTAATCTGTGAATGGTTGCCTCTAAACTAACTCCTCGTCCTTCTTGGAAATGGCAACCTCCCCTTCAAGAGAGTACCTTTTGATGAGTTCAATATTAATAAGGGATAAGACTTGTCTATTTTGGACCTTTATGGATATGGACTCATCCTTTGGACATGTCAACTCCTTGGAAAGCCTGGCTAAAGCATACACTACGTCATCCTCTCCTTAAGGAATCTTATAAATGGTAATCTCTTGGATTTGAGCCAACAACTCCATGGTGTACTTATGTAGTGATGGAGCTTGAGCTTTGTAACCTTATAGGAACCAATGATTTGGTTGATAACTAGCTGAGAATCCTTGAAGATGTTGATGTTCTAGATGCTTAGAGTAATGGCTAACTCCAGACTGGCAATCAGAGCCTTATATTTAGCTTCATTGTTGGTGCAAAGACTGGACAGATAATATGAGAATCTCATCACAATATGCCATATAGTTAAGAGAACTATTCTAACCCTTGCCTTTTTTGAAATAGTAGATTGTGATTCTTCTCCTCTTTGAGAGGAAGCCACACATCAAAGTACATATCCCAATGGTAATTCTTAGTATTCCCTAAGTTCATGACTTGTTCATCGAGGAGATCAGTGACTAAGCGGAGAGTCAGCAGGAAGACAATGTGTTTCTAAGAAATCCAATATCGCTTGTCATTTCACCGCACAGAGGGGTACGAAGGAAATGTCAAACTATGAGAGGATTATGGACCATCAAGCTAACCGTCTGGATAGCGTCATCCATGTCATGAGATATTGTTGTGGATTGATCCTAGAGATTAAGTTCATCTTATGTGAAAGCATGTAGTGTTGTAGCTTTTGGGATGCAAAAAGATTAAATACCTTAATGGGTGGAAAATTAACCTCAGATTAGATGATGGTGAGGTAGTAGTGCATTTTCCTTCCCTTCAGTCATTAGCTTGGGACAATAAAGCACCAAGGGAGTCATCTAACCAAGTGTAAATAATGAGTGGCTAGAGATAGAACTAGACATCATCAGGTAATGCTTGATGTCTTCGAAGGCATGCTTACCCTTATCATCCCACTTGAACTTGCAATGCTTTTTGACAAGTGTTGAGAATTGCTAACTTCTTCCCAATAAGTTGGATATAAAGCATCCTAGATACTCCAACTTTCCTTGGAATGATCTGAGTTGAGTTAAACTTTTAGGGGGTAGCATTTCTAATATCACCTTGATCTTCTTGAATCAATTTTGATTCCCTAGTGTTGGATAACAAACCCATGAATTTCACTGAAACTAATATGGATACACAGTTCAGGAGGTTCATTTTGAGGTTAAATTGTCTTAACTGTTTGAAAATTACTCTCAAGTTAAAGAGATGACCTTCCTTTTTTGTACTTTTGACCACTAGATCATCAATGTAGCACTCGATTAAATGATGAATAAGTTCATCAAAGATTCGAGTCATAGACAGTTGGTATGTAGCACCAACATTTTTAAGGTAGAAAGGCATGACCTTATAGCAATAGATTTTGATCGAGGGTTCTAAAAGTAATGTTTTTTTCATCTTCAGAGGCCATCTTTATTTGGTTAAATCTAGACGAGCCATCCATGAAAGAGAAGACTGCATGAGATGAGGCAATGTCCACCATCAGCTCCAGGATTGGTAGTAGTAATTCATCTTTTGGGCATGCCTTATTTAAATCCCTAAAATTGAAGCATATGTAAATTTGGCCATTCTTTTTCTTAATTAGGATGATGTGCAAGCGTAGGGTGTTTTCTTCTTGAAGCGGCAGCCCGATCAATTTTGACTTCATAAATGACCTATTTCTATGTCTAATCGCATCGTAGGAGCTTGCTTGATATGGTTAGTAGTAGGCTCTATTGCTAGTTTTACTACTACGTCGAGCCAATCGGTATCTCTTCATTAATCCATGTAAAGCGTCCTTAAACTTCAAGTAACTGTCATTGGTTTTAATTTCATTCAAGAAAATTGATGTATGTCGGGCGTGGATCTTCTTTAGTTTCCATGTTAATTTTCTTGAGCTCATCGGTGGTTGACTTGATCTCTTCTTCAAACTCTGGTGGTGCATCTTTGACTTCAAAATCATCTGGATCATCTGAAGTTTCTAAGCATAGCTCCTCATATAAGTTAATGTCATTTGAAAAGAACCTATCAAATTCCAAGTGATTGGTGATGACTAAGTAATCATCATCATTGGTGACTTGCAGAATCCTAGTTCTGGTCTTGATGAGAGCTTTTGCATTTGTTCTATATTCTTTCGAAGTAGTCTAACTTGTGCTTTGACTAAGTATGTAGTATTAACCCTTTCTTTGCTAAATTATGAACACAAGGCAAGTACCAATCAAAAGGTAATTCTATTAAATCTTTATTTGAATCATCCTCAAGTTCTACATTAACTTGACTTGAGGATGATGCTCCAGAAAAGAACCTCACGAGTCTTCACACTATGGATGACTTGGGGCTTCCTTAACTACCAAACCCTCAACTTTTTGAGAGGAAAGTGGGGTTAGAGCTAAGGTTCCCAACTAATGCCTAACTATTTCACATATAGACTTGGACACACTTATGCTTTGCAATAGGGCCCAGTCTTCATCGCTATCTGGCTCAAGTGTCACCTCCAAGGGAATCTACTATTGAGAAGAGCTGGTTGGTGTGCTAACCATATAATACTCATCCTATGAACTAGATTTTAAATTTATAAGGATATCAAGTGTACTCTTGGTAGCTGGGATATATCTTCTATTGGGTGGCCAATAAGGAGGTATTTCACCCACAGACTCTGGCTCTTCCTCTTCTAGTGGAGGTTAGGTCATCCCCTTATGTTTGAATGGAGTAATGAACTATGGGTGGAATCTAATGTCAGGCTCCACTTCCTCCTCCAAGCCTATTTTCGCTCCCATTTATCTTATTTTTCATTTTCTCTTTTCTTTTATTTTTTTATTTTTTTATTTTTAAACTTTGGCCAAGTTTACAAGAATAAACTTGTTGATTTTGATGGAGGTAGTAAGCTGCATACTCATATATACCAACCTCATGAACTATAAATGACTTGAGATCTCCTTTGACATAGTAGACAATCCCACCTCTCACAAACGTCATACACTGAAGTAGAGAGGATGGAACTATGTTGTTCTCATGTATCCATGGTCTCTCTATCAAAGCGTTGAAAGATATATCTGAGTCTATAATGTGAAACTTGGCTTCGGTCTTCCAATCATCCATCTCCAAGGCCAACACTATGGAGCTTAAGGCCTATTGACCTCACTTTTGGAGTGTCGATTCAATCTTCCCATCTTAGACTTAGGAGTCTTCTAGGCACGACTTCCCTAGTCATAAGATACTTCCAACAATTAGGTAAACATTTAACTTAAGACTTGAAAGGGTTAACCATAGGATTAGGTTATGCCTTAGGGATTAGGATAATCTACCTACCCTACAACCCAAATCAAATCCATGTTCTCCTTCTCAAACCTAACCTCAAGTTCAATTCAAACATCAAATTCAAATCCAAATCCAAACCCAAATTCCAAAACTAAATGATTGAAGCCCATGATCAAGTCAAACTTGAAACCCTTCTTAAGCCATATGACCTATCCCATGGACTTGGCCAAATATTAATCCAAATCAATCTAAAATCAATTGATTTATAATAAATTTATATATTTTTAATCATCTTCCTAAATATAAATGAAATCTACATTCAAATAATCAAAACAAAATCAAATTAAATCAAAACCCTTCCTAAGCCATATGACCTATCCCATGGACTTAGCTAAATCTTAATCCAAATTAAGTCAAAGTCAATTGATTTTCTCACAAATTAATTATATTTTTAATCATCTTCAAAAATTTAAATGAAATTATACATTTAAATCATTAAAACTAAATCAAACCAAATGAAAATCCAAACCTATGCCACATGACCTAACTCCATGGACTTAGCTAAATTTCTTCTTTACAAAACGCAAATTCAATTGATTTTCTAATGAAACAATCATACCTTCAATCATATTCACAAATATAAATGAAATCTATAATCATCAAGCCAAACCAAAATCAACCCAAGTCAAACTAAACTTAACCCTTTTGACTTGAAATGTTCAAATGAACCAAAACCCATTTGAACACAACCCAATTTCAATTGAATTTATATATCAATCCCAAATCCATATATAAACTCAACTAAATCAAACTCAACCCAAAATAGAGCCAACTAAACCCAATCCACTTGGTCCACTAAAGTGACCAATTTGACCTATCTGAGCTAAGTTCTAATCCTACCCAATTTGGATTGAACCAACCCCATTAAAACCTCATGATTGTTGATCACCCTAGGTTTATCAATTGTCACAAATTGGGTCAAACCAAGTCAACTTGGTCATTTGACCAAGTCAACCCCTTAACCTAAATGAACCCAAACTAGCCAAATTGCATCCTAAGCCAAATCTCTTGAAACTATTGATTCATACCAAATCAAAATCAATATTTGAATATGACTTGACCTTCAATTGAGTCAAATCAAACCCAATTGGCCATCTTAACCCAAGTTGACCCAAATTAACCTAAAAGACCAAATTGGGTCAAATTAAAATATAAACCAAATTGATTGCAATAATGTCTCAAGTTCAATCCAAATTGATTATTGAACTTGACCAAAGCCATGATGGGACCAAATTGAACCCAATTGACCTACTTAGCCCAAATTGACCTAAAAGTTCAAGTTGGCCTAAATCAAAACCAATTCCAAATTAATTGAAACCAAAGCCTACAATCATCTTCAATTGGTCAACCAAACCTAACCAAATCAACTCCAATTGACTTGAAATTTGAGTTAACCCACTTTTGGCTCATTTCAAATATACCCAAATCAAATCCAATGCCAAATGATCATTCTACCCTTGGGTCAATGCCATCACATGAGACAAATCACCCATGTAAGTGCTCATTTCCATTCTTTAGCAACTTGGTACTCTCCCAGTGGTCCACCTAAGCACTTAGGACACTGCCCAACCTAACCTAATGGGTGGTTGGGTTGGCCATGACCCATGGGAGGTGAAATCACCTCACCCTCTCCATTAGAGCATTTGAAACCCATAAGACACCCATAATTCCTCCTTGGCAGCCACGTCCACACCTTTAACCAACCAAACTGAGCCAACTCGCCTCCTCCCTACCACCCATGACTCCTTGAGATGGCTGGACAACCACTAGAAGCCATACCTGATCCCACCGTCCAATCAAGATGAATGGGGGTATACACACCCTCTTGTTTCCAAATAAACACACAAAAAATAATAATTACTCAGAGCCCTAGCTACCTAAGATGAGTTGCTAGAGCCATTCCCTAAGCTCCTAAGCTCATTCCTCAATTGAAAAATTCCATTTTTGTCCTTCTTGAAATAGAACACTCCCATTTTTGACCTAACTTTCCCATTTCTCCATCAAAGTCAAATTAACTTTGCATGCACCTTCCCTGTCCCGAATAAACGAATCATCTCCCAAGCTTCAACATCAAGGTGGGACTTAAAGTAGAGCTCCAAATCATCAATGAGGAACGCGAATTGATTCAATTTATTCCTATTAAGCTATGGGATTAATTGTAGCCATCCGATCTTAGATCGGATGGTGGACGAGAAAGCGCATCCGTCAACGCCATGTAGTTGCCGAGTCAGATAAGTTTTAAGTAGCCAATCCCACGATGCCATGTGGAAAGTGTGCCGCAAACAAGATTTGGCTTAAGTAATCATTTTTAATGGCTGAAACTTCTAAAAATCATAAAAAAGCATAGAGAAATAAAAAATATAAATAAATACTCATTTTAAAGGTATTTCAGAGGAGAATTAATTAAAATGATTTAAATAAATTTTGAATAGTAATTAATGTTTAATTAAAGTTTAATTACAAATTTTATTAGCTTAATTACTCTTTAATTACTTGAGCAATTATTCTCAAATTTTGTAGGTTAATTTAATGGGATGACCTCTGCCTCCCATGCTTTGCATGGGATTTATTGCTCACGTAAATAGGAAAATTGATTAATTAAATCTTAATTACTCTTTTAAGTTAAATAATGAATAATTAATCCCATTAGTAGCAATAATTTGGTTAATTAAATTTATTAATCATTGTTCAACAGTAAGTGAACTAAGGAATAGGGTTGGGACCCCTTTCCCTAAGTTCATTTCACCCTTTTTTAAAATGAAATTAATTAAAATTTAACTAATTAATTAAATCATAATCAAATGAAATCATAATCACATCTAATTAATTAAATCATGGGGTAGATCTTTAGTTTAATAGCCTAAAGGAGTTTAATGAAATTATGGTTAGTCCACATGTGTGGGAAAACATAAGAGTAATTAATTAAGTCCCTTAATCTAATTAACTATTAATCATGAGCCAATTGCATTAGGCTGCCTTTATTTTATAGGATCATTGCAAGTTAATTTTCCATGTATATCATGTTGGCTTATAATTATTAAATTAATTACTTTAAGGTGACATAGGTAAGGGTAATTAATTCATCTAATTAAAGGTTCAACTTAATTAACCCATAAAATGAACTTAATTACATTTCCTTAAATTAATTCAAATCACTAATGTGGGAATGGGTTTAAAACATCAAGTGATGATTTCTCTTCTCCTCTTTAAATCAAATCAAATCCAAAACTTAATTAATAAAGAAGCTTTGGTTTTCTTTAAATAATCTTAATTTATTTGATTGTCCTTAAGAACTAGTTTGGTTAAATGAATCACATGCTTATATTTGATTATTCTCTTTCCAATCATGTTAAATTTGGCATGTCATTTGAATCCATGCATCCATCTTTTCAAAATCAAGTAAAATAAAATGGATTTTATTTATGTAAGCTTGCATGTGTTCACTTAATTTAATATATGCATAGCTATTATCTCTATTAAATCCAAATGTATTTTTCAAAAGCTTATAAATGAATAATAATATGTGTTATAAAGCTAGTTATAAATACATAAGAAATGCATGTGTTTATAGCTTAAGGGTATGAATGTTGGGTTCTCTTTCCTCTATTCATTTGTTGATTTATATAAGATTGAATGGTAATGGGTATATAGTCTGGACATCCCAAGAATACGAGGCTTTAGCTAACCTTAAGGAGGTCATTTGATTACCTCACTTCCCTAGTTTGTTACTTGGTTGATGAAATTGAAAAGAAGAAATGTTGAATCTGAATTTGTTCTCTATTAAATAAAAAAAAAATTGAAAGCCCTTAGCCTAAAACTAAAACTTGAACCCAAACATACAACCCTAAATCCTAAACCCTAAACCCTAAACCCCAAACCCTAAATCCTAAACCTTAAACCTTAAATCCTAAACCCTAAACCCTAAACCCTAAACCCTAAAACCTAAAAACCTAAACCTAAACTAAACTAAAATAAAATAAATAAAAACCTAAACTAAACTAAAAATTAAAATAAATCTAAATAAAATAAGACTAAACGTAAAATAAAAATAAAATAAAATAAAAACTAAATAAACACTTAAACTTATTAAATAAACCTAAAAATAAATAAAAAATAAAACCTAAACCTTAAACTAAAAAGTCCTAAACCTAAAATAATCTAAACTAAAATAAATAAAACCTAAACCTAAACCTAAAATAAACTTAACTTAAACCCTAAACTAAAATAAAATAAAAATAAACCTCAACCTAAACATTAAAAAACCTAAAAAAATAAACCTAAAACCTAAACCTAAAAAATAAAAACCTAAACCTAATCCTAAAAATAAAAAATAAAACTAAAACTTAAAAAATAAAATTAAAAAAAATTAAATAAAAAGATAAACATAAACCTAAACCTAAACCTAAAAAAATAAGCTAAAATAATAAACCTAAACTAAAATAAATAAACCTAAAATAAATAAACTAAACTAAATAAAAAATAAAAAAATCTAAATAAAAATAAAAAATAAACTAAATAAACAAAATAAACATAAACCTACTTGTTTACTTAATATTTCTTAAAAAAACCTAAACCCTAAACCCAAACCATAAAACCTAAACCCTAAACCCTAAACCCTAAACCCTAAAAGATAAACCCTAAAACATAAACCCTAAACCCTAAACCCTAAAACTAACTAAAACTAAACCTAAATCTAAACCTAAACCTAAAACCTAAACCCTAAACCACAAACCCTAAACCTAAACCCTAAACCCTAAACACTAAACCCTATACCCTAACCCTAAACCATAAACCCTATACCCTAAAACCCTAAATCCTAAATCATAAAAACCCTAAACCCTAGACCCTAAATCCTAAACTAACCCTAAAACCTAAGCTAAGACTAAACCGTAAACCCTAAAACCTAAACACTAAACCTCAAACCCAAAACCTAAAACCTTAACCCTAAACCCTAAACCCTAAAACCCTAATCTTTAAAGCCCTAAACCTTAAACCTTAAACCCTAAACCCTAAACCTTGAAAACCTAAAACCTAAACCAAAAGTAAATATGATCTAAAAATAAAATAAATAAAAAAACCTAAACTAAACTAAAAAATAAAATAAACTTATGAATAAAAAAATCTAAATAAAATAAAAACTAAATGTAAAATAAAAATAAAATAAAATAAAAATTAAATAAAAGCCTTATCCTAAAATAAATATAAATTAATCAAAATAAAATAAACCAAAACATAAACTAAATTAAATAAAACTAAAATAAATAAAACCTAAGCCTAAACCTAAACTAAAAAATAAAACATAAAAATAAACCTAAAATGAAAACCTAAAACTTAAACCTAAAAATATAAAATAAAAACTAAAAATAAAACTTAAACCTAAAAAATAAAGTAAAAATGAAACTCAACTAAAAGATAAACCTAAACCTAAAAAATAAACTAAAATAAAAATCCTAAATAAAAAATAAACTAAATAAACCTAAACTTACTAGGTTTACTTAATTTTAAAGAAAGACCATAAACCTTAAATCCTAAACTCTAAACCCTAAACCTTAAACCCTAAACCTACAACCTTAAACTCTAAACCCTAAACCCTATAAAATCCTAAACTTGAAACTCTAAACTCTAAAAGCATAATCTCTAAAACCATAAACCCTAAACCTTAAACCCTGAACCCTAAACCCTAACACTAAACCCTAAAGCCCAAACCCTAAACCTATACCTAAAGTAACTAAATAAATTAAAAAATAAACCTAAACCTTAAAACCTAATAAACCTAAACCTAAACCTAAACCTTAAGAATGGTTAGAACCTTAACGGTAGGAACATCACTATCAAGCCAGCTTAGTCTAGATCTATCGGTGGAGGTGAAGGCAGAGGCAGTAGTTGTCGTAGTGGTGGTAGGGGATTTGGAGGTGCTATTGGATATGGAGGTGGTGGTTGGAGTAGTAGAGGTTATGGAGGCAGAGGAGCGACGGAGGTTACAACCATGATGGTGGAGGAGGGAGAGATCAGGGATATGATGGTGGATTCCGCTACTCAAAGGCCGGTGGTTCTAATGGGAACTTGAGAAATTGAAGAACGATCGATCCGACCTATCGCTTATGTAATTATATCTTTACAATAGAGATGGCTCTAATTATCTAGGGTTTTTGATTTGCTCTGTGTGTACTCATTTTTTATCAATGTCACATGTCTTTGTGTTATGTGGTTGATGAAATCGAAAAGAAGAAATGTTGAGTCTGAATTTGGTCTCTATTAAAAAAAAACAAAAAAATCCTAAACACTAAACTAAAACTAGTACCCTAGATCTAAACTTAAACCGTAAACCCTAAACACTAAACCCTAAATCCTAAAAACACTATATTCTAAACCCTAAACCCTAAACCCTAAACTTTAAAACCCTAAACCCAAAACCCAAAACCCTAAAACATAAACCCTAAAACCCCCTACACCCTAAACTCTAAACCCTAAACCCTAAACCCTAAACCTTAAGCCCCAAACCCTAAACCCTAAACATAAAAAGTTAAAAACCTAAACCTAAACTAAATTAAATCTAAAAATAAAATAAATAAAAAAATAAATCAAAATAAAACAAAAAAAGTAAAATAAAACCCTACACTAAAAATTAAACTTAAACCTAAACCAATACCTAAACTTAAAAGAAAATAAAATAAATAAAAACCTAAACTAAACTAAAAAAATAAAATAAACCAAAAAAATAAAAAACCTAAATAAAATAAAAGCTAAACATAAAATAAAAATAAAATAAACCTAAAATAAAATTAAAATAAAAACTAAATAAAAACTAACCTAAAAATAAACCTAAAAATAAAATAAAATAAACTAAACTAAATTAAACTAAACTAAATAATTAAAACCTAAACCTAAACCTAAAATAAACTAAACCTAAACCTAAACTAAATAAAATAAAACTAAACAAACTAAAAATAAAAACCTAAAAAATAAACTAAAATAAACTAAACCTAAAAAAAATAAAAAACTCTAAAATAGATTTTAAACTAAATAAAAAAATAAAATAAACAAAAAAAAGCTATAAAAGTAAACAATAAAGTAAATAAAAAATAAATAAAAACTAAACCCTAAATAAACTAAACTAAAAATCCTAAACCTTAAACCTACAATAAACCTAATCCTAATCCTAAATAAACTATACAATAACCTAAACCTATAAAACCTTAAATCTAAACCCAAACTAAACTAAACCCTAAACCCTAAAAACTTAAACCTAAAAGTTTCATAAACTAACCTAAACCCTAAATTTAAACCTTAAAACTTAAACCTTAAGGCCTAAACTTTAAATCTAAACTAAACTAAACCCTAACTAAACCTAAACTATAAACCCTAAAGTTTAAACTCTAAAATATGAACTATAAACTTAAACCTTAAACCTAAATTTAAACCCTAAACTTAAACCTAAAACCTTAAAGCTCTTAAACCTAAACTCAACCCTAAATTTAAACCTTAAACCCAAAAACTCTAAACCCTAAACCCTAAACCCTAAAACCTTAAACCTTATACCTTAATCCCTAAAACCTAAACCATAAACCCTAAACCCTAAAACCATAAACCCAAAACCCTAAAACCCAAAAACCCTAAACTCTAAATCCTAAACCCAAAAGACTAAATCATAAACCATAAACTCTAAACTAACCTTAAATCCTAAACCCTAAATAGCTAAAAAGTTGAACATAAATTAAATAAAACATAAAAATAAAATAAATAAATAAATAAAACCTAAATAAAATAAAATAAATAAATAAAATAAAATAAAAACATACCCTAAACTTTGAACCCTAAACCCTAAATCTTAAGTAATAAAACCTAAAGTCTAAACCCTAAACCTTAAACCCTAAATCCTAAATCCTAAATCCCAAACCCTAAACCCTAAACACAAATAAGCTAAAAACATTAAGCTAAACTAAATAAAAGCTAAAAAAATAAATAAATAAACCTAAACAAAAATATAATAAAATAATAAAAATAAATGAAAACATAAACTAAAACCTAAACCTAAACATGAAAAGAAAATAAAAAAATAAAAAATTAAACTAAAATAAAATGAATATAAACCTAAACTAAAATAAATAAATTAAAAACCTAAATAAAAAAACTAAACCTAAAATAAAATAAAATAAAAGTAAAATAAAATATAATAAAAACTGAATAAAAACCTAAACCTAAATAATAAACCTAAAAATAAAACCAAAAAATAAATAAAAAATAAAAACTAAACATTAACTAAAAAAATAAATAAAAATAAAACCTAAACCTAACCCTAAACATGAACTAAATAAAATAAATTAAATTAAAAAAAAACTAAACCTAAACTAAAAAAAATAAAACATAAAAATAAACTTAAAATAAAAACCTAAATCTAAACCTAAAAATATAAAAAAAACAAACCTAAAAAATAAAATAAAAATAAAACTAAATTAAAAAATAAACTTAAACTTAAACCTAAACCTAAAAAATAACCAAAAATAAATAAATTAAACTAAATAGTAAAAATAAATCCAAATAAAAATAAAAAAAATAATAAAATAAAATAAATAATAAACTAAATAAACTTAAACCTACCAATTTACTTAATTTTAAAAATGAAAATAAATAAATGATAAAAAAACCCTATCCCTAAACCCTAAACCATAAAACTAACCATAAACCCTAAACTCTAAACCTTAAACTAAACATAAACCCTAAACTAAGTAAAATCTTAACCCTAAACCTTAAACGCTAAACCTAAAACCCTAAACTTAAACCCTAAACCCACTATAAACCTAAACTAAACCCTAAAACCCTAAACTAAACAAACTATAAACCCTAAACCCTAAACTTAACCCCTAACCTAAACCCTAAACCCTAAACCTAAAATTCTAAACTAAACCCCTAAACTATCCCTAAATCCTAAACCCTAAACCCAAAACTTAAACCTAAAGAAACCTAAACCTAACTTGTTAACGCTAAACCCCAAACCTAAACCCTAAAGTTAAAACCCTAAACCATAACCCTAAACCCAATAAAACCAAACCTAAACCCTAAACCCTAAACCCTAAACCTAAACCTAAAACCCTAAACCTAAACTAAACCTAAACTAAATAAATAAAATAAATAAAATTAAAACGTAAACCTAAACATAAAAATAAAATTAAATAAACTAAAATAAAATAAATAAAAACCTAAATTAAATAAAAGAACTAAAATAAACCAATGAACAAAAAACCTAAATGTAAAATAAAAAAAATAAACCTAAAATAAACCTAAAATAAAATAAAATAAAAACTAAATAAAAATGTAAACCTAAAAATAGACTTAAAAATAGAATCTAAAAATAAAAAAAATAAAACCTAAACCCTAAATTAAAAAAACCTAAACCTAAAAAAAATAAAATAAACATAAACTTAAAATAAGATAAACTAAACTAAAATAAATAAAACCTGAACCTAAAATAAACTAAACCTAAACTTTAAACTAAATAAAATAAAATAAACTAAAAATAATCCTAAACCTAAACTAAAAAATAAAACCTAAAAATAAAAAAATTAAACCCTAAAACCTAAACCTGAAAAAATAAAATAAAAACCTAAACCTAAACCTAGAAATAAAAAATAAAACCTAAACCTAAAAAATAAACTAAAAATAAAACCAAACTAAAAAAATAAACATAAACCTAAAAAATAAAATATAATAAAAAACCTAAACCTGAACCCTAAACCCTAAACTCTAAAAACCCTAAACAATAAACCCAAAACCCTAAACACTAAAACCTAAACCATAAACCCTAAACCCTAAAAATAAAAAATAAAAAAACAAAAATAACAAAATCCATAAACCCTAAACCCTAAACCCCAAACCCTAAGCACTAAACCCTAAATCCTAAGCACTAAACTGTAAGCACTAAACCCTAAAAAGTTAAAAGCCTAAACCTAAACTAAATAAAATGCTCAACCCTAAAACCTAAATCCTAAACCTTAAACCCAATAACAAAAAAAAACAAAGCCCTAAACCCTAAACCCCAAACTCTAAACCCTAAACCCTTAAACCCTAAACCCTAAAAAGCTAAAAACCTAAGCCTAAACTAAATAAAGCCTAAGAATAAAATAAATAAGAAAACCTAAACTAAAAAAATAAAAAAATAAAAAAATATAAACATAAACTAAACCCTAAACCTAAACCTAAACTTAAACCTAAAAACAAAATAAAATAAAAAATAAATATTAAACTAAAATAAAATAAATAAAAACCTAAACTAAACAAAAAATAAAAAACCTAAATAAAAAAAAGTATAGCTAAGGTAAAAATAAAATAAATAAAAAAGATAATATAGAAATTAAATAAAAACATAAACTTAAATAATAAACCTAAAAATAAATAAAAAATAAAACCTAAAACCTAAACTAAAAATAAAATAAAAACCTAAAATAAAAATAAAATAAACCTAAAATAACACTAAAATAAACTAAACTCAATAAAAAATCTAAACCTAAACCTAAATCTAAAATAAATAAAATAAAATAAACTAAAAATAAACGTAAACCTAAACTAAAAAAAATAAACCAAAAATTTAACCTAAAATAAAAACCTAAAACCTAAACCTAAAAAAATAAAATAAAAACCTAAACTTAAACCTAAAAATAAAAAATAAAACCTAAAACCTAAAAAATAAAATAAAAATAAAACTAAACTAAAAAAATAAACCAAAACCTAAATCTAAACCTAAAAATAAAACTAGAATAAATAAACCAAAACTAAAATAAATAAATCTAAAATAAATAATCAAAATTAAATAGAAATAAAAATAAAGCTAAATAAAGATAAAAATAAAACCAATTAAAATAAATAAAAAATAAACTAAATAAACTTAAACCAATGAGTTTGCTTTTATTTTTTAAAAAAAGTAAAAATAATAAAAAATAATAAAAATTTAAAAAACCCTAACCCTGAAACCTAAACCCTAAAACTAACCCTAAACCTAAAATTTGCAATCATAAACTTTAAACCCTAAATCCTAAACCCTAAACCCTAAAACCATAAACCCTAAACCCTAAACACTAAATTGTAAACCCTAGACCCCAAAAAATCTTAAACCTTAAACTCTAAACTAACCATAAACTCTAAACCCCAAAGCCTAAACCCTAAACCCTAAACCCTAACCCTAACTTAAACTCTAAACCCAAAACTCTAAACCCTCAAACCTTAAACACTAAACCCTAAACTAATGCTAAACACAAAACCCTAAAAACCCTAAAGCCTAAAGCCTAAACCCTAAACCTTAAACCTTTAACCCTAAGCTAACACTAAACCTAAACCTAAACCCTAAACCCTAAAACCTAAACACTAAACCCTAAACTCTAAACCCTATACCCAAACCTTAAACCCTAAATCCTAAAACATTAAACCGTAAAACTCTAAACCATAAACACTAATCCTTAATCCCTAAACCTTAAACCTTAAAAACCTAAAAACCTAAACCTAAACTAAATAAAATCTAAAAATAAAATAAATAAAAAAACCTAAACTAAAACCTAAACCTAAAAATAAAATAAATAAAAATGCAGACTAAACTAAAAAATAAATTAAACTAAAAATAAAAAACTTAAAATAATAAAAATTAAAAGAAAATAAAAATAAAATAAACCTACAATAAACCTAAAATAAAATAAATTTAAAACTAAATAAAAATTAAATGTAAAATAAAAATAAAATAAACCTACAATAAACTTAAAATAAAATAAATTAAAAATGAAATAAAACCTTAAAATATATCTTAAAAAATAAATAAAAAAATAAAACCTAGACCCTAAACTAAAAAGCATAAAATAAAAATAAAATAAATAAAATAAACTAAACATAAACCTAAACTAAAATAAATGAAACCTAAACCTAAACAAAATAAAATAAAATAAATTAAACTAACAATAAACCTAAACCTAAACTAAAAAATAAAACTTAAAAATGAACCTAAAATAAAAACTTAAAACCTATTCCTAAGAAAAAAACCTAAACCTAAACCTAAAAATAAAAAATAAAACTCAACTAAAAAATAAACCTTAACCTAAACTTATACCTAAAAAAATAAATTAAAATAAAAAACTTAAACTAAAATAAAAAAACAAAAAAATACTTCAACTAAACTAAATAAAAATAAAAAATAAACCTAAATTAAAATATAAAATAGAATGAACTAAAATAAATAAAATGTAAATTAAATAAACTAAGTAAACAATATAAGAAATGTTGAATTTAAATTTATTTTCTGTTAAAAAAAAACCAAAACCCTAAACTCTAAACCCTAAACTTGAACCCTAAACCTAACACCTAAACCCTAAACCCTGAACCTTAAACTTTAAAAGCCTAAACCCTAAACCCTAAACCCTAAACTATAAAACCTAAAACACTAAACTCTAAACCTCAACCCTAAACTATAAACACTAAATCCTAAACCCTAAACCCTAAATCCCATATCCTAATCCCTAAACCTTAAACCCTAAACCCTTAACTAACCCTAAACTCTAAACCCTAAAAAGCTAAAAGCTAAACCTAAACTAAATAAAACCTAAAAATAAGATAAATAAATTAAATATAAACTAAAATAAAATAAAAAAGAAAATAATAATAACATAAACTAAAACCTAAACTTAAACCTAAAAAAAAAAAAAATTAAACTAAAATAAAATAAATAAAAACCTAAACATAACTAAAAAAATAAAAAACTTAAATAAACTAAAAAATAAACCTAAAATAAAAATAAAATAAACATCAAATAAAATAAAATAAAAACTAAATAAAAACTTAAACCTAAATAATAAACCTAAAAATTAATAAAAAAAGAAAATCTAAACCCTAAACTAAAAAAAAGCTAAACATAAAATAAAAAAATAACCTAAACCTAAGCTAAAATAAACTAAACCAAAATAAATAAAACTTAAACTTAAACCTAAAATAAAAAAAAAACCTAAAAAAAACCTAAAATAAAAACTTTAAACCTAAACTTAAAAAAGATAAAATAAAAACCTAAACCTAAACCTAAAAATAAAAAAATAAAACCTAAATCTAAAAAATAAAATAAAAATATAACTAAACTAAAAAATAAACCTAAACCTAAACCTAAACCTAAAAAATAAATTAAAATAAAAAACCTAAATAAAATAAATAAACCTAAAATAAATAAATTAAACTAAGTAAAGATAAAAATAAACTGAAATAAAATAAATTAAAATAACATAAAATAAATAAATAAATAAAATAAATAAACCAAAACCTATGAGTTTACTTAATTTAAAAAACTTAAAATAACTAAATAAAACCCTAACCCTAAACCCTAAACCCTAATGTTTGAACACTAAACCTACAACCTTAAACCCTAAACCCTAAACCTTAAAACCCTAAACTATAAAACATTAAATGTTAAACTCCAAACCATAAACCCTATACCCTAATCCCTAAAACCTACAACCCTAAACCCCAAACCCGAAACTCTAAACCCTAAACCCTAAACCCTAAAAATCTAAAAATCTAAACCTAAACTAAATAAAACCTAGAAATAAAATAAAAAACTATAGTAAATAAATTAAAAAATAAATTAAAACCAAAACCTAAACCTAAACCTAAACCTAAACATAAAATAAAATAAAATAAAACAAAAAAAATTAAACTCAAGTAAAATAAATAAAAACCTAAACTAAACTAAAAATAAAATAAACCTAAAATAAAAAATCTAAATAAAAAAACTAAACTTAAAATAAAAATAAAAATAAAATAAAAGTAAAATAAAATAAAATAAAACTAAATAAAAACCTAAACCTAAAAAATAAAACTAAAAATAAATAAAAATAAAACCTAAACCCTAAACAAAAAAAAAAACTAAAACATAAAATAAACAAGATAAAATAAACCTAAATCAAAACTAAAATAAACTAAACTAAAATAAATAAAACCTAAACCTAAATCTAAAATAAACTAAACCTAAACCCTAAACTAAATAAAATAAAATAAACTAAAGAAAACCTATACCTAAATTAAAAAATAAAACCTAAAAATAAACCTAATATGAAACCTAAAACCTAAACCTGAAATAGTAAACTAAAAACCTAAACCTAAAAATAAAAAATAAAATCTAAACCTAAAAAATAAAATAAAAATTAAACTAAACTAAAAAATAAAAATAAACCTAAACCTAATAAAAAAAATAAAATAAAAAACCTAAACTAAACTAAATAAATTTAAAATAAATAAACTAAACTAAATAAAAATAAAAAATAAACTAAATAAACCTAAACATACCATTTTGCTTAATTTAAAAAAAACCTAAACCCTAAACCCTAAAGTCTAAATACTAAAACTAACTCTAAACCCTAAACCTATAACCCTAAACCTAAAACCCTAAACCCTAAACCCTAAAAAACCCTAAACCCTAAACTAACAACCCTAAACCCTAAACCCAAAAAAACAAACCTAAAAAAAAAAAAAAACCTAAACCCTAAACTAAAAAAAACATAAAATAAAAATAAAATAAAGAAAATAAAATAAACTAAACCTAAAATAAATAAAACCTAAACCTAAACCTAAATTAAGTTAAACTTAAACCTAAACCAAAACTAAATAAAATAAAATAAACTAAAAATAAAACTAAACCTAAACTAAAAACATAAAACCTAAAAATTAACCTAAAATAAAAACCTAAAACCTAATAAAATAAAATAAAAACCTAAACCTACACCTAAAAAATAAAAAAATGAACCCTTAACATAAAAAATAAAATTAAAATAAAAATAAAACTCACCTAAAAAATAAACCTAAACCTAAACGTAAACCTAAACTTATAAAATAAACTAAATTAAAAAACATAAACCCTAAATCCTAAACCCTAAACCTAAAACCCTAAACCCTAAAACCTAAACCTAAAACCTAAACACTAAACCCTCAACCCAAAACCCTAAAAACCCTAAACCCTAAACCCTAAACCTTAAACCATAAAACCTTAAACCCTAAACCCTAAACCCTTAAAAGTAAACTCTTAATCCTAAACCCTAAATCCTAAACCCTAAACCTTAAACCCAAAAAAGCCCCTTAACCGTAAACCCTAAAACATAAACCATAAGCCCTAAAAAGGTAAAAACCTAATCCTAAACTAAATAAAAGCTAAAAATAAAATAAATAAATAAAACCTAAACCAAAATAAAATAAAAAATATAATAAAATAAAGTATAAACTAAACCCTAAACCTAAACCTAAACATAAAAATAAAAATAAAAAATAAAAACTAATCTAAAATAAAATAAATAAAAACCCAAACTTTACTAAAAAAATAAAAATCCTAAATACAAAAAACTAATCCTAAAATAAATATAAAATAAACCTAAAATAAAATAAAATAAAAATTAAGTAAAAACCTAAACCTAAGAAATAAACCTAAAAATAAATAAAAAGTAAAATCTAAACCCTAAACTAAAAAAACCTAAATCTAAAATAAAAATAAAATAAACCTAAACCTAAACTAAACTAAAAAAAAAATAAAACCTAAACTAAACTAAGCCTAAACCAAAACCTAAACCAAATAAAATAAAATAATCTAAAAGTAAACCTAAACCTAAACTAAAAAATAAAACCAAAAAATAAATCTAAAATAAAAACTTAAAACTTAAACCTAAAAAAAATCCTAAACCTAAACCTAAAAATAAAAAAATAAAACTTAAACCCAAAAAATAAAATAAAAATAAAACTAAACTAAAAAATAAATATAAATCTAAACTTAAACATATAAAATAAAGTAATATAAAAAACCTAAACTAAAATTAATAAACCTAAAATAAATAAACTAAATAAAATAAAAATAACAATAAAGCTAAATCAAAATAAAAAAATAAAATAAATTAAAAAAATAAAAAATAAATTAAATAAACCTAAACTCACTAGTTTATTTAATTTAAAAAATTAAGAAAAATAAAAATAATAAAAAAGCCCATAACCTTAAACCTTAGAACACTAAAACTAACCCTAAACCCTAAACCGTAAAACCCTAAACCCTAAACCCTAACCCGTAAACCCTAAAACCCTAAATCTAAACCCTAAACCATAAGCCCTAAACCCTAAATCCTAAAAACCCCTAAACCCTAAACCCTAAACACTAAACCCTCAATCCTAAACCCTAACCCTTGTGCAAAACCCTAAACCCTAAACCCTAATCCCTAAAACCCTAAACCCTAAAACTTAAACTAACCATAAACCATAAACCTTAAGCCCTAAACTAATCTTAAACCCTAAACTCTAAACCCTAAAAAGCCTAACTAACCCTAAACCCAAAGCAAACCCTAAACCCTAAATCCTAAACCCTAAAAACCATAAACCCTAAAACCTAAACACTAAACCCTACACCCTAAACCCTAAAACCCAAACCCTAAGACCCTAAACCCTAAAACCCTAAACCCTAAATCCTATACCTTAAACCCAAATCTCTAAAAACTAAAAAAACTAAACCTAAACTAAATAAAACATAAAAATAAAATAAATAAAAAAACCAAACCTAAAAAAATAAATAAACTAAAAGCCTAAACTATAACCTAAACTTAAACCTAAAAATAAAATAAAATAAAATAAATAAATTAAAATAAAATAAAATATATAATAACCTAAATTAAATGAAAAAATAAAATAAACCTAAGAATAGAAAACCTATATAAAATAAAAAATAAATGTAGAATAAAAATAAAATTAACCTAAAATAAACTTAATTTAAAATAAAATAAAAACTAAATAAAATCATAAACCTAAAAAGTAAACTTAAAATTAAAACCTAAACCCTAAACTAAAAAAAAACCTAAACCTAAAATAAAAATAAAATGAACTAAACCTAAACTAAAATATACTAAACAAAAATAAATAAAACCTAAACCTAAACCTAAAGTAAACTAAACCTAAACCTAAAACTAAATAAAATAAAATAAAATAAAAATAAACCTAAACCTAAACTAAGAAATAAAACCTAAAAATAAACTTAAAATAAAAATCTAATAAAATAAAATAAAAACCTAAACCTCAACCTTAAAATAAAAAAATAAAACCTAAACCAAAAAAATAAAATAAAATAACCCACTAGAAAAGTAAACCTAAACCTATAATAAATAAATTAAACTAAATAAAAAAATTATCATAAATAAAAATAAAAAATAAAATAAACTAAAATAAACAAAATATATACTAAATAAACTAAGTTAATCCAAACCTACCAGTTTACTTAATTAAAAAAACCTTAAACCCTAAGCTAACCCTAAACCCTAAACCCTAAACCATAAAAAATACTACACCGTAAACCCTAAACCATAAAAGCATAGACCCTAAAACCTTAAACCCTAAAACCTAAACACTAAACCTTAAACCCTAACCTCATACCCTAAACCCTAAAGCTAAACCTAATGTAACTAAATAAATTAAAAATAAACCTAAACCCTAAAACCTAATAAACCTAAACATAAATATAAACCCTAAGAATGGGCAGAACTTTGATGGCAGGAACATCACCGTCAACTAGGCTCAGTCTAGATATTATGGTGGAGGCGAAGGTGGAGGTGGCAGTTATCACAATGGTGGTGGGGGATCTGGAGGTGCTGGTAGATTTGGAGATGGTGGTCAGAGCAGTGGTGGTCATGGAGGCGAGAGGAGCAATGGACGTTACCGTTGTGGTGGTGGAGGGAGAGATCATGGATATGATGGTGGATCCTGTTACTTGAGAGGCCAGGGTGGTTTTGATGGGAACTGGAGAAATGCAGGAACGATTGATCACAGCTGCTGCTTATGGAATTGTGTCCTTATAGTAGAGACGATTCTAGTTATCTAGGGTATTTGATTTGCTCTATGCGTGCTCACTTTTTATCTGTCCTTGCTTATGTCTTAGAAAACTTGGTGTGTTACTTGGTTGATGAAATTGAAAAGAAGAAATGTTGAATATGAATTTGTTTTCTATTAAAAAAAACTAAACTTAAACCTAAAAATAAACTTAAAATAAAATCCTAAAACCTAAACCTAAAAAAATAAAATAAGAACCCAAACCTAAACCACAAAATGAAAAATAAATCCTAAACCTAAAAAATAAAATAAAAATAAAACTAAATAAAAAAAACTAAACCTAAACCTAAAACTAAAATATAAACTAAAATAAAAAACCTAAACTAAAATAAATAAACTAAACTAAATAAAAATAAAAATAAAAATAAACCTAAATAAAAATAAAAATAAAATAAACTAAAATAAATAAAAAATAAACTAAATAATCGTAAACCTTCTAGTTTAGTTAATTTTAAAAAATAAAAAATAAATAAATAAATAAACCCTAACCCTAAACCCTAAACCTATCCCTAAACCCTAAACCTTAAAACCTTAAACCCTAAAACTAACCCTAAACCATAAACACTAAACCCTAAAACCTACAACCCTAAAACCTAAACCTAAAACCCGAAACCCTAAAGCCTAAATCCTAAAAACCTAAAAATCTAAACCTAAACTAAATAAAACCAAAAACTAAAATAAATAAAAAAACCTAAGCAAAAATAAAATAAAATAACAATATAAACTAAAACCTAAACCTAAACCAAAAAATATTAATAAAAACTAAATTAAAATAAAATGAATAAAAACTTAAACTAAACTAAAAAAATAAAAAACTTAAATAAAATAAAAACTAATCCAAAAATAAAAAACTAAATAAAAACCTAAAACTATAAAATTAACCTAAAAAACCTAAAATAAATAAAACCTAAGCATAAACTTAAAATAAACTAAACCTAAACCTAAACTAAATAATATAAAATAAACTAAAAGTAAAGCTAAACCTAAACTAAAAAATAAAACCTAAAAATAAATCTAAATCCTAAACCTAAAAAAATAAAATAAAATAAAAACCTAAACATAAACCTAAAAATAAAGAAATAAAACCTTTACCTAAAAAATAACTAAAAATTAAACTATACTAAAAATAAGCCTAAACATAAACTTAAAATTAAGAAATAAACTAAAATAAAGCAACCTAACATAAATAAACTAAACTAAATAAACATAAAAATGAAGCTAAATAAAAATAAAAATAAAATAAATTATAAAAAATAAAAAATAAAACCCTAAACCCTAAACCCTTAAAATAATCCTAAACCTTAAACCCTAAACCCTAAAACAAACCCTAAACCCTAAACCCTAAATCTACAACCCTAAACATAGAACCCTAAACTTTAAACCCTAAACCTTAAACCCCAAAAAACCCTAAACACTAAACCCTAACCCTAACCCTAAACCCTAAACCTTAAACCCTAAAACCCTAAACCCTAAACTAATCTTAAACCCTGAACAAAAAACCCTAACCCTAACCCTTAACCCTAAACCTTAAACAGTAAACCTTTAACACTTAAACTTTAAACTAACACTAAACCATAACACCTAAAACACCTAAACCTAAACCCTAAGAGTGGGAAAACGATAAGAACCTCATCGTCAACCTGGCTTAGTATAGATTTGGTAGTGGAGACGAAGGTGGAGGCGGTGGTTACCGCAGTGGTGGTGGTGAATCTCGAGGGGCTGTTGGATATAGAAGTGGTAGTTATGGAGGTGGGAGGAGTGATGAAGGTTACATTCATGGTTGTGGTGGAGGGAGAGATCATGGATATGATTGCGGATCCTGCTACTCAAGAGGCTAGCGTGGTTTTGATGGGGACCGGAGAAACTGAACGCTTGATCCGAGATGTCGCTATGGAACTGCGGTTCAGACAGTAGAGATGGTTCTAGTTATCTAGGGTTTTTGATTTGCTCTATGCATGCTCATTTTTTTATCTATGTCATCACTTGTGTCTTAGAAAACTAGGTGTGTTACTTGGTTGATGAAGTCAAAAAGAAGAAATGTTAAATTTGAATTTGTTCACTATTAAAAAATTCAACTTAAACTTAAAAATAAACCTAATATAAAAACCTTAAACCTAAACCTAAAAAATGAAATAAGAACCTAAACCAAAACCTAGAAAAAAATAAAACCTAAACCTAAAAAGTAAAATAAAAATAAAACTAAATAAAAAAATAAACCTAAACCTAAACTTAAAAAATAAGCTAAAATAAACAACCTAAACTGAAATAAATAGAACTAAAATAAATGAACTAAACTAAATAAAAAATAAACCTAAATAAAAATAAAAAATAAAATAAACTGAAATAAATAAAAAATAAACTAAATAATACTAAACCTAACACCTAAAACTAACATTAAACCCTAAACCCTAATGCCCTAAACCCTAAAGCTAACCCTAAACTGTAAACACTTAATCTTAAAGCCTAAACCCTAAAACCTACAACTCTAAACCCTAAACCCTAAACCCTAAACCCCAAACCTTAAAACCTAAACCCTAAAAACATAAAATCCTAAACTTAAACTAAATAAAATATAAAAATAAAATAAATAACAAAACCTAAACCAAAATAAAATAAAATAAAAACATAAACTAAAACCTAAACCTAAACTTAAACTTAAAAAGAAAATAAAATAATTAATAAAAACTAAACTAAAATTAAAAATATAAAAACATAAACTAAACTAAAAAACTAAAAAACCTTAATAAAATAAAAACTTAACCTAAAATAAAAAAATTAAATAAAAAACTCAACCTAAAAAATAAACTATTTTTCTATGTCTAATCGCATGCGTCTAGGGTGTTTTTCTTCCCAGATGAAGCTAGCATCGATCAATTTTTTGACTTCATAAATGACCTATTGTTCTATGTCTAATCGCATGCGTCTAGGAGCATGCTTGATATGGTTAATAGTAGGCTCTATTGCTAGTTCATGAACTACTACGTCAGGAGCCAATCCAGGCATCTCTTCATTAATCCATGCAAATCAGTCCTTAAACTCAGTCAATAGCCTAATTAAGTCATTGGTTTTAATTTCATTCAACAAAAAATTGATGTATGTCGGGCGTAGATCTTCTTTAGTTTCCATGTTAATTTTCTTGAGCTCATCGGTGGTTAACTTGATCTCTTCTTCAAACTCTGGTGGTGCATCTTTGATTTCAAAATCATCTGGATCATCTGAAGTTTCTAAGCACAGCTCCTCATATGGGTTAATGTCATTTGAAAAGAACCTATCAAATTCCAAGTGATTGGTGATGACTAAGAAGTAATCATCATCATTGACTGGACCCACTGTACCGAATCCTAGTTCTGGTCTTGATGAGAGCTTTTGCATTTGTTCTATATTCTTTTGAAGTAGTCTAACTTATGCTTTGACTAAGTATGTAGTATTAACCCTTTCTTTGCTGAATTATGAACACAAGGCAAGTACCAATCAAAAGGTAATTCTATTAAATCTTTATATGAATCATCCTCAAGTTCTACATTAACTACTTGACTTGAGGATGATGTTCCCAAAAGAACTTATGAGTCTTCACACCTGTGGATGACTTAGGGCTTCCTTAACTACCAAACCCTCAGCTTTTTGAGAGAAAAGTGGCGTTAGAGCTAAGGTTCCCAACTAATGCCTAACTATTTCACATATAGACTTGGATACACTTATGCTTTGCATTAGAGCCCAGTGTTCATCGCTTTCTAGCTCAAGTGTCACCTCCAAGGGAATCTACTACTGAGAAGAGCTGGTTGGTGTGCTAACCATATAATACTCATCCTATGAACTAGATCTTAAATTTATAAGGATAGCATATGTACTCTTGGTAGCTGGGATATATCTTCTATTGGGTGGCCAATAAGGAGGTATTTCACCCCTGGGACTGCCTCTGAACTGGTCTCTTCCTCTTCCTAGTGGAGGTTAGGTCATCCTGCCCATATGTTCGAATGGAGTAATGAACTATGGGTGAAATCTAATGTCAGGCCCACTCCTCCTCCAAGCCTATTTCCGCTCCCTTTTATCTTTTTTTCATTTTCTATTTTCTTTTATGTTTCTTTTTCTCTTTTCTTTTATTTTTTTATTTTTTTATTTTTAAACTTTGGCCAAGTTTACGAGAATAGACTTGTTGATTTTGATGGAGGTAGTAAGTTACATACTCATATATACCGACCTCATGAACTGTAAATGATTTGAGATCTCCTTTGACATAGTAGACAATCCCACCTCTCACAAACTTCATATAATGATGTAGAGAGGATGGAACTATGTTATTCTCATGTATCCATGGTCTCTCGATCAAAGTGTTGAAAGATGTATCCGAGTCTATAATGTGAAACTTGGCTTCGATCTTCCAATCATCTATCTCCAAGGCCAACACTATGGAGCTTAAGGCCTATTGACCTCACTTTTGGAGTGTCGATTCAATCTTCCCATCTTAGACTTAGGAGTCTTCTAGGCACTAAGACTTCCCTAGTCATAAGATACTTCCAACAATTAGGTAAACATTTAACTTAAGCCTAAAGACTTAAAAGGGTTAACCATAGGAATAGGTTATGCCTTAGGGATTAGGATAATCCACCTACCCTACAACCCAAATCAAATCCATGTTCTCCTTCTCAAACCTAACCTCAAGTTCAATTCAAACATCAAATTAAAATTCAAATCCAAACCCAAATTCCAAAACCAAATGATTGAAGCCCATGATCAAATGAAACTTGAAACCCTTCTTAAGCCATATGACCTATCCCATGGACTTAGCCAAATCTTAATCCAAATCAATCTAAAATCAATTGATTTTATCATAATAAATTTATATCTTCAATCATCTTCCTAAATATAAATGAAATCTACATTCAAATAATCAAAACTAAATCATATTAAATCAAAACCCTTCATAAGCCATATGACCTATCCCATGGACTTAGCTAAATCTTAATCCAAATTAAGTCAAAGTCAATTGATTTTCTCACAAATTAATCATATTTTTAATCATCTTCAAAAATTTAAATGAAATATACATTTAAATCATTAAAACTAAATCAAACCAAATGAAAATCCAAACCAATGCCACATGACCTAACTCCATGGACTTAGCTAAATTTCTTCTTTACAAAACCCAAATTCAATTGATTTTCTAATGAAACAATCATACCTTCAATCATATTCACAAATATAAATGAAATCTATAATCATCAAGCCAAACCAAAATCAACCCAAGTCAAACCAAACTTAACCCTTTTGACTTGAAATGTTCAAATGAACCAAAACCCATTTGAACCAACCCATTTCAATTGAATTTATATATCAATCCAAATCCATATATAAACTCAACTAAATCAAACTCAACCCAAAATAGAGCCAACTAAACCCAATTGGTCCACTTGACCCAAAGTGACCAATTTGACCTATCTGAGCTAAGTTCTAATCCTACCCAATTTGGATTGAACCAACCCCATTGAAACCTCATGATTGTTGATCACCCTAAGTTGATCAATTGTCACAAATTGGGTCAAACCAAGTCAACTTGGTCATTTGACCAAGTCAACCCCTTAACCTAAATGTACCCAAACTAGCCAAATTGCATCCTAAGCCAAATCTCTTGAATTTATTGATTCATACCAAATCAAAATCAATATTTGAATATGACTTGACCTTCAATTGAGTCAAACCAAACCCAATTGGCCCTCTTGACCCAAGTTGACCCAAATTAACCTAAAAGACCAAATTGGGTCAAATTAAAATATAAACCAAATTGATTGTAACCAATGTCTCAAGTTCATTCCAAATTGATTATTGAACTTGACCAAAGCCATGATGGGACCAAATTGAATTCAATTGACCTACTTAGCCCAAATTGACCTAAAAGTTCAAGTTGGCCTAAATCAAAACCAATTCCAAATTAATTGAAACCAAAGCCTACAATCATCTTCAATTGGTCAACCAAACCTAACCAAATCAACTCCAATTGACTTGAAATTTGAGTTAAACCACTTTTGGCTCATTTCAAATCTACCCAAATCAAATCCAATGCCAAATAATCATTCTACCCTTGGGTCAATGCCATCACATGAGAAAAATCACCCATGTAAGTGGTCATTTCCATTCTTTGGCGACTTGGTACTCTCCCAATGGTCCACCTAAGCACCTAGGACACTGCCCTACCTAACCTAATGGGTGGTTGGGTTGGCCATGACCCATGGAGGTGAAATCACCTCACCCTCCCCATTGGAGCATTTAAAACCCATAAGAAACCCATAATTCCTCCTTGGTAGCACGTCCACACCTTTAACCAACCAAACTGAGCCAACTCTCATCCTCCCTACCACCCATGATTCCTTGAGATGGCTGGACAACCACTAGAAGCCAAACCTGATCCCACCATCCAATCAAGATGAATGGGGGTATACACACCCTCTTGTTTCCAAACAAACACACAAAAAAAATAATTACTCAGAGCCCTAGCTACCCAAGATGAACTGCTAGAGCCATTCCCTAAGCTCATTCCTCAATCGAAAAATTCCATTTCCTTCCTTCTTGAAATAGAACACTCCCATTTTTGACCTAACTTTCCTATTTCTCCATCAAAGTTAAATCAACTTTGCATGCACCTTCCCTAGGTCTCGTCAAGCAAGAATGAATCATCTCCCAAGCTTCTTGAACATCAGAGGTGGGACTTGATTAAAGTAGAGCTCCAAATCATCAATTCTGAGTGAACGTCAAGGAATTGATCCAATTTATTAATATTAAGCCGTGGGATTAATTATAGCCATCCGATCTTAGATCGGATGGCAGACGAGAAAGCGCATCCGCCGCCACCACGTAGGTGCCAAGTCGGATAAGTTTTAAGTAGCCAATCCCACGATGCCATGTGGAAAGCATGCCGCAAACAAGATTTGGCTTAAGTAATCATTTTTAATGGCTGAAACTTCTAAAAATCATAAAAAAGCATAGAGAAATAAAAAATATAAATAAATACTCATTTTAAAGGTATTTCAGAGGAGAATTAATTAAAAATAATTTAAACAAATTTTGAATAGTAATTAAGGTTTAATTACAAATTTTATTAGCTTAATTACTCTTTAATTACTTGAGCAATTATTCTCAAATTTTGTAGGTTAATTTAATGGGATGACCTCTACCTCCCATGCTTTGCATGAGATTTCTTGCTCACTTAAATAGGAAAATTGATTAATTAAATCTTAATTACTCTTTTAAGTTAAATAATGATTAATTAATCCCATTAGCAGTAATAATTTGGTTAATTAAATTTATTAATCATTGTTCAATAGTAAGTGAACTAAGGATTAGGGTTGGGACCCCTTTCCCTATGTTCATTTCACCCTTTTTTAAAATGAAATTAATTTTTAACCAATTAATTAAATCACATAATCAAACCAAAATCATAATCACATCTAACCTTAATTAATTAAATCATGGGGTAGATCAGGTGTTTAATAGCCTAAAGAGTTTAATGAAATTATGGTTAGTCCACATGTGTGGAAAATCATAAGAGTAATTAATTAAGTCCCTTAATCAAATTAACTATTAATCATGAGCCAATTGCATTAGGCTGCCTTTATTTCATAGGAACATTGCAAGTTTATTTTCCATGTATATCATGTTGGCTCACACTTATTAAAGTAATTACTTTAAGGTGACATATGTAAGGGTAATTAATTCATCTATTTAAAGGTTCAACTTAATTAACCCATAAAATCAACTTAATTACATTTCCTTAAATTAATTCAAATCACTAATGTGGAAATGGGTTTAAAACATCAAGTGATGATTTCACTTTTCCTCTTTAAATCAAATCAAATCCAAAACTTGATTTATAAAGGAGCTTTGGTTTTCTTTAAATAATCTTAATTTATTTGATTGTCCTTAAGAACTAGTTTGGTTAAATGAATCACATGCTTATATATGATTATTCTCTTTCCAATCATGTTAAATTTGGCATGTCATTTGAATCCATGCATCCATCTTTTCAAAATCAAGTAAAATAAAATGGATTTTCTTTATGTAAGCTTGCATGTGTTCACTTAATTTAATATATGCATAGCTATTATCTCCATTAAATCCAAATGTATTTTTCAAAAGCTTATAAATGAATAATAATATGTGTTATAAAGCTAGTTATAAATACATAACAAATGCATGTGCTTATAGCTTAAGTGTATGAATGTTGGGTTCTCTTTCCTCTATTCATGTGTTGATTTATATAAGATTGAATGTTAATGGGTATATAGTCTAGACATCCCAGGAATATGAGGCTTTAGCTAACCCTAAGGAGGTCATTTGATTACCTCACTTCACTGGTTTATTACTTCATTGAAGAAATTGAAAAGAAAAATTGTTGAATCTGAATTTGTTCTCTATTAAATAAAAAAAAATCAAAAACCCTAAGCCTAAAACTAAAACTTGAACCGAAACATACAACCCTAAATCCTAAACCCTAAACCCTAAACCCTAAAACATAAACCCTAAACTTTAAACCCCAAACCCTAAACCCTAAACCTTAAACCTTAAACCCTAAACCTTAAACCCTAAACCCTAAACCTTAAAATCTAAAAACCTAAACCTAAACTAAACTAAAATAAAATAAATAAAAACCTAAACTAAACTAAAAATTAAAATAAATCTAAATAAAATAAAACTAAATGTAAAATAAAAAATAAAATAAAAACTAAATAAACACTTAAACTTATTAAATAAACCTAAAAATAAATAGAAAATAAAACATAAACCTTAAACTAAAAAACCCTAAACCTAAAATAAACTAAACTAAAATAAATAAAACCTAAACCTAAACCTAAAATAAACTAAACTTTAACCCTAAGCTAAAATAAACTAAAAATAAACCTTAACCTAAACATTAAGCTAACCTAAAAAAATAAACCTAAAACCTAAACCTAAAAAATAAAAAATAAAAACCTAAACCTAATCCTAAAAATCAAAATAAAACTAAAACTTAAAAAATAAAATTAAAATAAAACTAAATAAAAAGATAAGCATAAACCTAAACCTAAACTAAAATAAACTAAAATAAATAAACCTAAAATAAATAAACTAAACTAAATAAAAAAATTAAAAAATCTAAATAAAAATAAAAAATAAACTAAATAAACTAAATAAACCTAAACCTGTTGGTTTACTTAATATTTCTAAAAAAACCTTAAACCCTAAACCCAAACCATAAAACTTAAACCCTAAACCCTAAATCCTAAAAGATAAACCCTAAAACATAAACCCTAAACCCTAAACCCTAAAACTAACCCGAAACCCTAAACCCTAAATCTAAACCTTAAACCCTAAACCCTAAAAAACCTTAAACCCTAAACCAAACCCTAAACGCTAAACCCTAAACCCTAAACACTAAACCCTATACCCTAACCCTAAACCATAAACCCTATACTAAAACCCTAAACTAAACGAGAAACTAACCCTAAACCCTAAATCCTAAACCATAAAAACCCTAAACCCTAAATCCTAAACTAACCCTAAAACCTAAGCTAAGTCTAAATCATAAACCCTAAAACCTAAACACTAAACCCTAAACCCAAAACCTAAAACCTTAACCCTAAACCCTAAACCCTAAAACCCTAATCCTTAAAGCCTTAAACCTTAAACCTTAAACCCTAAACCCTAAACCTTGAAAACCTAAAACCTAAACCAAAACTAAATAAAATAAATAAAAAACCTAAACTAAACTAAAAAATAAAATAAACATATGAATAAAAAATATAAATAAAATAAAAACTAAATGTAAAATAAAAAAAAATAAAATAAAAATTAAATAAAAGCCTAATCATAAAATAAAAATAGATTAATAAAAATAAATTAATCAAAATAAAATAAACAAAAACCTAAACTAAATTAAATAAAATTAAAATAAATAAAACCTAAACCTAAACCAAAACTAAAAAATAAAACCTAAAAATAAACCTAAAATGAAAACCTAAAACTTAAACCTAAAAATATAAAATAAAAACTAAAAATAAAACTCAACTAAAAAATAAACCTAAACCTAAAAAATAAACTAAAATAAAAATCCTAAATAAAAAATAAATTAAATAAACCTAAACTTAGTAGGTTTACTTAATTTTAAAGAAAGACCATAAACCCTAAATCCTAAACTCTAAACCCTAAACCTTAAACCCTAAACCTACAACCTTAAGCTCTAAACCCTAAACCCTATAAAATCCTAAACTTGAAACCCTAAACTCTAAAAGTATAATCTCTAAAACCCTAAACCCTAAACCTTAAACCCTGAACCCTAAACCCTAACCCTAAATCCTAAAGCCCAAACCCTAAACCTATACCTAAAGTAACTAAATAAATTAAAAAAAACCTAAACCTCAAAACCTAATAAACCTAAACCTAAACCTAAACCTTAAGAATGGTTAGAACCTTAACGGTAGGAACATCAAGTGTTTAGTCTAGATCCGTGGATGAAGGTAGAGCCGGTAGTTATCACAATGGTGGCAGGGGATTTGGAGGTGCTATTGGATATGGAGGTGGTGATTGGAGTAGTGGAGGTTATGGAGGCGAGAGGAGCGACGAAGCTTACAACCATGGTGGTGGAGGAGGGAGAGATCGGGGATATGATGGTGGATCCCGCTACTCGAGAGGCCCGAGTGTTCTAATGGGAACTTGAGAAATTGAAGAACGACCGATCCGACCTATCACTTATGTAATTGTGTCTTTACAGTAGAGATGGCCCTAATTATCTAGGATTTTTGATTTGCTCTATGTGTACTCATTTTTTATCAATGTCACCGCATGTCTGAAACCTTTGTGTTATGTGGTTGATGAAATCAAAAAGAAGAAATGTTGAGTCTGAATTTGTTCTCTATTAAAAAAACCAAAAATCCTAAACACTAAACTAAAACCAATACCCTAGACCTAAAACCTAAACACTAAACCCTAAACACTAAACCCTAAATCCTAAAAATACTATATTTTAAACCTTAAACCCTAAACTCTAAACCCAAAACTTGAAACCCTAAAACATAAACCCTAAACCCTACACCTTAAACTCTAAACCCTAAACCCTAAACCTTAAGCCCCAAACCCTAAACCCTAAACATAAAAAGTTAAAAACCTAAACCTAAACTAAATTAAATCTAAAAATAAAATAAATAAAAAAAACCTAAATCAAAATAAAACAAAAAAAGTAAAATATAAACCTACACTAAAAATTAAACTTAAACATAAACCTATACCTAAATTTAAAAAGAAAATAAAATAAAAAATAAAAACTAAACTACAATAAAATAAATAAAAACATAAACTAAACTAAAAAAATAAAATAAAGCAAAAAATAAAAAACCTAAATAAAATAAAAGCTAAACATAAAATAAAAATAAAATAAACTTAAAATAAAATTAAAATAGAAACTAAATAAAAACCTGAACCTAAAAAATAAATCCTAAAAATAAATAAAAAATAAACTAAACTAAAATAAACTAAACTAAATAAATAAAACCTAAACCTAAACCTAAAATAAACTAAACCTAAACCCTAAACTAAATAAAATAAAAGTAAACCTAAACCTAAACTAAAAACCTAAAAATAAACCCAAAATAAAAACCTAAAACCTAAACCTAAAAAAATAAAATAAAAACCTAAACCTAAACCTAAAAATAAAAAATAAACTTAAACCTAAAAAGTAAAATAAAAAATTAAACTAAAAAGTAAACATAAACCTAAATCTAAACCTAAAAAATAAACAAAAATAAGAAACCTAAACCACAAAAAATAAACCTAAAATAGATTTTTAAACAAAATAAAAATAAAAAATAAACCTAAATAAAAAATCTAAAAAAGTAAATAATAAAGTAAATAAAGTAAATAAATCATAAGTCCTAAATCATAAACCGTAAATCCTAAACCCTAAAAATAATCCTAAACCCTAAACCTACAACCCTAAACCCTAAACCCTAAACCCTAAACCCTAAACCCTAATCCCACAACCTTAAACATTAGAGCCTAAAAAACCATAAACTCTCCCAAAACCTTAAACTAAACCCTAAACCCAAAACCCTAAACCTTAGACCCAAAAAAAGATCATAAACCTTAAGCTAACCCTAAACCTTAAATCCTAAACCCTAGAAACCTTAAACCTTAAAGCCTAAATTCTAAATCCAAAACCCTAAACCCTAAACCCTAACCCTAAACCCTAAACCCTAAAACCCTAAAGCCTAAACCTAAAACCTGAACCCTAAACTTAAACCTTAAACCAAAAAAACTCTAAACCCTAAACCCTAAACCCTAAAACCCTAAATCGAATACCTTAATCCCTAAAACTTAAACCTTAAACCCTAAACCCTAAAACCCTAAACCCAAAACCCTAAACCCCAAAAAAAAACCCTAAACACTAAACCCTAAACCCCAAACACTAAATCATAAATCAGAACTCTAAACTAACCTTAAATCCTAAACCCTATATAGCTAAAAAGCTGAACCTAAATTAAATAAAACATAAAAATAAAATAAATAAATAAAACCTAAACAAAATAAAATAAATAAATAAAATAAAATAAAAACATACCCTAAACCTTGAACCCTAACCCTAAATCTTAAGCAATAAAACTTAAAATCTAAACCCTAAACCTTAAACCTTAAACCCTAAACCCTAAATCCCAAACCATAAACCCTAAACACAAATAAGCTATAAACATTAAGCTAAACTAAATAAAAGTTAAAAAATAAATAAATAAACCTAAACAAAAATATAATAAAATAATAAAAATAAATGAAAACATAAACTAAAACCTAAACCTAAACATAAAAAGAAAATAAAAAAAATAAAAATTAAACTAAAATAAAATGAATATAAACCTAAACTAAAATAAATAAATTAAAAACCTAAATAAAAAAACTAAACCTAAAAGAAAAATAAAATAAAAGTAAAATAAAATATAATAAAAACTGAATAAAAACCTAAACCTAAATAATAAACCTAAAAAAACCAAAAAATAAATAAAAAATAAAAACTAAACCCTAAACTAAAAAAAATAAATAAAAATAAAACCTAAACCTAACCCTAAACATGAACTAAATAAAATAAATTAAATTAAAAAAAAACTAAACCTAAACTAAAAAAATAAAACATAAAAATAAACTTAAAATAAAAACCTAAACCTAAACTTAAAAATTAAAAAAAAAAAACAAACCTAAAAGATAAAAATAAAACTAAACTAAAAAATAAACTTAAACCTAAACCTAAACCTAAAAAATAACCAAAAATAAATAAACTAAACTAAATAAAAGTAAAAATAAATCTAAATAAAAATAAAAAATATAATAAAATAAAATAAATAATAAACTAAATAAACTTAAACCTACCAATTTACTTAATTTTAAAAATGAAAATAAATAAATAATAAAAAAACCTATCCCTAAACCCTAAACCCTAAAACTAACCATAAACCCTAAACCCTAAACCTTAAAATCTTAAACCCTAAACCTTAAACGCTAAACCCAAAAATCCTAAACTTTAAACCCTAAACCCTCTACCATAAATCTTAAACCCTAAAAAACCTTAAACCCTAAACAAACCTTAAACCCTAAACCCTAAACTCTAACCTTAACCCTAAACCCTAAACCCTAAACCCTAAAATTCTAAACCCTAAACCCTAAACTAACCCTAAATCCTAAACCCTAAACCCAAAAACCTTAAACCCTAAAGCTTAAACCTTAAACCCTACACCCTAAGCTAACGTTAAACCCCAAACCCTAAACCCTAAAGCTAAAACCCTAAACCATAACCCTAAACCCTTAACCCAAAAACCCAAAATCCTAAACCCTAAACCCTAAACCCTAAACCCTAAAAACCTAAACCTAAATTAAATAAAATGTAAAAATAAAATCAAATAAAATTTGAAACTAAAACCTAAACCTAAACATAAAAATAAAATTAAATAAAATGAAATAAAATAAATAAAAACCTAAACTAAACAAAAGAACTAAAATAAACCTATGAACAAAAAACCTAAATGTAAAATAAAAATAAAATAACCTAAAATAAACTAAATTAAAATAAAATAAAAACTAAATAAAAATGTAAACCTAAAAATAGACTTAAAAATAGAATCTAAAAATAAAATAATAAAACCTAAACCCTAAACTAAAAAAACCTAAACCTAAAATAAAAATAAAATAAACATAAACTTAAAATAAAATAAACTAAACTAAAATAAATAAAACCTGAACCTAAAATAAACTAAACTTAAACTTTAACATTAAATAAAATAAACTAAAAATAAACCTAAACCTAAACTAAAAAGTAAAACCAAAAAGTAAAAAAAATTAAACCCTAAACCCTAAATAAAAAAATAAAATAAAACCTAAACCTAAACCTAAAAATAAAAAATAAAATCTAAACCTAAAAAATAAACTAAAAATAAAACCAAACTAAAAAAATAAATATAAACCTAATAAATAAAATAAAATAAAAAACCTAAACCTGAACCCTAAACCGTAAACTCTAAAAACCTTAAACAATAAACCCAAAATGCTAAACACTAAACCCTAAAACCTAAACCATAAACCCTAAACCCTAAACACAAAAAATAAAAAAATAATAAAAACAACAAAAGCCCTAAACCCTAAACCCTAAACCCCAAACCCTAAACACTAAACCCTAAATCCTAAGCACTAAACTGTAAGCACTAAACCCTAAAAAGCTAAAAGCCTAAACCCAATATAAAATGCTCAACCCTAAAAGCTAAATCCTAAACCCTAAACCCAATAACAAAAAAAATAAAAGCCCTAAACCCTAAACCCTAAACCCCAAACTCTAAACCCTAAACCCTAAAAAGTTAAAAACCTAAGCCTAAACTAAATAAAACCTAAGAATAAATTAAATAAGAAAACCTAAATTAAAAAAAACATAAAAATAAAAAAAATAAACAAAAACTAAACTTTAAACCCTAAACCTAAACGTAAACTTAAACCTAAAAATAAAATAAAAAACTAAACTAAAATAAAATAAATAAAAACTTAAACTAAACTAAAAATAAAAAACCTAAATAAAATAAAAAATATAGCTAAGATAAAAATAAAATAAATAAAAAAATAATATAGAAATTAAATAAAAACCTAAACCTAAATAATAAACCTAAAAATAAATAAAAAATAAAACCTAAACCCTAAACTAAAAATAAAATAAAAAACTAAAATAAAAATAAAATAAACCTAAAATAACACTAAAATAAACTAAACTCAAATAAAAAATGTAAACTTAAACTAAATCTAAATTAAATTAAATAAAATAAACTTAAAATAAATGTAAACCTAAACTAAAAAAAATAAACCTAAAATTTAACCTAAAATAAAAACCTAAAACCTAAACCTAAAAAAATAAAATAAAAACTTAAACATAAACCTAAAAATAAAAAATAAAACCTAAAACCTAAAAAATAAAATAAAAATAAAACTAAACTAAAAAATAAACCAAAACCTAAATAAAGATGAAAATTAAATAGAGCATATTTATCAACCACACACACACACACACACTCTCTCTCTCTAATCAAGAGAGCATATTTATAGTAGAATTGAGCATAAAGAAATCAAAATAAATAGGAAGCAGTAGATGTAATCCACACTAGAATAAAATAATTATCAAAATATATTTGGATCATAAACTAATGTTTTTTTCCTAATGGACAAACTTTGTAGGCAAGTGTAAGCTTGTGTCATCTAAAATTAAGATAATTTTTCTCAGAGTTTAATTATAAAAGTGATTATTATTGTGTCAATGTGTGAACTTAGATGTTGACAATCAATTAAGAATGAATGAGTAGTGATAGTCGAAGGATGATACAACTAAAAGAATGCTGGGGAGACAATGATTTTATATATGTTGGTTTGTCTTTTATCATGCAAAACATAAGTTTCCTTGATTGAAAGGCACTCAAGGGTTAATAGTGGTTGATTTGTGTCTCATCTAGAAAAAAAAAGATTTTACTTGAGTTGAGTTTGCTTAAAAAAGACTTTATTTAAGGATAATCATACAGAATTCAGTGAGATGCATCTTGAACTAGAGATTTGAAAGTTCCAAGAGCTGCATTATGCTTACCATCTAAAGGGAAAATATTGATTATTAGATGCGTGATTCACAAGTATTGTATCTACAACCATTAGTGTACAAAAGTTCATTCAACATCTTATAACTACTTATCATTCATCATCATCTTGGCTTGAAACTCAAAGTAAATAATAAATTGATTAATAATAAAATTTTACTTCATACTATCCTATATGAAAAGATATGAGATATTAGATGAAATGTCATCAGGTTTATATTTAAAAGTTTTGTTATATTTATCTTTGTATGTAAATATAAGAAACATTGATACCAATCTTTGGAATTGATGTTGTGAATAACTAATTCCCACGTGCTATTATTGTTATTAAGTTAAAATATAATGATTCATAATCACGGTCCATTTATAATCAGTATGCTTTAGTTAAACATGTTTGGTTAAGAATAGATTTGTGCATAATATCATATAAACATTAAGGCTTGGTTCATGATTATTGAAAAATCTTATAGCTAGCAACACTTCAACATTATTTAAGACATTAACTAAATAATTTCACAAAAGAAGTTGACAATTTTAAATGTTAAGTGGTTATAATATAAATTTCATTAGAATAAAGCTAAAAATTAAGCTAAACCTAAAAATAAAGCTAAATAAAGATAAAAATAAAACCAATTAAAATAAATAAAAAATAAACTAAATAAACCTAAACCTACCAGTTTTCTTTATTTTTTTAAAAAAGTAAAAATAATAAAAAATAATAAAAAATTAAAAAAACACTAACCCTAAAACCTAAACCCTAAAACTAACCCTAAACCTAAAATTTACAACCATAAATCTTAAACCCTAAATCCTAAACCGTAAACCCTAAACACTAAATTGTAAACCTTAGACCCCAAAACCCAACCTTTAAACTAACTCTAAACCTCACAACTCCCACCCTAAACCTCTAACTCCCTAACTTAAACTCTAAACCCAAAATTTAAATCTCAACTTAAACCTAAACCACTAAATCTACCAAACTAAACTACTCCCTACCACCTTCAATCCTGCTAACACTAAACCACTCTAAACCCTAAACCACAAACCTAAACACTAAACCCTCTAAACTCTCCTAAACTCCCTAAACCCTAACATTAAATCCCTAAAACACTAATCCCTAACCCTAAACCCTAAACCTTAAAAACCTAAAAACCTAAACCTAATCTTAATAAAATCTAAAAATAAAATAAATTAAAAAACTTAAACTAAAACCTAAACTTAAAAATAAAATAAATAAAAATTCAAACTAAACTAAAAAATAAATTAGACCTAAGAATAAAAAACCTAAATAAAATAAAAATTAAATGTAAAATAAAAATAAAATAAACCTACAATAAACCTAAAATAAAATAAATTTAAAACTAAATAAAAATTAAATGTAAAATAAAAATAAAATAAACCGAAAATAAATTAAATTAAAAACTAAATAAAACCTTAAAATAAATCCTAAAAAATAAATAAAAAAATAAAACCTAAACCCTAAACTAAAAAAAACATAAAATAAAAATAAAATAAATAAGCTAAACTAAAGTTAAACCTAAACTAAAATAAAAAAACCTAAACCTAAACAAAATAAAATAAAATAAATTAAACTAAAAAAAAACCTAAACCTAAACTTAAAAATAAAACTTAAAAAAGAACCTAAAATAAAAACTTAAAAACTATTCCTAAGAAAAAAAACCTAAACCTAAACTTAAAATTAAAAAATAAAACTCAACTAAAAAATAAACCTTAACCTAAACTTATACCTAAAAAAATAAATTAAAATAATAAACATAAACTAAAATAAAAAACAAAAAAAATACTTCAACTAAACTAAATAAAAATAAAAAAATAAACCTAAATTAAAATAAAAATAAATGAACTAAAATAAATAAAATGTAAATTAAATAAACTAAGTAAATAATATAAGAAATGCTGAATCTAAATTTGTTTTCTGTTAAAAAAAAACCAAAACCCTAAACTCTAAACCCTAAACTTGAACCCTAAACTTAACACCGAAACCCTAAACCTGAACCTTAAACCTTAAAAGCCCTAAACCTTAAACCCTAAACCTAAACTCTAAAACCTAAAATACTAAACTCTAAACTCTAAACCCTAAACCCTAAACCCTAAATCCCAAATCCTAATCTATAAACCTTAAATCCTAAACCCTTAACCAACCCTAAACTCTAAACCCTAAAAGGCTAAAAGCTAAACCTAAACTAAATAAAATGTAAAAATAAGAAAAATAAATAAAATCTAAACCAAAATAAAATAAAAAAGAAAATAAATAATAACATAAACTAAAACCTAAACTTAAACCTAAGAAAATAAATAAAAAATAAAAATTAAAATAAAATAAAACAAATAAAAACCTAAACATAACTAAAAAAAATAAACAAACCTAAATAAACTAAAAAATAAACCCAAAATAGAAATAAAATAAACATAAAATAAAATAAAATAAAAACTAAATAAAAACCAAAACCTAAACAATAAACATAAAAATTAATAAAAAAACAAAACCTAAACCCTAAACTAAAAAAAAAGCTAAACGTAAAATAAAAAATTAACCTAACCTAAACTAAAATAAATAAAACTTAAACTTAAACCTAAAATAAAAAATAAAACCTAAAAATAAACCTAAAATAAAAACTTTAAACCAAAACCTAAAAAAGATAAAATAAAAACCTAAACCTAAACCAAAAAATAAAAAATAAAACCTAAATCTAAAAAATAAAATAAAAATATAACTAAACAAAAAAATAAACTTAAACCTAAACATAAAAATAAATTAAAATAAAAAACCTAAAATAAAATAAATAAACCTTGAATAAATAAATTAAACTAAGTAAAGATAAAAATAAATTGAAATAAAATAAATTAAAATAACCTAAATTAAATAAATAAATAAAATAAATAAACCAAAACCTATGAGTTTACTTAATTCTAAAAACTTAAAATAAATAAAAAAACCCTAAACCCTAATGTTTAAACCCTAAACCTAAACCTTAAACCCTAAACCCTAAATCTTAAAATAAACTATAAAACATTAAATGTTAAACCCCAAACCTTAAACCCACCCTAATCCTTAAAACCTGCAAATAAACCCTAAACTAAAAACCAGAACCCTAAAATCTAAAAGCTAAACCTAGTCAATAAAACCTAAAAATAAAAAAAATAAAAAAACCTAAAGTAAATAAATTAAAAAATAAATTAAAATCAAAACCTAAACCTAAACCTAAAAACAAAATAAAATAAAATAAAAAAATTAAACTCAAATAAAATAAATAAAAACCTAAACTAAACTAAAAATAAAATAAACCTAAAAATAAAAAAAAATAAAAAACTAAACTTAAAATAAAAATAAAATAAAACAAAATAAAATAAAATAAAAACAAAATAAAAATCTAAACCTAAAAAATAAACCTAAAAATAAATAAGAAATAAAACCTAAACCCTAAACAAAAAAAAACCAAAACATAAAATAAACAAGATAAAATAAACCTAAACTAAAACTAAAATAAACTAAACTAAAATAAATAAAACCTAAACCTAAACCTAAAATAAACTAAACCTAAATAATAAACTAAATACAATAAAATAAACTAAAGAAAACCTATACCTAAATTAAAAAATAAAACCTAAAAATAAACCTAAAACCTAAACCTGAAATAGTAAAATAAAAACCTAAACCTAAAAGTAAAAAATAAAATCTAAACCTAAAAAATAAAATAAAAATTAAACTAAACAAAAAAATAAACATAAACCTAAACCTAAACAAAAAGAAACTAAAATAAAAAACCTAAACTAAATTAAATAAATTTAAAATAAATAAACTAAACTAAATAAAAATAAAAAATAAACTAAATAAACCTAAACCTACCATTTTACTCAATTTAAAAAAAACCTAAACCAACCCTAAAGTCTAAATCCTAAACTAACTCTAAACCTAAACCCTAAACCTAAACCCTAAACCCTAAACCCTAAACCACCATAACCCTAAACCCTAAACCCTAAACCCAAAAAAATAAACCTAAAAATAAATAAACAAATAAAACTAAACCCTAAACTAAAAAAACCTAAAATAAAAATAAAATAAAGAAAATAAAATAAACTAAACCTAAAATAAATAAAACCTAAACCTAAACTTAAACGTTAAAAACTTAAATAAACCTAAAAACTAAATAAAATAAAATAAACTAAAAATAAACTAAACCTAAAAATAAAACAAATTAACCTAAAGATAATGAAACCTAAAACCAAGGCAATAAAATAAAATAAAAACCTAAACCTAGGCCTAAAAATAAAAAAATGAACACTTAACATAAAAAATAAAATAAAAATAAAAATAAAACTCACCTAAAAAAATAAACCTAAACCTAAACGTAAACCTAAACCTATAAAATAAACTAAATTAAAAAACATAAATAAAAATAACTAAACCTAAAATAAATAAAGTAAACTAAATAAAAAAATAAACATAAATAAAATTATAAAATGAAATAAACTATAATAAATAAAAATAAACTAAATGAACTAAATAAACTTAAACCTACTGGTTTACTTAGTTTAAAAAAAACCCTAAACCCTAAACTCTAAACCCTAAACCCTAACCCTAAACCCTAAACCCTAAAACCCTAAAGCATAAAACCCTAAGCCCTAAACCCTAAACCTTAAAAACCTATAAACCTAAACCTAAACTAAATAAAAACAAAAAAAATGAAATATATAAAAAACCTAAACCTAAATAAAATAAAATAAAATAAACTAAAAGAAAATAAATAAAAACCTAAACTAAACTAAAAAATTAAATAAACCTTAGAATAAAATTCCTAAATAAAATAAAAATTGAAGAAAGGACAATTCGATCTACTGCTTATGGAACTGTGTCTTTATAATAGAAATAATTCTAGTTATCTAGGGTTTTTGGTTTGCTCTATGCGAGCTCATTTTTGATCTATGTCATAGCTTGTGTCTTAGATAACTTAGTGTGTTATGAAATCGAAAAGAAGAAATGTTGAATCTGAATTTGCTCTCTGTTAAAAAAAATACAAAGAACCCTAAACCCTAAACTAAAACTTGAACCATAACCTAAAAATTAAACCCTAAACCCTGAACTCTAAAAACCCTAAACCCTAAACCTTAAAAATGCTAAATCTTAAACACTAAAACCCTAAACCCTAAACCCTAAACCTAAAACCTAAACACTAAACCCTCAACCGAAAACCCTAAAAACACTAAACCCTAAACCCTAAACCTTAAACTCTAAAACCTTAAACCCTAAACCCTAAACCCTAAGAACAAAACCCTTAATCCTAAACCCTAAATTCTAAACCCTAAACCTTAAACCCAAAAAAGCCCCTTAACTGTAAACCCTAAATCATAAACCATAAACCCTAAAAAGGTAAAAACATAATCCTAAACTAAAGAAAAGCTAAAAATAAAATAATAAATAAAACCTACCAAAATAAAATAAAAAATATAATAAAATAAAAGTATAAACAAAACCCTAAACCTAAACCTAAACATAAACTTAAAAACAAAAATAAAAAATAAAAACTAAACTAAAATAAAATAAATAAAAACCTAAACTTTACTAAAAAAATAAAATCCTAAATACAAAAAACTAATCCTAAAATAAATATAAAATAAACCTAAAATAAAATAAAATAAAAACTAAGTAAAAACCTAAACTTGAGAAATAAACCAAAAAATAAATAAAAATTAAAAGCTAAACCCTAAACTAAAAAAACCTAAACCTAAAATAAAAATAAAATAAACCTAAACCTAAACTAAACTAAAATAAATAAAACCTAAACTAAACTAAGCCTAAACCAAAATCTAAACTAAATAAAATAAAATAATCTAAAAGTAAACCTAAACCTAAACTAAAAAATAAAACCAAAAATAAGTCTAAAATAAAAACCTAAAAGCTAAACCTAAAAAAATAAAATAAAATCCTAAACCTAAACCTAAAAATAAAAAATAAAACTTAAACTCAAAAAATAAAATAAAAATAAAAATAAACTAAAAAATAAACATAAATCTAAAATTTAACATATAAAATAAAGTAATAAAGAAAACCTAAAAATAAATAAACCTAAAATAAATAAACTAAATAAAATAAAAATAAAAATAAAGCTAAATCAAAATAAAATAATAAAATAAATTAAATAAAATAAAAAATAAACTAAATAAACCTAAACCTACTAGTTTATTTAATTTAAAAAATTAAGAAAATAAAATAATAAAAGCCCATAACCAAACCTTAAATAACCTAAACCCTAAATCATAAATCCAAAACCAACAAACCCTAAACCTAAACCCTAAAACCCAAACCACATAAACCACAAACCTAAACCCAAAACCTAAACCCTAAATCCTGATCTAAATCCTCTCCTAACCACAACCCTGCTCCTAAACCTAATCCAAATCCCCAAAACCTAAACCCTAAACTATAAACCTAAACTATAACCTTAAAATCTAAAACCCAACACTAAACCCTAAACCCTAAACCACTAAAACCACCAACCCACCTAAACCTACCACACACTAAACCCTACCAAACCTAAACCCAAAAAACCCTAAAATAAAACACCCAACCTAATCCTAAAAACTAAAATAAACTTAAACTAAATAAAACATAAATAAAATAAATAAAAAAAACCTAAAATAAAAAAAATAAAAAATAAAATAAAATAAAACTATAAAACCTAAATAAATAAAATAAATAATACCTAAATTAAATGAGAAAATAAAATAAACCTAAGAATAGAAAACCTATATAAAATAAAAAATAAAATGTAATAAAAAAAATTAACCTAAAATAAACCTTAAATAAAATAAAATAAAACTAAATAAAATCATAAACCTAAAAAAATAAACTTAAAATTAAAACCTAAACCCTAAACTAAAAAAAAAAATAAACCTAAAATAAAATAAAATGAACTAAACCTAAACTAAAATATACTTAACAAAATAAATAAAACCTAAACCTAAAGTAAACTAAACCTAAACCTAAAACTAAACTAAATAAAATAAAATAAAAATAAACCTAAACCTAAACTAAGAAATAAAACCTAAAAATAAACTTAAAATAAAAACCTAATAAAATAAAATAAAAACCTAAACCTCAACCTTAAAATAAAGAAATAAAACCTAAACCAAAAAAATAAAATAAAATAACCCACTTAAAAAATAAACCTAAACCTATAATAAATAAATTAAACTAAATAAAATAATAATCATAAATAAAAAAATAAGATAAACTAAAATAAATGAAAAATATAATAAATAAACTAAGTTAACCCAAACCTACTAGTTTACTTAATTAAAAAAAACCTTAAACCCTAAGCTAACCCTAAATCCTAAACCCTAAATTCTAAATCCTAAAAAAAACACTACAATAAAAAATAAAAGCATAAACCCTAAAACCTTAAACCCTAAAACCTAAACCCTAAACCTTAAACCCTAACCTCATACCCTAAACCCTAAAGCTAAGCCTAAAGTAACTAAATAAATTAAAACATAAACCTAAACCCTAAAACCTAATAAACCTAAACATAAACATAAACCCTAAGAATGGGCAGAACCTTGATGGCAGGAACATCACAGTCAACTAGGCTCAGTCTAGATATTTCGATGGAGGTGAAGGTGGAGGCGGTAGTTATCACAGTGGTGGTGGGGGATCTGGAGGTGCTGGTGGATTTGGAGGTGATGGTCAAAGCAGTGGTGGTCATGGAGGCAGGAGGAGCGATGGACGTTACAGCCGCGGTGGTGGTGGAGGGAGAGATCGGGGATATGATGGTGGATCCTGCTACTCGAGAGGTCAGGGTGGTTCTGATGGGAACTAGAGAAATGCAGGAACGATCGATCATAGCTGCTGCTTATGGAACTATGCCCTTATAGTAGAGACGATTCTAGTTATCTAGGGTATTTGATTTGCTTTATGCGTGCTCACTTTTTATCTGTCTTTGCTTGTGTCTTAGAAAACTTGGTGTGTTAGTTGGTTGATGAAATTGAAAAGAAGAAATGTTGAATATGAATTTGTTCTCTATTAAAAAAAACTAAACTTAAACTTAAAAAGAAACTTAAAATAAAATCCTAAAACCTAAACCTAAAAAAATAAAATAAGAACCCAAACCTAAACCAAACAATAAAAAATAAAACCTAATCCTAAAAAATAAAATAAAAATAAAACTAAATAAAAAAATAAACCTAAACCTAAACCTAAAACTAAAAAATAAACTAAAAAAAACCTAAATTAAAATAAATAAACTAAACTAAATAAAAATAAAAAATAAAAATAAACCTAAATAAAAATAAAAAATAAAATAAACTAAAATAAATAAAAAATAAACTAAATAATCGTAAACCTTCTAGTTTAGTTAATTTTAAAAAAATAAAAAATAAAAAAATAAATAAATAAAAATACTCTATCCTTAAACCCTAAAACTATCCCTAAACCCTAAACCCTAAAATTAACCTCCATAAACTAAACTACAAACTACACACACAAAACCTAAACCCTAAACTAAATAAAACCAAAAAAAAATAAAATAAATAAAAACTTAAAAATAAAATAAAATAATAAACTAAAACCAAAACCTAAACCTAAACCAAAAATATTAATAAAACTAAATTAAAATAAAATGAATAAAAACTAAACTAAAAAAATAAAAACTTAAATAAAATAAAACTAATCCAAAATAAAAAACTAAATAAAACCTAAAACTATAAAATTAACCTAAAATAAAATAAAATAAGCCTAAACTTAAAATAAACTAAACCTAAACCTAAATAATAATATAAAATAAACTAAAGTAAAGCTAAACCTAAACTAAAATAAAAAAAAATAAGCCTAAATCCTAAACCTAAAAAAAATAAAATAAAATAAAACCTAAACATAAACTAAAATAAAAAAAATAAACCTTTACCTAAAAAATAAACTAAAATAAATCTAAAAAACCTAAACATAAACTAAAATTAAGAAATAAACTAAAATAAAGCAACTAACATAAATAAACTAAACTAAATAAACATAAAAAAATGAAAACTAAAATAAAATAAATTATAAAATAAAAATAAAATATAACCCTATAGCTCTTAAAATGTCCTAAACCCTAAACCCTAAAACCTAAACCTAAACCTAAACCCTAAATCTATAACCTAAAACCCTAATCTTTAAACCCTAAACCTTAAACCCCAAAAATCACACCTAACCTAAACACCTAAACCACCTAAACCATAAACCACAAATCTTAAATAACAAAACCCCCTAACCCTTAAACCTTAACACAACTTAATCCCTAAACTCTAACACTAAACCATAACACCTAAAACACCTAAACCTAAACCCTAAGAGTGGAAAAAACCTTGACGACAAGAACATCATCGTTAACCTGGCTTAGTCTAGATTTGGCGATGGAGATGAAGGTGGAGGCAGTGGTTACCGTAGTGGTGGTGGAGGATCTGGAGGGGCTGTTGGATATAGAAGTGGTGGTTATGGAGGCGGGAGGAGCGACAAAGGTTACATTCATGGTTGTGGTGGAGGGAGAGATCATGGATATGATTGCGGATCCTGCTACTCAAGAGGCTGGCATGGTTTTGATGGGGACTAGAGAAACTCAGGAATGGTTGATCCGAGATGCTGCTTATGGAACAGTGTCTGTATTGTAGAGATGGTTCTAGTTATCTAGGGTTTTTGATTTGATCTATATGCTCATTTTGTATCTATGTCATTGCTTGTGTCTTAGAAAACTAAGTGTGTTACTTGGTTGATGAAATCAAAAAGAAGAAATGTTAAATTTGAATTTGTTCACTATTAAAAAAATTCAACTTAAACTTAAAAATAAACCTAATATAAAAACCTTAAACCTAAACCTAAAAAAAATAATAACCTAAACCAAAACCTAGAAAAAAATAAAACCTAAACCTAAAAAATAAAATAAAAATAAAACTAAATAAAAAAATAAACCTAAACCTAAAAAAAAGCTAAAATAAACAACCTAAATAAATAAAACTAAAATAAATGAACTAAATAAAATAAAAAAAAATAAATAAATAAATAAAAAATAAATAAACTGAATAAATAAAAATAAACTAAATAATACTAAACCTAACACTAAAACTAACACTTTAACACTAAACCCTAAAGCTTAAAACCCTCAAAACCTTAAACCTAAACTAACTCCAAACTTTAAACCCTAAACCCTAAACCCCAAACCCTAAACCATAAAAACCTAAAAACCTAAAATCTTAAACTTAAACTAAATAAAACCTAAAATAAAATAAATAACAAAACCTAAACAAAATAAAATAAAATAAAAAATAAAATAAAACCTAAACTAAACTTAAAAAAAGAAAATAAAAAATTAATAAAACTAAACTAAAATTAAATAAATAAACATAAACTAAACTAAAACTAAAACCTTAATAAAATAAAACTAAACCTAAAATAAAAAAATTAAATAAAAAACTCAAACTAAAAAATAAACTTTAAAAAAACCTAAAATAGATAAAACCAAACCTAAACCTAAAATAAAATAAACCTAAACCTAAACCTAAACTAAAAAATAAAACTTAAAAATAAACCTAAAACATAAACCCAAAAAAATAAAAAAAATCTAAACCTAAACCTAAAAATAAAAAAAAAATAAAACCTTTACCTAAAAAATAAAATAAAAATAAAACTATACTAAAAAATAAATCTAAATTTAAAAAGTAAACTAAAATAAAGCAACCTAAAATAAATAAACTAACCTAAATAAACATGAAAATAAAGCTAAATAAAAATAAAAATAAATTAAACTATAAGAAATAATAAATAAAACCTTAAACCCTAAACCCTAAACCCTAAACCCTAAAAACCTAAAAACCCAAACCTAAACTAAATAAAATCTTAAAATAAAATAAGTAATAAAACCTAAACCAAAGTAAAATAAAATAAAAAAATAAACTAAAACCTAAACCTAAACTTAAACCTAAAAGTAAAATAAAATAATTAATAAAAACTAAACTAAAATAAAATAAAATAAAATCCTAAACTAAACTAAAAAATAAAAAACCTTGATAAAATAAAAAATAAACTTAAAATAAATAAAAAAACTAAATTAAAACCTCAACCTAACAAATAAACTTAAAAAAAAGCTAAAATAAATAAAACCTAAACCTAAACCTAAACATAAACCTAAAATAAATAATATAAAATGAACTAAAAGTAAACCTAAACATAAACTGAAAAAATAAAACCTAAAGATAAACCTAAAACTTAAACCCAAAAAAATAAAATAAAACCTAAACCTAAAACTAAAAATTAAAAAAAATAAAACCTTTACCTAAAAAATAAAATAAAAATAAAACTATACTAAAAATAAACCTAAAATTAAAAATTAAACTAAAATAAAGCTACCTAAAATAAATAAACAAAGCTAAATAATCATAAAAATAAGTCTATATAAAAATAAAAATAAAATAAACTATAAGAAATAACAAAATAAAACCTTAAACCCTAAACCTTAAACCCTAAACCCTAAAAACCCTAAAACAACCTAAACCCTAAACTCAAAAACCCTAAAGCACTAAAACCCTAAACCCTAAAATAAAAACCCTAAAAAACCCTAAAACCCTAACCTAAACCTAAACCTAAATCCTAAAACTCTAAACCCTAAACTCTAAACTAACTGTAAACCCTTAAACTTAATAAACCTAAACCTAAACCTAAGCCTAAACCCTAAGAATGGGAAGAACCTTGACGACATGAACATCACCATCAACCAGGCTCAATTTAGATCTGGCGGTGGTGGCTAAGGCAAATGTTGTAGTTATCATAATGGTGAGGAATCTGGAGGTGCTGGAGGATATAAAAGTGGTGGTCAAAGCAATAGTGGTTATGGAGGTGGGAGGAGTGATGGAGGTTACAGTTGTGGTGGTGGTGGCGGGAGAGATTGGGGATATGATGGTGGATCCCTCTACTTAAGAGGCCGGGGTGGTTCTGATGGGAACTACAAAACTCAAGAATGATTGATCCAATCTGCTGCTCATGTAACTATGTCTTTATAGTAGAGATGATTCTAATTATCTAATGCTTTTGATTCGCTCTATGCATGCTCATTTTTTTATCTATGTCGTCGCTTGTGCCTTATAAACCTTGGTGTGTTACTTGGTTGATGAAATTGAAAAGAAGAAATGTTGAATTTGATTTTATTTTCTATTAAAAAAATTAAATTTATACCTAAAAATAAACCTAAAATAAAAACCTAAAACCTAAACTTAAGAAAATAAAATAAGAACCTAAAGCTAAACCTAAAATTAAAAAATAAATTAAAAATAAAATTAAACTAAAAAATAAACCTAAACCTAAACCTAAAAAATAAACTAAAATAAAAAACCTAAACTAAAATATATAAACCTAAAATAAATAAACTAAACTTAATAAAACTAAAAATAAACCTAAATATAAATAAATAATAAAATAAACTAAAATAAATAAAAAATAAACTAAATAAACCTAAACTTACCAATTTACTTAATTAAAAAATAATAAAAATAATAAAAATAATAAAAATAATAAAAATAATAATAAAACCCTAACCCTAAATGCTAAAACTAACACTAAACCCTAAACCCTAAGCCCTAAGCTCCGTAGATTTAGGATCCAAGGTAGCTATTTTCTTTAGGCTACGAACATAAATCCTCACCTCTTAGGCATTCCCATAAATTTGTGTTGGTGGATTGTAAGCCCTAGTAATCTAATTAAATTTCAACTCAAAACATATAAATCTCCTCAACTTCAAAATTACAAAGCCTAACCATTGGATAGATTGGAATGCTCACTAGGCTTATAAGTATCATGAGCATTTCCTACTATTTTATTTGGATTCCAAAATAAGTCTTCTCCTTGAGCTTTCCAAATTGATTTTCCAAATACGACAAATCCTTTTATAATCTAACCATGAAATCTTTGGGATTGTCTACTTTAATCGAGAGTACTCTTAGAAATTTCATTTCTAAGATGTAATTAACTATGGAGGCTTGCTTCCATAGGGAACTTAAGAACCTGGTTTAATATAAACCTTGCTTTATTCATCTATGTAAAGTAGGGGAAAAATCTTTGGTACAATCATAGACCCATAATGCCTTAGGAGTCCTTTTTATGTTATTTGGTCCATTATAGGGTGATGTTTCTATCTTTCAAGATAGTTCATCATACCTCAGTGTTATACCAGATCACCTCAAAAAGTACTCCCCCTACATCCAAAAATAAACAGTACAAGGCCCTCTCCTGGTTCATTGAATCATCTCAACATCAACCTTTCCTTTTAGAGTTTTGAGATGTCGATCCTCATGTAGGCAATGGTTCTTAGACTCATAATGTTGACTGATATACCTGGGTCAACTAGAACTCTAGATAGCTTGTATCTGCCAACATCCACTATAATATAAAGAGGCGGTTGTGCTCGATCATCCCAAGGAGTAAGTCTTCATCGCTAAATGTAACTCTTAAGATGCCATTCGAGTGGCATGCCTCCTCTTTAGTAGCGGTCAGCTGAGCTAAGCACATCTCTATATCAAGTAAGGCCTTGATTAGAGATTACCTCATCTCTTTGGATAAGATAAAGGCCTTGTATATGCTTAACTTAGATGAAAACTTTCTAAGGTGAGCTAGGACATTGTAATTAACTCTGGCTTGGTCCTCCATTAACATATCCATGGGTGGAGCATCCTATGGAGGGGCTATATGCTCATTAGAACCAATGAATTTCTTACCCTTATCCTAAAGGGCTACCTAGGAGGTAGAACTTTGCCACTACGTAGGTTAACTTCAATGATTTTTGGAATGATGAGCTTGTGGAAAGTTCTACCTTCTCATCAGGCATACCTACAACTTCTTCTATGGGATCCTCGTGAGTTGACTCCCAAGTCAATCAAGAGGTGAACATTGATTCGTGAGAAGGATAGTCCAACTCAATTAGAAAGAAAAGGATCGAAACTACTAGAGCTATTATTTTTATTTATTCTAAGGGCGCTTTCAACAAGAATAAAATCAAGAGCATCAGAAGTAGACAATATATAAGTAGAATCAACTTTCTTCATTAATTTCTTTTTGGTGGAGGTACATGATAGAAATGATGTAAAGTAAGCAGAGTTTGGGATTTAGTTTCCTTATCCATATATACAATAATCCTACCTGTAGAAGGGGATCTATCAAAAGAGGTGGTAGTTGTAATGGTGGAGGGAGTACTAGACTGACGGTGGTAAGCACGGACTACCTCGAAAGTATGTGAGCTATCACGGCTATCACCATCCCTGAGTTATCCTTTGTAACTAGCAAACCTTCCTTGGTGTTGGATGTTTGAGCTACTTTAGGCACCTTCAAGGAAAGCTTCTTGATTTTAGAAATGATCTTCTTAGTGGTTTGGGATAGGGAGATATCATAACCTTCTTTGGTCTTAAGAGGATCGAGTATCCCTAAGTATCCGCAAGGATTACTATTATAGAACTGGATGGTTGCTCAAATAAGTATTCTTTAGGGATAATTATGGCTCTCAACTTGTAGTTGAGCTCAAGCTTGTCCTTAGAAGTGATACAATACTCTAATACATGGCCTAACATGCAGTGGAAGTGGAAATAGCTAGAATCATCGCTCTTGCCCACTTCCTCTAGCCTCTTAGGCTCTGGTAACTAAAAGACAGGTTTCTTTAAGAGATTCTTAAAGATTTTTCTAACTACCTCCCTCTTGAATGAATATGGCTTATTTAATATATCAGTAAAGTTGGTGGAAAGTAGCTGCCTGGCAATGGATATGAATACCGCTATTGGGTAGGCTGTTGAGGTGATGGAAATGGTCATTATGGTGGTCATGCGGTCTGATGATGGTCAAGTGCAGCTCGTAGTCTCTCATACTAAACTCCGGTCGCTCTCTGCTCATCGATGCACTCTCGCTTCTTCTCAAACACCTCTATAACTTGGACCTAGATGAATAGTCGGGAAAGGGCAACTGTTTGGCTTCCTTTTGTAGGTTAGCTGCCTTATTGATTAATTTCTTAAATGTTTTGATGTTAAAACCCTTAAGCATGAAGGCGACTGGGACATCGATATTCTTGAGAAGAATCTCAATGGCATGTTGTTTGGATAGCTGTGGCTCGCATTTCATGCTCAGGTTGTGCCACCTAAGAATGTAATTAATAAGGATCTCATTGTGTTTCTGTTTCTCCACAATGAGGTCGCCTTCAGTCACCCTCTACTGAGCTCTAGCAAACCTCCTGATAAATAGGTGCTCAAACTTAACAAAAATCTTCACCAACTATTGGGCAGTTTGACGTACCAATCAAATGCAACACTTGATAGATTGCTAACGAAAAGGCAGAAGAGGAGTGCATTGCTGCCACCAGTGTTTCAATAACCGGCTCTAAAGTGTGCAATGTATTATCGTGGCCTCCCACTAGCATCAAAGATCTCGAAGGATGGTGGCACAAAATCCTAAATAAAATAAAAACTAAATAAAAAGAAAAACCTAAAAAATTAACTTAAAAATAAATAAAAAACAAAACCTAAACCCTAAATTAAAAAAAAACATAAATTTAAAATAAATTAAATATAAACCTAAACTAAAGTAAACTAAACTAAAATAAATAAAACCTAAACCTAAACCTAAAATAAACTAAACCTAAACCCTAGATTAAATAAAATAAAATAAACTAAAAATAAACCTAAACTAAAAAAAAAAAACCTAAAATAAAAACCTAAAACCTAAACCTAAAAAAATAAAATAAAAACCTAAGCTTAAACCTAAAAATAAAGAATAAAACCTAAACCTAAAAAATAAAATAAAAATAAAACTAAACTAAAAAATAAACATAAACCTAAACCTAAATAAAAATTAAACTAAAAATAAAATAAATAAACTAAGCTAAATAAAATTAAAAAATAAACCTAAATAGAAATAAAAAATAAAATAAACTAAAATAAATAATAAATAAACTAAATAAACTAACCAACAAGTTTATTTAATTTAAAACCCTAAACCCTAAACCAACCCTAAACCCTAAAACCTAAACCCTAAACCATAAAACTAACCCTAAACCCTAAACCCTAACCCCTAACCCGTAAACCGTAAACCCAAACCCTAACCCTAAACCATAAACCCTAAACTCTAAACCTTAAACCTTAAACCCTAAAACCCTAAACCCTAAACCTTAAACCCTAAACCCTAAAAGCCTAAAACCTAAACCTAAACCCTAAACTAACATTAAACCCTAAACACTAAAGCCTAAACCCTAAACCCTAAACCCTAAAGTAACCCTAAACCCTAAACCTTAAAATAACCCTAAACCCTAAGCTAACCCTAAACCTTAAAAACCCTAAATCCTAAAGCTTAAACACTAAACACTAAACCCTAAACCCTAAACCTTAAACTGAAAACCTTAAACTCTAAAACCCTAAACATTAAACCCTAAACCCTAGAACCTGAAAACCTAAACCTAAACTAAATAAAACGTAAAAATAAAATAAATAAATAAAACCTAAAACTTAAATAAAATAAAATAATAAAATAAAATAAAAACCTTAACTTAAACCTGAAAGTAAATTAAAATATACTTTTAAAAATAAATTAAAATAAAATAAATTATACCTTGAATAAACTTAAAAATAAAATAAACTTAATAAAAAATCTAAATATAATAAAAACTAAATGTAAAATAAAAATAAAATAAACTTAAAATAAAATAAAAATTAAATATAAACCTAACCCTAAAAAAGAAATCTTAAAATAAAACCTTAAAATAAATAAAAAGTTAAACTTAAACCCTAAACTAAAAAAAAACCTAGCCCTAAAAGAAATTTAAAATAAACAAAATAAAATAAATCTAAACCTAAACTAAAATAAAATATAATAAAATAAATAAAACCTAAACCAAATCCTAAAATATACTAAACCTAAACCTAAATCTAAACTAAATAAAATAAAATCAAATAAAATAAAAATAAACCTAAACCGAAACTAAAAAATGAAACTTAAAAATACAACTAAAATAAAAACCTAGAACTTAAAGCTAAAAAATAAAATGAAAACCTAAACCTAAACCTAAAATATAAAATAAAAATTAAGCTCAACAAAAAAATAAACCTAAATCTAAACATAAAAAATAGCTAAAATAAAAAATCTAAACTAAAATAAATAAACCTAAATAAATAAACTAAACTGAATAATAAATAATCCTAAATAAAAAATAAAAATTAAATTAAATTAAATAAATAAAAGATATAAAGAAACTAAATAACCCTAAACTTATCGGTTAACTTAATTTAAAAAAAAACCCTAAACCTTATAACCTAAACTCTGAAAACTTCAGAACCGTAAACCCTAAACCCTAAAAGCATAAACTCTAAAACTAATACTCAAACCCTAAACCCTAAACCATAACACTAAACCCTAAACCCTAAAACCCAAACCCTAAACTTAAACCTAAAGTAACTAAATAAATTAAAAATGAACCTAAACCCTAAAACTTAATAAACCTAAACCTAAACCTAAACCCTGAGAATAGGCAGAACTTTGATGGAAGGAACATCACCATAAATTAGGCTCAGTCTAGATCTAACAGTGGAAGCAAAGGCAAAGGTGGCGATTATTGTAGTGGTGGTGGGAAAAGCTTTAGAGGTTATACTTGTGGTGGTAGTCGAGGGAGAGATCGGGGATATGATGGGAAATCTTGCTACTCGAGAGGCCGGGGTGGTTCTAATGGGAACTGGAGAAACTAAAGAATGGCTGATCCGATCTGCTGCTTATGGAACTATCTATATAGTAGAAACGATTCTAGTAATCTAGGGTTTTTGATTTCTTCTATGTGTGCTCATTTTTGATCTTTGTCATCACTTGTCTCTTAGAAAACATGGTGTGTTACTTGGTTAATGTAATTGAAAAGAAGAAATGTTGAATTTGAATTTGTTCTATGTTAGAAAATAAAACCAAAAACCCTAAACCCTAAACTAAAATGTGAACCTTAAACCTTAAACATAAACCATAAACTTAAACCCTAAGCCCTAAAACCATAAACCTTAAGCCCTAAACCCTAAACTCTAATCCTAAACCCTAAACCCTAAGCCCTAAAAGCATAAACCCTAAAACCCTAAATCCTAAATCCTAAACCCTAAACCCTAAAGCTTAAACCCTAAACCCCAAACCTTAAACCCTAAACCCTAAACCCTCAACAAACCCTAAACCCTAAAAAGCTGAAAACTTAATCCTAAACAAAATTAAAAAAAACCTAAATAAAATAAAACATAAAAATAAAATAAATAAAAAAACCTAAACCAAAATAAAATAAATAATAAAATAAAATAAACACCTAAACTAATGTGAAAAATAAAAATACCTAAATAAAATAAAAACTAAAGCTAAAATAAAATAAAATAAATTAAAAACTAAATAAAAACCTAAACTTAAAAGTAAATAAAAAATAAAACCTAAATCCTAAACCTAAAATAAAAATAAAATAAAATTAAACCTAAAGTAAAATAAACTAAACTAAAATAAATAAAACCTAAACCTAATCTTAAAATAAACTATGCCTAAACCTCAACCTAAACCCAAAATAAAATAAAATAAACTAAAAATAAACCTAAACCTAAACTAAAAAAATATAACCTCAAAATAAACCTAAAATAAAAACCTAAACCTAAACTTTAAAAAATAAAATAAAAACCTAAACCTAAACCTAAAAAATAAAATAAAAATAAAACTCAACTAAAATAATAAACCTAAACCTAAACCTAAACCTAAAAACTAAACTAAAATAAAAAACCCAAACTAAAATAAATAAAGCTAAAATAAATAAACTAAACTAAATAAAATAAAAAATAAACCTAAATAAAAAATTAAATAAATTAAAATAAATAATAAATAAATTAAATAAACTAAATAACCATAAACCTACTAGTTGACTTAATTTAAAAAAAAATCCCTAATCCCTAAACCCTAAATCCTATGCCCTAAACCTTAAATCCTAAATAACCCTTACCCTAAACCCTAAACCCTAAACCAACAACACTAAACCCTAATCCCTAAACCATAATAAAAACCTAAACCTTAAACCCTAAACTAACCCTAAAACCTTAAAATCCTAAACCTTAAAGCCTAAACACTAATAATAAAACCCTAAGGCAGAGGTGGATTATCATAGTGGTTGTGGGGGATCTAGAGGTGTTGGTGGATATGGAGGTGGTGGTCAGAGAAGTGATTGTTGTGGAGGCAGGAGGAGCGATGGAGGTGACAGCCGTGGTGGTGGCAGAAGGAGAGATTAGGAATATGATAGCGGATCCCGCTACTCAAGAGGAGGGGTATGATGGCAACTGAGAAACCAAGAATGGCCATCGACCGGCGATTTTGGAGATGTGTCTTTACATTAAAGATGGTTCTAGTTATCTAGGGTTTTTTTATTTGCTCTATGTATGCTCATTTTTTATTTATTGATTCCTAGAAAACTTGGTGTGTTACTTGGTTGATGAAATCGAAAAGAAGAAATGTTGAATCAGAATTTGTTCTAATTTAAAAAAAACTAAAAACCCTAAACCCTAAACTAAAACTTGAACCCTAGACCTATAACCTAAATTCAAAACTCTAAACTCTAAAAACCCTAATCCCTAAACCCTAAACACTAAACCCTAAAACCCTAAACCCTAAACCATAAAACCTAAAACCTAAACCCTAAACCCTTAACCCTAAATCCTAAATCTTGAACCCTCAACTAACCCTAAACCCTAAAAAGCTAAAAACTTAAGCCTAAACTAAATAAAATTTAAAAATAAAATAAATAAATAAACCCAAACCAATATAAAATGAAAAATAAAATAAAATAAAAACCTAAACTTAAACCTAAAGCTAAACCTTAACCTAAAGCTAAACCTTAACCTAAAGAGAAAAATAAATAAATAAAAACTAAACTAAAATATAAATAAATAGAAACCTAAACTAAAGTAAAAAAAACCTAAATAAAATAAAAACTAAACCTAAAAAAAAACCTAAAATAAAATAGAATAAAAACTAAATAAAAACCTAAACCTAAAAAATAAACCTAAAAATAAATAAAAAATAAAACCTCAATCTTAAATTGAAGAAAAAAACTTAAACCTAAAATAAATAAAACCTAAACCTAAACCTAAAATAAACTAAACCTAAACCTAAACCTAAATCGTAAATAAAATAAAATAAACAAAAAATTAAACCTAAAAATAAATCTAAAATAAAACATTAAACTAAACCTAAAAAAAATAAAATAAAAACCTATCCCTGAACCTAAAATTTAAAAATAAAACCAAACCTAAAAAATAAAATAAAAATAAAGTTGAACTAAAAAATAAACCTAAACCTAAACCTAAAAAATAATTAAAATGGAAAACCTAAACTAAAATAAATAAACCTAAAATATATAAACTAAACTAAATAAAAATAAAAATAAAATAAATATAAAAATAGAATAAACTAAAATAAATAGAAAATAAACTAAATAAACTTAAACCTATGAGTTTATCGAATTTTAAAAAATAATAAATAAAGAAACCCTGACCTAAAACCCTAAAACTAACACTAAACCTTAAACCCTAAACCCTAAACCCTAAACCTTAAAACCTTAAACCCTAAACCCTAAATCTTAAACACTAAACCATAAACCCTAAATCCTAAACCCTAAACCCTAAACCCTAAACCTACAACCCTAAACCCTAAACCAACAACCTACAATCCTAAACCTTAAACCCCAAACCCTAAACCCTAAACCCTAAACTATAAAAACCTAAGAACTTATATGTAAACTAAATATAACCGAAAAATAAAATAAATAAAAAAACCAAAACCTAAATAAAATAAGAAAAGAAAATAAAATAAAAACCTAAACTAAAACCTAAACCTAAACCTAAACCTAAAGATAAAATTTTTTTAAAATAAAATAAAGTAAACTAAAATAAAATAAATAAAAACCTAAACTAAACTAAAAATTAAAATAAACCTAAAAATAAAAAAACTAAACAAAATACAAATAAAATTAAAATATAATAAAATAAAAACTAAATAAAAACCTAAACATAAAAATAAAACCTAAAAATAAATAATAAAACCTAAACCCTAAACAAAAAAAAACTAAGCCTAAAATAAACCTAAACCTAAACTAAAATGAACTAAACTAAAATAAATAAAACCTAAACCTAAACCTACACTAAGTAAATTAAAATAAATAAATAATATTCCTAAACCTAAATGAAAAAATAAAACCTAAAACCTGAAGCTAAAACCTAAACCTAGATACATAAAATAAAAATCTAAACCAAAACCAAAACCTAAAAATATAAAGCCAAAACCTAAAAAATAAAATAAAAATAAAACTAAACTAAAAAGTAAGAATAAACCTAAATGTAAACATAAAAAATAAACTAAAATAAATACCTAAACTAAAATAAATAAACTAAAATAAATAAAAATTAAAATAAACATATATAAAAATTAATAATATAATAAACTAAAATAAATTAAAATAAGCTAAATAAATTAAATAAACTAAACCTATCTTAATTAAATAAAGACCCTAAACCATAAACCTAAAAACTAAATAAACCCTAAAATACATAAACTAAACTAAACAAACCAAACTAAAAAAACCTAAACTAAACTAAACCTAAACTAAAACCTAAACTAAAATTAACCTAAACTAAATAACCCTAAAACCCTAAACCCTAAACCTAAAACCCTAAACCTAAACCTAAACCTAACCTAAACCCTAAACTAAACCTAAACCTAAAACCTACAACTAAACCTAAACCCTAAACCAAACCTAAACCTAAAACCTAAAACCTAAACTAAAACCTATAATGTACAAACCTATACCAAACTAAATAAAACCTACAAATAAAATAAATAAAAACTAAAACTTACATATAATAAAAAATAAAATAAAAATAAAAACCTAAACTTAAACCTAAACCAAAACCTAAGCCTAAACCTAAACCTAAACATAAAAATTAAAAAAAATTAAACTAAAATAATATAAATAAAAACCTAAACTACACCAAAAAATAAAATAAACCTAAAACCTAAAAAACCTAAATAAAATAAAAATTAAACAAAAAATAAAAAATAAAATAAAGCTAAAATAAAAAATAAAAACTAAAAAAAACCTAAACCTAAAAATAAATAAAAAATAAAACCTAAACCCTAAGCTAAAAAAAACCTAAACCAAAAATAAATAAAATTAAATTAAACCTAAACCTAAACTTAAAATAAATGAAACCTAAACCCTAAACTAAATAAAATAAAATAAATAAGAAATATAACATATAAATAAAACTAAAATAAAAACTTAAAACCTAAACCTGAAAAAAAAAACCTTATACCTAAACCTAAAAATAAAAAAATAAAATGTAAACTTAAAAAATAAAATAAAAATTAAACTAAATTAAAAAATAAACATGAACCTAAACCTAAACCTAAAAAATAAACTAAAATAAAAAACCTAAAGTAAAACAAATAAACCTAAACTAAATAAACTAAATTAAATTAAAATTAAAAATAAACATAAATATAAATAAATAATATAATAAACTAAAATAAATAAAAAATAACCTAAATAAACCAAAAAAACCTAAACCTACTGATTTACTTAATTGTAAAAAAAAGCCCTAAACCATAAACTCTAAACCCTAAATCCTAAACCCTAAAACTATCCCTAAACACTAAACCCCAAACCTACAACCCAAAACCCTAAACCCTAAATAACCCTAAACCCTAAACTTACCCTAAACCATAAACCCTCAAAACCCTAACCCTAAAACCTAAACACTAAACCCTAACCCCTAACCCTACACCCTAAACCATAAAACCTTAAACCCTAAAACACTAAACCCGAACCCTAAAACCTAAACCCTAAAAGAGTAAACCCCAAACCCAAAACCTAAAGCTAAAGTAACTAAATAAATTAAAAATTAAACCTAAACCCTAAAGCCTAATAAACCTAAACCCAAAGAATGGGCAGAACCTTGACGAGGGAACATCACATCAATTAAGTCTAGATCCTGGGAGGAAGGGAGGAGGTTATCACTATGGTGGTGGGGTATCTGGAGGTGCTAGTGGATATGGAGGTAGTGGTCAGACCAGTGGTGCTTATAGAGACAGAGAAGCGATGGAGGTTACAACCATGGTGGTGGTGGAGGAAGATCGGGGATATAATGGTGGATCCTGCTACTCAAGAGGTCGGGTTCGATTGGGAACCAGAGAAAATGAATGACCAATCTCCACTGCTTATGGAACTTATCTTTATAGTGGAGACAGTTTTAGTTATCTAGGGTTTTTGATTTGCTTTATGTGTGCTCATTTTTTTATCTATGTCATCATTTTTCTCTTGGAAAACTTGGTGGGTTACTTGGATGATGAAATTGGAAAGAAGAATGTTGAATCAAAGTTTATTCTCTATTAAAAAAGAAACTAAAAAACCCTAAACCCTAAACCTAAAAACTGAAACCCTAAACCCTAAATCCTAAACCTTAAACCCTAAACCCTAAACCCCAAACCCTAAACCCTAAACCCTAAACCCTCAACACTATACCGTAAACACTACTACAACAACAACAAGCCTTTATCCCACTAAGTAGAGTCAGCTATATGAATCCTTCATCTCCATTGTGTCCTATCATGTGTCAAATTCTCATTTAATTTGAGTATACTTAGGTCATTTTTTGTACATCTTAACCAAGTATTTTTAGGTCTACCTCTATCTTTCTTAACATAAGGAAAATCTAATGCATCTACTCTCCTTACCGGGTCATCAAATAGTTGACGCTTTATGCGGCCAGACCATCTAAGGTGACTCTCTCTAATCTTATCTACCACTGGAGCTACTCCAACTTTTTCCCGAACATACTCATTTCGTATTTTATCTCTAAGAGTAAAGCCACTCATCCACCTAAGCATTCTCATCTCTGTAACACTTAACTTAGTCTTGTGCTTCTCTTTTATTGGCCAACATTCTGCACCATAATTCATTGCATGTCTTACCACTATCTTATAAAATTTTCCTTTAAGTTTAAGTGGAACTTTTCTATCACACAAAGCCGATGCATTCCTCCACTTCAACCATCCAACTTGAATTCTACTAATAATATCTCCATCTATTTCACCATCAATTTGAACAATAGAACCTAAATATCTGAATCGCTCACTCTTATTAATGACTTGTTCACCTAATGTCACAACACTACCACTAGAGCTTCTACAACAAAAATTACACTCCATATATTCAGTTTTAGATCTACTTAAATGAAAACTTTTAGACTCTAATGTTGACCTTTATAATTCAAGTTTCTCTTGGACTCCCTCTCTAGTCTTATCAACAAGAAGAATGTCATCAGTAAAAAGCATATACCAAGTACATCTTCCTGTAAATGCCTAGTAAGAACATCCATAACTAAAGCAAAAAGATAAGGGCTTAAAGTTGATCCTTGATGTAATCCAGCTGAAATAGGAAAATATTTTGTCAATCTTCATTGTGTTTGGACACAAGTAATAGCTCTAGTATACATATCCTTAATTACTTGAATATAACCAATATTAACTCCTTTTTGTTCTAAAACTCTCCAAAGAACATCCCTTGAAACTTTATCATAAGCTTTCTCTAAGTTAATAAATATCATATGTAGATCCTGCTTACTTTCTCTATACTTCTCCATCAAACCACTTAACAAATGTATAGCATCCATAGTAGATCTACTTGGCATGAAACACTAAAAAGCTAAAAACCTATATAAAACCTAAAAATAAAATGAATAAAAAATAGAAACTAAAATAAAATAAAAAATAAAATAAAATGAAAACCTAAACTAAAACCTAAACCTAAACCTAAACCTGAACCTAAACCCAAAAAAAATAAAACTAAAATAAAATGAAATAAAAACTTAAACTATACTAAAAAATAAAAAACCTAAATAAAATAAAAACTAAACCTCAAATAAAATTAAATAAACCTAAACTTAAATTAAATTAAAATTAAATAAAAGCCAAAAATTAAAAAATAAACCTAAAAATAAAACATAAAAATAAAAAAAATAAACATAAACCATAAATTAAAAAAAACCTAAACCTAAAATAAAAATAAAATAAACCAAACCTAAGCTAAAATAAACTAAACTAAAATAAATAAAACCTAAACCTAAACCTAAAATAAACTAAACCTAAACCTAAAATAAACTAAACCTAAACCTAAACCTAAACCCTAAATAAAATAAAATAAACCTAAGCCTAAACTAAAAAATAAAACCTCAAAATAAACATAAAATAAAATCCTAAAACCTAAACCTAAAAAAAATAAAATAAAAATCAAAACCTAAACTTCGAAGTAATAAAATAAAACCTAAACCTATAAAATTAAATAAAAATAAAACTAAATAAAAAAATAAACCTAAACTTAAACCTAAACCTAAAAAAAATAAACTAAAATAAATAACCTAAACTAAAAAAATTAAACCTAAAATAAATAAACAAAACTAAATAAAAATAAACCTAAAAAAAAATAAAAAATAAAATAAACTAAAATAAATAAAAAATAAGCTAACTAAAATAAAAAAAACTTAAACCTACAAGTTTACTTAATTAAAAGAAAACAAAATAAAAAAACCCTAGCACTAAACCATAGACCCTAAAACTAACACTAAACCCTAAACCCTGAACCCTAAACCTACAACCCTAAACCCTAAACCCTAAACCTTAAACCCCAAACCCCCCAAACCTAAACCCTAAACCCTACCCTAAAACTTTATACCTTATACCCCTAAACCAAACCCTAAACCCTCCCTAAAAACCTAAAAACCTAAACCTAAACTAAATAAAACCTAAATATAAAATAGATAAAAAACCTAAACCTAAATAAAATAAAAAATTAAAATAAAATAAAAACCTAAACTAAAACCTAAACCTAAACCTAAACCTAAAAGTATGGATAAAATAAAATATAACATAAAAAGTAAACTAAAACCAAATAAATAAAACCCTAAACTGAACAAAAAATAAAATAAAATAAAAGTAAAAATAAAAACCCTAAATAAAATAAAACCTAAATATAAATTAAGACTAAAATAAACTTAAAATAAAATAAAATAAAAACAAACTAAAAAACTAATCCTAAAAAATAAACCTAAAAATAAATAAAAAACCTAAACCTAAAATTAATAAAATAAAATAAACATAAACTTTAATTAAAATGAATTAAACTAAAATAAATAAAATCTAAAATAAAAACCTAAACCAAAAATAAAACATAAACCTTAACATAAACCTAAAAATAAAAAATAAACCCTAAACCTAAAAGAAAAATAAAATTAAAAATAAACTGAAAAATAAGCCTAAACCTAAACTTAACCCTAAAAAATAAATTAAAATAAAACAAAAATAAATAAACTTAAATAAATAAAATAAAATAAACTAAAATAAATAAAAAATAAATTAAATAAACCTAAACCTACTGGTCTACTTAATTAAAAAAAACCCTAAAAGTTAAACCCTAAACCATAAACCCTAAATCCTAATCCTAAACACTAACTCCCACAACCCAAAATCCTAAACCCTAAACCCAACCCTAAACCTAAACCCTAAAGCAAACCCTACCAAACTAACCTACTAAGCTACCTAAATCCTAAACCCTAAACCCTCAAAATCCTAAACCCTAAACCCTTAACCCTAAACACAAACCCTAAAACCTAAAAACCTAAACCTAAACTATATAAAACCTATTAATAAAATAAATAAAAAAACCTAAACCTAAATAAAATAAAATAGTTAAAATAAAATATAAACCTAAACTAAAACCTAAACTTTAATGTGAAAATAAAAAAAATAAAAAAATAAAAAATTGAAATAAAAGAAATAAAAACCTAAACTAAATTAAAAAAATAAAATAACCTAAGAATAAAAAACATAAATAAAATAAAACTAAACATAAAATATAAATAAAATTAACCTAAAATAAAATAAATCGAAAATAAACTAAAATAGAAACCTAAACCTAAAAAATAAACCTAACAATAAATAAAAATAAAATCTAAATCCTAAACTAAAAAAAACCTAAGCCTAAAATAAAAATAAAATAAATAAGATAAAATAAACCTAAATCTAAACCTAAACAAAAATAAACCAAACTAAAATAAATAAAACCTAAACCTAAACCTAAACATAAAATAAACTAAACCTAAACCTAAACAAAATAAAATAAAATAAACTAAAAGTAAACCTAATTCTAAAGTAAAGAAATAAAACCTAAAAAATAAGCCTAAAATAAAAACATAAATCATAAACCTAAAGAAATAAGATAAAAACCAAAGCCTAAACATAAAAATAAAAAAATAAAACCTAAACCTAAAAAAAAACTAAGAGAAAAAGTAAACCTAAATTAATAAAAACAAAAATTAAAAACCTAAACTAAAATAAATAGACCTAAAATAAATAAACTAAACTAAATAAAAATAAAAAATAAACCCAAATAAAAATGAAAAATAAAATAAACTCAAATAAATAAAAAATAAACTAAATAAACCTAAATCAACCGATTTACTTAAATTAAGAAAAAAACCTTAAACCCTAAACCCTAAACCCTAAACAATAAACCCTATACCTTAAACCCTAAAACCCTAATGCCTGAACTATAATCCCAAAACCTTAAAACCCTAAACTCTACACCCTACAACCTTAAACCCTAGACCCCAAAACCATTAACCCTAAACCTCAAACCCTAAATTAACCCTAAACCTTTAACCCTAAACTAACACTAAACCCTAAGAATGGGCAGAACCTTGATAGCAAGAACATGCGCCAACCAGGCTTAGTCTAGATCTGGCGGTGGAGGCAAAGGCGAAGGCAACGATTATTGCAATGGTAGTGGAGGATCAAGAGGTGTTGGTGGATATGGAGGTGGTGGTCGGAGCAATGGTGGTTATGGAGGCGAGAGGAGCGATGGACATTACAACCGTGGTGGTGGTGGAGGGATAGATCACATATATGATGGTGGATCCTACTACTCGAAAGGCCGGAGTGGTTTTGATGGGAAATATAGAAATTGAAGAACGATCGATCCGATTTGCTTCTTATGGAACTATGTCTTTATAGTAGAGACAGTTCTAGTTATCTAGAGCTTTTGATTTGTTGTATGTGTGCTCATTTTTTATCTAAGTCATCACTTGTGTCTTAGAAAAGTTGGTGTGTAACTTGGTTGATGAAATCAAAAAGAAGAAATGTTGAATTTGAATTTGTTCTATATTAAATAAAAAAGCCAAAAATCATAAACCCTAAACTAAAACCTGAATCCTAGACCTAAAATCTAAACCTTAAACCCTAAAGTATAAACTCTAAAAAGCCTACATCCTAAACCTTAAACCCGAAATCCTAAACCTTAAAAGCCTTATTACCTAAATGCTAAACCTTAAACAGTAAACTTAAACCCTAAAAGCCTTATTACCTAAATACTAAACCCTAAACCCTAAACCCTAAAACCATAAACCCTAAACCCTAAACTCTAAATCCTAGACCCTACACACTAAACCCTAAACCCTAAACCAAAAACCCAAAACCTTAAACCCCAAATCCTAAACCTTAAACCCTAAATCCTAAACCCTAAACCCTAAAAAGCTAAAAACCTAAATTAAATAAAACCTAAAAATAAAATAAATAGATAAACCTAAGCCAAAATAAAATAAAATAAAAACCTAAAGTAAATCATAAACTTAAACCTAAACCTAAACCTAAAATGAAAATAAAATTAAAAAAAAAAGAACTAAAATTAAAAATAACCAAACTAAACTAAAAAATAAAACCTAAATAAAATAACAACTAAACCTAAAATAAAAATAAAATAAACCTAAGTTAAAATAAAATAAAACTAAATAAAACACCTAAAAATACACCTAAAAGTAAATAAAAAGTAAAACCTAAATCTTTAAGAAAAAAAACCTAAACCATAAATAAAAATAAAACAAACAAAATAAAATAAAGCTAAACCAAAACTAAAATAAAATAAACTAAAATAAGTAAAACCCAAACCTAAACCTATAATTTTCTAAACCTAAACTAAATAAAATAAAATAAACTAAAAATAAACCTAAACTTAAACTAAAAAATAAAACCTAAACCCCGCACCTAAAAAAATAAAATAAAAATTAAAAAAAATAAAATATAAAACTAAACCTAAATAATAAAATAAAAATAAAACTAAACTAAAAAATAAACCTAAACCTAAAAAATTAATTTACATAAAAATGTAAACTAAAATAAATAAACCTAATATAAATAAACTAAAAGAAATAAAAATAAATAGTAAACATAAATAAATAAAAAATAAACTAAATAAACTTAAGCCTACTAGTTTACTTAACTAAAAAAAACCCCTAAATTCTAAATCATAAACCCCCTATCTAAACCTTAAACCCTAAAACTAATCCTAAACCCTAAACCCTAAATGGATAACCCTAAACCTACAAACCTAAACCCTAAACCCTAAACCCTAAACCCAAAATCCTGAACCCTAAAAAACCATAAACCTTAAAAACCCTAAATGATAAACCCTCAACTAAGAAAACTAAATAAACCTAAACCCACCAGTTTATAAAAAAAATGCTAAACCATATATCCTAAACCCTAACTCCTAAACCCTAAACCATAAACCCTAAACCCTAAACCCTAAACCCTAAAACTAACCTTAAATTGACTGAGGTTACAACCATGGTGGTGGTAGAGGGATAGATCGGAGATATGATGGCGGATCCTGCTACACAAAAGGCCAGAGTGGTTCTGATGGGAACTAGAGAAATTGAAGAACGACCAATCCGATCTACTGCTTAGGGAACTGTGTCTTTATTGTAGAGATGGTTATAGTTATCTAGGGTTTTTAATTTGCTCTATGTGTGCTCATTTTTTATCTATGTCATTGCTTGTGTCTTAGAAAACTTAGTGTGTTACATGGTTGATGAAATAGAAAAGAAGAAATGTTAAATCTGAATTTGTTCTCTGTTAAAAAAAATCCTATACCATAAACACTAAACCCTAAAGCCCTAAACCCTAAAACTTAAACCCAAAACCTTAATCCCTAAACCCTAAACCCTCAACCCTAAGGCCCAAACCCTCAACAAACCCTAAAAAGCTAAAAACCTAAATCTAAACTAAATAAAACCTAAAAATAAAATAAATATAAACAACTAAATGAAAATAAAGTAAAAAATAAAATAAAATAAAACCTAAACCTAAATTAAACTAAAAAAATATAAACTAAATTATAATAAAATAAATAAAAACTTAAATTAAACTATATAATAAAAAAACTTAAACAAATTAAATAAAAACTAAACCTAAAATAAAAATAAAATAATAACTGCTACTCGAGAGGCCGGAGTGGTTCTAATGGGAACTGGAGGAACTGAAGAATGATCAATCCAATCTGCTGCTTAAGGAACTAAGTCTTAAAGTAGAGATGATTCTACTTATCTAGGGTTTTTGATTTCCTCTATGCGTGCTCATTTTTTATCTATGTCGTTGCATGTGTCTTAGAAAACTTGGTGTGTTACTTGGTTGATGAAATCAAAAAGAAGAAATATTGAATATGAATTTATTCTCTCTTAAAAAAAACCAAAAACCTTAAATTCTAAGCTAAAATTGAACCCTATACCTAAAACTTAAACCCTAAACCCTAAAATGCTAAAAACCTAAACCTAAACTAAATAAAAAATAAAATAAAATAAAAACCTAAACTAAAACAAAAACCTAAACCTAAACCTAAAAAAGAAAATAAAATAAAAAATAAGAACTAAACTAAAATAAAATAAATAAAAACCTAAACTAAACTAAAAATTAAAAAACCTAATAAAATAAAAACTAAACTTAAATAAAAATAAACTTAAAATAGAATAAAATAAAAAATAAATAAAATCTAAAACTAAAATAAACCTTAAATAAAAATAAAACCAAAACCCTAAACAAAAAAAAACTTAAACCTAAAATGAAAATAAAATAAACCTAAACCCAAAACTAAAATAAATTAAACTAAAATAAATAAAACCTAAACCTAAACCTAAAATAGACTAAACTTAAACCTAAATCTAAACATTAAATAAACGTAAATAAACTTAAACCTAAACTACAAAAATATAACTTAAAAAGAAACTTAAAATAAAAACCTAAACCCTAAACCTACAAACCCTAAACCCTAAACCTTAAACCCTAAACCCTAATCCCTAATCCTAAACCCTAAACCCTAAAAGCATAAACCTTAAAACCCTAAACCATAAACCCAAAACCCTATCCCCAAAACCTTAAATGTCAAACCTTAAACCCAAACCTAAAGTAACTAAATAAATTAAAAATAAGCCTAAACCCTAAAACCTAATAAACTTAAACATAAACCATAAGAATGGGCAGAACCTTGATGGTAGGAACATCATCGTCAATAAGGCTTAGTTTAGATCTGGTGGTGAAGGCAAAGGCGGAGGCAAAAGTTATTGCAGTGATGGTGAGGGATCTAGAGGTGCTGGTGGATAGGAAGGTGGTTGTGGGACCAGTGGTGGTTATGGAGGCAAGAGGAGTGATAGAGGTTACAATTGTCATGGTAGCGGAGGGAGAGATCAGGGATATGATGGCAGATTATGCTACTTGAGAGGCCAGGGTGGTTTTGATGGGAACTGGAGAAACTAAAGAACAACCAATCCAATCTGCTACTTATGGAACTATGTCTTTACAGCAGAGACAGTTCTAGTTATCTTGGGTTTCTTATTTTCTCTATGCATGCTCATTTTTTATCTATCTCATCACTTGTGTCTTAGAAAACTTGGTGTGTTACTGGGTTGATGAAATTGAATAGAAGAAATATCAAAACTGAATTTATTCTTTGTTAAAAAAACTAAAAACCCTAAACCCTGAACTAAAACCTGAACCTTAGACCTAAACCCTGAAACCTAAACCTTAAATCCTAAAACCTTAAACCCTAAACCCTAAACCATAATACCTAAGCCCTAAATCCTAAATCCTAAACCCTAAACCTTAAACCCCAAACCCCGAACCCTAAACTAACCCTAAACCCTAAACCCTAAAAGACTAAAAAGCTAAACCTAAACTAATTAAAACATAAAAAATAAATTAAATAAAAAACATAAACCAAAATAAAATAAAATAAAAACCTAAACTAAAATCTAAACCTAAACTTAAAAATAAAATAAAATAAAAAATAAAAAAATAAACTAAAATAATATAAATAAAAGTATAAAATAAACTAAAAATAAATAAAAAACCTAAATAAAATAAAAACTAAACCTAAATACAACAACAACAACAACAACAAGCCTTAATCCCACTAGGTGGGGAATCCCACTAGGTGGGGAGAAAAACCTAAAATAAAAATATGAAAAACCTAAAATAAAATAAAATAAAAACTAAATAAAAACCTAAACCTAAAAAATAAACTTAAAAATAAATAAAAATAAAACATAAACCCTAAACTAAAAAACCTAAACTTAAAATAAAAAAAAATAAACTTAAACCTAAACTAAAATAAGTTAAATTAAAATAAATAAAACCTAAACCTAAACTTAAAATAAACTAAAACTTAGCCTAAACCTAAACCCTAAATAAAATTAAATAAACTTAAAATAAATGTAAACCTAAACTAAAAATTATAACCTAAAAATACGTAAAACCAAAACTTAAAAAAATAAAATAAATACCTAAACCTAAACCTAAAAACAAAAAAACAAAATCTAGACCTAAAAAATAAAACAAAAAGAAAACTAATCTAAAAAATAAACCTAAACCTAAACCTAAACCTGAAAAAATAAACTAAACTAAAATAAATAAACTAAAGTAAATAAAAATTTTAAAAAACCTATATAAAAATAAAAAATAAACTATATAAACTTAAACCTACAAATTTAATTAATTTAAAAAATTAAAATTAAAAAAAACTCTAACCCTAAACCCAAAATACTCAAACTAACCCTAAAACCTAAACCCTGAACCCTAAACTCTAAATTTACAACTCTAGACCCTAAACTGTAAACTCTAAAACCATATACCTAAACTGTAAACCCTAAATCCTGAAATTCTAAACCCTAAACCCTAAACCCTAAAATTCTAAACCCTAAACCCTAAACACTAAACACTAAACCCTAAAACATGACCCTAAAACATACAACCCTAAACCCTAAACCATAAAACCTAAAAACCTAAACCTAAACCTAAATTAAATAAAACCTAAAAATAAAATAAATAAAAAAACCTATACTCAAATAAATTAAAAAATAAAAAAATAAAAACCTAAACTAAAACATAAACCTAAATGTAAAAATATAATCAAATAAAAAAAATGAAAACCTAACCATAAAAAAAACTAAATAAAATAAAAATTAAACGTAAAATAAAAATAAAATAAACCTAAAATAAAATAAAATAAAATTTAAATAAAAACATTAACCTAAAAAATAAACCTGAAAAATAAAACCTAAATATAAATAAAAAATAAAACCTAAACCCTAAATTAGAAAAAAACATAACCTAAAATAAACATAATCAAATAAACCTAAACCTAAACTAAAATAAACTAAACTAAAATAAATAAAACCTAAACCTAAAATAAACTAAACATAAACCCTAAACTAAATAAAATAAAATAAACTAAAAATAAACCTAAACCTAAACTAAAAAATAAAACATAAAATAAAAACCTAAAACCTAAACCTAAAAAAATAAGATACAAATCATAAATCTAAATGTAAAAATAAAAAATAAAACATGCACCTAAAAAATAAAATAAAAATAAAACTAAACTAGACCTAAAATAAAACTAAACGTAAAAAATAAACTAAAAGAAAAAACTTAAATTAAAATAAATAAACCTAAAATAAATAAACTAAACCTAAACATTAACCTAAATAAAATGAAAAAATAAAAATAAAAAATAAACTAAATAAACCTAAACTTATGAGTTTACTTAATTTTTTTTAAAAAAAAATAATCGAAAGGCATAAACCCTAAATCCTAAATCGTAAATCATAAACCTTAAAACTAACCCTAAACTTAAACACTAAACCTACAACCCTAAAACTACAACCCTAAAGATTAAACTCTAAACTCAAAAAAAATCCTAAAACCCCAAACCTTAAACTAACCCTAAATCATAAACCCTAAACCCTATAAGTCTAAACCCTAAAGCCTAAACCCTAATCTTAAACCCTATACCCTATACTAACCCTAAACCCTAAGCTAACCCTAACCCCTAAACCTTAAACCTTAAAAACATTAAACCCTTAAGTCTAAACACTGAACCCTAAACCCTAAACCCTAACTCTAACCCTAAAGCCTATACCCTAAAACTCTAAACCCTAAAACCCTAAACCTAAACCCTAAACCTCATACCCTAAACCCTAAAAACTTAAAAACCTAAACCTAAACTAAATCAAACCTAAAAATAATATATATAAAAAAACCTAAACCTAGATAAAATAAAAAATAAAAGACAATAAAAACATAATAAAAACTAAACCTAAAAATAAAATAAATTAAAAATTAAAAAAAATAAAATAAAATAATGTAAAACCTAAACTAAACTAAAATCAAGATAAAACTAAGAATTAAAATCCTTAATAAAATTAAAACTAAATGTAAAATAAAAATATTAAAATAAAAACTAAATAATGACCTAAACCTAAAAAATAAACCTAAATATAAATGTAAAATAAATCTTAAACCCTAAACTAAGAAAACCTAAGCCTAACATAAAAATAAAATAAACAAAATAAAATAAACTTAAACCTAAACTATAATAAACTAAACTAAAATAAATAAAACCTTAACCTAAACTTAAAATAAATTGAACCTAAACTTGAACCTAAACTAACTAAAATAAAATAAATTAAAAATAAACCTAAACCTAAACTAAAAAATAAAACCTAAAACTAAACCTAAAACCTGAACTTAAAAAAAAATAAAATAAAAACCTTAACCTAAACCTAAAAATAAAAAGTAAAACCTAATCCTAAAAAATAATATAAAAATTAAACTCAACTAAAAAATAAACTTGAACCTAAAAAACTAAAATAAAATACTTAAATTAAAATAAATAAAATAAAATAAATAAAAATAAAAAACAAATCTAAATAAAAATAAAAAATAAAATAAACTAAAATAAATAAAAACTAAACTAAATAAACCTAAGCCTACTAGTTTACTTAATTAAAAAAAAAACCTTAAACCCTAAACCCAAAACCCTAAAATTAACTCTAAACCTTAAACCTAAACCAAAAAAAACCCCACATCCTAAACCCTAAACCCTAATCCTAAACCCTAAACACTAAAAGCATAAATCCTAAAACCTTAAACCCTAAACCCTAAACCCTAAACACTAAACACTAAACCCTACACCCTAAACACGACACCTTAAACCCTAACCCAAAACCCTAAACTTTAAACCCTAAACTGTGAACCTAAATCTAAAGAAATGAAATAAATTAAAAAATAAACCTAAACCCTAAGAATTGGTAGAACCTTGGTAACAGGAACATCACTATCAAGCAAGCTCATTCTAGATCTGGTAGTGGAGGCAAAGGCCGAGGGGGTGATTATCGTTATGGTGGTAGGGGATCTGGAGGTGCTGGTGGATATGGAGGTGGTGGTCAGAGCAGTGGTAGTTATGGAGGTAGAAGGAGTGATAGAGGTTACAACCGTAGTGGTGATGAAGGGAGAGATTAGGGATATGATGGTGGATCTCACTACTCGAGAGGTCAGGGTGGTATTGATGAGAACTATAGAAACTTAAGAAGGGACGATCTGATCTGTTGCTTATGGAACTGTGTCTTTACAGTGGAGATGATTCTAGTTATCTAGGGTTTTTTAATTACTCTATGCCTGCTCATGTCTTATATATGTCATCTCTTGTGTCTTAGAAAACTTATTGTGTTACCTGGTTGATGAAATCAAGAAGAAGAAATGTTCAATCCATATTTATTCTCTATTATAAATAAATAAAAAACCTTAAGCCCTAAACTAAAAGCTGAACCTTAGACCCAAACCCTAAACCCTAAACCCTAAGTCCTAAAAGCCCTAAACCCTAAGCACTAAAACTAACCCAAAACCCAAAACCCAAAACCCTAAAAAACCCTAAACACTAAAACCCTAAAACTAAAAAACCTCCTAAATCCTAAATCCTAAACTAACCCTAAACCATAAGCCTTAAATACTAAACTCTAAACCCTAAACCATAAACCCTAAACACTAACCCTAACCCTAAACCCTAAACCCTAAACTTACCCTAAACACTAAACCATAAAAACCCTAAACACTAAACCCTAAACCCTAAACCCTAAACCCTAACCCTAAATATTAATCCTTAAACCATAAAACCCTAAACCCTAAAACCCTAAACCTAAACCCTAAACCCTATACCCTAAACCCTAAAAAACTAAAAACCTAAAAATAATAAATATAAAAAAACCTAAGCCTAGATAAAATAAAAATAATAATAAAATAAAAACCTAAACTAAAACCTAAACCTTAACATAAACCTAAAAATAAAATAAAATAAAAAATAATAATAAACTAAAATAAAATAAAGGAAAACCTAAACTAAACTAAAAAACAACATAAAACTAAGAATAAAAAAGAGTAATAAAATTAAAACTAAATGTAAAATAAAAATAAAATAAACATAAAATAAAATAAAATAAAACCTAAATAATAACCTAAACATAATAAATAAACCTAAAAATAAATAAAAAATAAAACCTAAACCCTAAACTTAAAAAACCTAAACGTAAAATAAAAATAAAATAAACCTAAACCTAAACTAAAATCAATAAAACCTAATCCTAAACCTAAAATAAACTAAACCTAATGTTAAACCTAAACTAAATATAATAAAATAAACTAAAAATAAACATAAACCTAAACTAAAAAAATGAAACCTAAAAATAAACCTAAAATAAAAACCTAAAACTTAAACCTAAAAATAATAAAATAAAAACCTAAACCTAAAAATAAAAAATAAACCTAAAAATATAAAATAAAATAAAATAAAACTCAACTAAAAAATAAACCTAAACCTAAACCTAAACCTTAAAAATAAACTAAAATAAAAAAACCTAAACTAAATAAATAAAATTCAAATAAATAATTTAATATAAATAAAAATAAAAAATAAACCTAAATAAAAAGAAAAAATAAATTAAACTGAAATAAAGAAATAAAACTAAATGGAACTGTAGTGGTGGTGGAGGGAGAGATCAGGGATATGATGGTGGATCCTGCAACTCGAGAGGCCGGGGTGGTTTTAATGGGAACTTGAGAAATTGAAGAAGGGTCAATCCGATGCTTATCGAATCAGCTGGAGAGTCTAGTTATCTAGGGTTTTTGATTTTCTATATGCATGCTCATTTTTTATTTATGTCATCGCTTGTGTCTTCAAAAACTTGGTATGCTACTTGGTTGATAAAATTGAGAAGAAGAAATGTTGAATCTTATTCTCTTAAAACCCCAAAACTCTAAACCCTAAAATAAAACTTGAACGGGACCTAAACCCTAAACCTAAGTCCTAAAACCCTAAACCTTGAACCCTAAAAAACCCTAAAACCCTAAACTTAAATAAACTAAACCCTAAACTCTAATTTAAACCTAACTAACCCTAACTTAAACCTAAACCTAAACTCCCTAAACCTAAACCTAAACCTAACCCTAAAAACTTAAACTCTAAACCCTAAAACTTAAACTCTACTTTAAACCTAAACTTAAACTTAAACCTAAACTATAAACCTAAATCCTAAACCCTAAACCCTAAGTTAACCCTAAACTCTAAACCCTAAAAACCCTCAACCCTAAAGCCTAAACACTAAACCCTAAGTTAACCCTAAACCTTAAACCCTTAAAACCCTAAACCCTAAAGCCTAAACATTAAACCCTAAACCCTAAGCCCTAAACCCTCAAAGCCCTAAAGCCTAAACACTAAACCCTAAACCCTAAACCTTACAACTTTAAGCCCTGAAACCCTAAACCTTAAACCTTAAATTCTATACCCTAAAAATCTAATAACTTAAACCTAAATTAAATAAAACATATAAATAAAATAAATAAAAAACCTATCCTAAAATAAAATAAAATAAAAAATAAAAAATAAACTAAAATAAAATGAATAAAAACCTAACTAAATAAAAAAATAAATTAACTCGAAGAATAGGAAACTTAAATAAAAATAAAAATAAACTTAAAATAAACTTAAAATAAAATAAAAAAACTAAAAAAAAACCTAAACCTAAAAAAGCTAAAAATAAAATTGAAAAAAAAAATTAAACACTAAACTAAAAAAAACATAAATTAAAAATAAAATAAACCTGATCCTAAACTAAAATAAACTAAACTAAAATAAATAAAATCTAAACCTACACCTAAAGTAAATGAAACTTAAACCTAAACCTAAACTAAATAAAATAAAATAAACTACAAATAAACCTAAAACCTAACCTAACTAAAAAAATAAACCTAAAATAAAAACCTAAAACCTAAACCTAAAAAAAGAAAATAAAAACTTAAACCTAAACCTAAAAATAAAAAATAAAACTTAAACTTAAAAAATAAAATAAAAATAAATTCTACTAAAAAATAAACCTAAACCTAAAAAATAAACTAAAATAAATAAAACAAAAATAAACAAACTAAACAAAATAAAAATAAGAAAATAAATCTAAATAAAAAATAAAATAAATTCAAATAAAAAATGGACTAAATAAACCTAAACTACCGATTTTCTTTATTATTTTTTTAAAAAAAATCCTAAACCCTAAATCCTAAACCCTAAAACCTAAACCCTAAACCCTAAACCCAAAACACTAAACCTACACCCCTAAACCTACAAACCTAAACCCTAAAACCCTAAATCAAACCATAAACCTTTAAACCTAAACCCTAAAATCCTAAATCATAAACCCTAAACCCTAAACCCTAAAACCTACAACCCTAAACCATAAATCCAAAACCCAAAACCCTAAACTAACCGTAAACTAACCCTATACCCTAAGAATGGGCAGAACCTGATAAGCAGAACATCTCACAACTAGGCTCGCCTAGATCTAGCTGGAGCGGTGGGTGGTGGTTATCGAATGGTGGTGGGGATCTACGCAAGTGGATATGGAGGTGTGGTTGGAGCAAGGGTTATGGAGGAGCGATGGAGGTTACATGGTGGTGGGAGAAAGAGATCGGGGATATTAATGGCAGATCCTGTTACTCGAGAGGTGGTGATGGTTCTGTTTGGAACTAGAGAATCTAAAGAACGTCTGATCTGATTTGTTGCTTATGGAACTGTATCTTTACAGTAGAGATGGTTTTACTTATCTAGCATTTTTGATTTACTTTGATGGTGCTCATTTTTTATCTATGTCATTGCTTGTGTCTTAAAAAACTTAGGGTGCTACTTGTTTGATGAAATTGAAAAGAAAAAATGTTGAATTTTAATTTGTTCTTTATTAAGAAAAATAAACCTTAAACCCTAAACCCTAAACCTTAAACCCAAAACCCTAAACTAAAACTTAAACCTAAACCTAAAAGCAAAACCCTAAACCCTAAACCCTAAATTGTAAACCCTAAACCCTAAACCCTAACCCCTAAAATTGTAAACCCTAAACCCTAAAACCTACAACTCTAATCCCTAAACCCTACACCCCAAACATTAAACCCTAAATCCTAAATTAACCTTAAATCTTAAATCCTAAAACTAACCCTAAACCCTAAAACCTAAACCTTGAATAAAGATGTCATTAGGAGTAGATCTAAAGAATGACCTAATCCTATCATAATTATGGTAGCTAAAGAAAATGTCTTCAAGAGACATTCCCTTGACTATTAGAGATTTGAATACTCTAAACTCTAACCCTAAATCATATTATAATACCATATATTAAGTATAATGTAGCATCATATATTGATTGTAGTGATGTGTTTTTGGATGTTATAAGATGTTTTGAAATGTTTTAGTATATTATGGTATTATGCCCTATAGTCTATATGAATATAAATAATAAAAATATTGATTTAATAAATGAATGATGAAATTTGTTGTAGTGGGAATTACGTTGTAGTACCAAAGGTGTGCTACGCCACTTATAGTCAAAAAAAGTAAGATTTTATGTTCAAAATAAATATTATCTAGTAGCATAGTATAACATCATATATCATAATATATTGTCGTGAATTTTAAATTCTTTTTAGTATTTTACAATCATGCACAAGCCTACACTAGCATTATTTATAAAAATGTTGATTTAGACTTCAAAATGGTGGAATTTGACCAAATTCATAATGATATTAGAGCATCAATATATTATTTTAATTTAAAATATGTAAGTTATATAGCTACAATATTTAGTTTCTTATTATTTAGACTAATTTTATGATTTTTTATCTTAAGCAATCCCTTGTGATGTGATATGCAATATAATATAATATAATATGTTAGAGTGTATTATAATATTTGATGCCATAACATAATGTAGCATCAAGCATTATAGCATATTATTGTGTATTAATACTTGTTGTTTAGCATATTTTAGTTTGTTATTGTATGATGGAGTAGAGTTTGTATTGGTATAATTCATAAAAATTCTAATTTATAGGCTAAGATGAGTGGATTTGGCCAAATTTAAGGTAAGCTTTAGGGAACATCATTAGGGGTGTGCTATGGTGTGTCATTTAATCAAAAGATTGGAATTTTGCATCAAAAATAAATGTTCATTTTTCATCCAAATTTTATAATTTTTTTTGCTTAAAGTGATTCATTTTAAGGTTTAATGTAAGATAATATATTATATGAAAATGTATTAAAATATAATATACATAATAGTATAACTTCACATATATATGAATGTGGTGGTGTGTTACTAAATGCTATTGTACATTTTAGTATGTTTTACTTTTTATAATACATTGGGTCAAAACTCACAAAAATGTTAATTTGAAGGTTGAGATGGAAGAATTTGGCCAAATTCATGCACACCAAGAAGCAACACAAAATTATGCTATTTTGTCATTTCTAATAGAAAATTAACAATTGTACATCTAAAATGAACATTATTTAGATTTTGAGAAAATTTTGTTATTTATTCCTTTTAAGTGATTCTAATAAGGTGTAATGTTAGACAATATATTATATTATAGCAAATTATAATATAACATCATATTATAATATAATATATAGTTATTTTAATAATATAATATGTTTTGCATGATATTGTATAGTTAGTTTGAGCTTGCACCATCACAAATCATAAAATGTTGATTATAATGTTAAGATGATGTAATTTGAACAAATACATTATTATGCTTTTTGTTGAAGTATTAAAGATGTACATAAGAGAAGAAATAAGATTTTATGGGAATTTCATGTCAAGGACATGGAGGGAGATCTGCTAGGTGATCACACATGCATTGGACATGACATATGAGGGGTCCATGCCGGGAAGAAGAAGAAAATTTGCTAGGGATAACGTTTGAATTTGATTTGATTATATGATCTATGGAAAAAGATCCTCTAGAGATAAGAATCTATAATAATAGTTATTAAGATCAATTAACTTTAATTTGTTTTATTTTAACATGTGGTGGCATATCTAGAGATCTGCTCAGTACTAGGGATCGTATATGAACCTTCACTAGGGAAGCAGGTTGCTATCCAGGGATTGGGATTTGAGTTTGATTTCATAGATTTGTTTGGGGATGTATCCACTGGAGAGAATAGCTTGGATTTCTTTGATGAATTTATTGGGGAGTGGTTTAATTTTGTTCCATTGAGGTTTTGAATTTGATTTGTTTGACTTGTTTATATATGATGCTCCACTGGGGAGAAGGGTGTTATTTAACTCACGGGAAAATAGATTTGGTTTAATTTAATTTGAGTTAATGTATGGACCTTATCGTGATGGACACCAAGAAGGGATTATATCAGCCTTGACCTACCATAAGTTTGCAAATCCAAAGGGAAAGTCTACCGATTGTGCGGTAGAGCTAGCCAACCTAAGGGGTTGCCTTTCAATGTGCAATAGTTATGCTAGGAAGAAGGCATAGCATACTTACATCTTCCAAAGTGAGGAACAACCACTGGGTGGGTGACTTGTTGGATGCAAAACAAATCAGACCTAACATAGGGCGACTACTGAGTGAATGCTGTTGGGAACTTATGTCAACTCAAAAGTAGTCAAGATTAATTTTATCTTAATTTGTTTCATGTGATTTGATATGATTTGTTTAGTTTAGTTTGATTTCAAATTGAGGGCATATCTACTGGGAATGTGAACTCATCAAATTTGATAGATTTAATTTATAACCATGCCAAGGTGTGATGGATCCACCGAGAAGTATATATCGACTTATCCCATCTCAAATTTACAAATCCAAAGAGATAGTCATCATGGGGTAGAGCTAGCCAACCTAAAGGGTTTTTTTTCTGTGCAACGTGCAAGGTAGAAGAAGGCGTAGTACTTACATCTTCTAAAGCAAGGAATAACCACCGGGTGACCTAGGTAGCACAACAAATCAACCCGACTTAGTGACTTGAGTGAATGCCACCGGGACTTATATCAACTCAAGAGTTGTGTGATTCTTATAGGAGTTTTCGACCGACCTAAAGATAAGATACTTTCTTAGAAAAGGTACCACTAGTCATCCTAATCCAAAGTGAATATATATTTTGTTTATAAGTTTATGGGACCATGTCTGCGAGGGACCACATCGAGAAGGGCTATGTCAACCTTGACCTATCTCAGATTTACTAGACCAAGCGAGAATCTACACATCCATAAGATGGATTCTCCAACCATAAAGATGATTACTAGAAAGGGGAACTATCCAATATGATAGTAACCCAGTAGTGTCTAAATGGGGTCGTAAAGGATGTGATCCAAATATAGGGTCCATAGAGGAGGCACTACTAGGGGCATTATCCTGAACCCTGGAAAAGAAAGCTTATAGGTGTATGGTGGCCAACACAAGGAGAAAGCATAGCAGACTTACATCTACCATGAGTGGTGTATCCTAAGGTGTGAGAACCAACCAACTTAAGGTGTATCCATCATCATGAGTGTGTATCCATCAGATAGTGAGAACCAACCAACCTAAGGTGTCTCATACTACTAGAATCTGAAAGAAAGCATGTAGCTTACAACTTTCATGATCAAAATAAATCATTCCATGGGACATATGCTATCTGACCTAGAGCAACTATTAAGTGGGGAGCCTTGAGGAAGGATTGGACCTAGACTTGAAGCATTTAGGAGGGAAGGAGCCGCTAGGGGACTTATCCTAAACCTCAAATATACTCGACCCAATAAGTGCACGAAGGCTAATCTAAGAAGAAAGCATAGCAGACTCACATCCTCTTAAGCAAAGCCAACATAAGGTAGCTTAACGGCCACACAATAAGGCATACCAAACTAATAAGGAGCTTATTGGTGTGCAGTGGCCAAGTAAGGAAGGAAAGCATAGCAGAATTACATCCTCCAAAGCAAGAAGACCACTAGGGTGACCCACTGGGGCAAGACTTCACCGACCTAGAGTCAAAGTGAGTGCCATGCGGGGCATTATCTCAACTTAGAGTAACCCAAGATATAAGATATGTGCTTGTTTTATATGTTTATGTGTAGTTTGTGTTTATGTTGTGTAGTTGAAGGATATGACACCACTCCAGTTTCATACACCTACCCTAAACACATCGTGGCAGATTCACAAACAAGAATACTTTCAACATGGAAGAGATTGAATTCAAAATTGAATTTTCATTTATGATAATTATTTTTAAACATGATTTATAATATTTCCTTAAGTAGAGCCCATTTATTAGAAGCATTGGGACCTATCCCTTATGATTAACAGGTTGATAAGATCCTCCATGGCAGGCCTTCTCTTTGGCAAAAGGGCCTTCCCAAGTGGGTTCAAACTTGCCTCCCATCTTATGATGGGCAACATGATCTCCTTAGAACTAAAAATAAGCTCTCCACTTGAAAAGCTCAAGCCAAATCAACTTGAGGACTAATTATTTTAGACAACTCGAGGTTTTGGCATGCTGGCATCTCTTTCTAAACCTTCGAGCTCTTCTAACAAAGAACTTCATTCTATTCTATTATGATCATGCTTCCTAAACTATCCTTAATGATGGGAGTTGGACTCTAATGGTAGAATTACTGGACCCATACACTAAGGAGATGAGCAAAGTGGAGTTCTATATGTTGTATGCCCAGGATTCAACTAACCAGCCACTGCCATTATATGTATCTTTTTTAGTATTTGGATGAGAGTTTTGTTGAAGGATTCTGTTAATCCATTTGACCTCGGCTAGTGGATGGTAGAATATCTCTAATCTATGTTGTGTCTCTGGAATGATCTGGGTGCTCTCAGAAAGATATCATTATCAAATATAATTCATCGAGGCACTCCAAACCTATATACGATATGGTTCCTAAAAAATTGGAGCACATGCTGAGCTATGACCTCTCTGAGCATAATCACCTTCTCCCATTTGGAAAAGTAGTCTCGAAGCTAAGATAAACCGATGACCAGAAGGATGATCAATCTAACTCTATGTCGAACCAACACCTGAATATGAGGCTAATGTAGGATGTAGAATGTTTTGGACACCGTATTTGACATTGTAGCATCGCTTGTGATCCATATAATCTTTGATTATCGATGCGATATCTAGTTTGATCTTGGCTTTCATCTTTGGGAATGGTTTCCACATAATCTTGAGTGTACTCCCATGATCTTACAAGTTTGCTTTCTAAATAATATAACCACATATGATCAAAAGATCACTACAAGACACCGCCCAAGAGCATAGGAAAGTTCTCTACTTCATCTAATAGTAATTTCTCTGGTAATTTTTTTAAGTAATCTATGAATGGTTGTCTCCAATCTAACTCCTCATCCTTCTTATCAGTGGCAACCTCCCCTTAAAGAGAGTGCTATTTGATGAGTCTAATATCAATACATGATAAAAACTTGTTTATTTTGGACCTTTATTGATATGGATCATCCTCCGGACATGCCAACTCATTGAAGCTGCTAGTATACACTAGGATTCTAAGAATCTTATAAATGGTAACCTTTGGGATTTGGGCCAATAAATCTATGGCATACTTATTATAATGATGGATCATGGGCTTTATAACCTTAAAAGACCTAGTAGTTTAGTTGATAACTAGCTGAGAATTTTTAAAAATGTTGATATTTTAGATGGGTAGAGTAATGACTAACTGCCCAGAATCTAACCTCATATTCAGCCTTTATCAAGTCAAAGTGACTAATGATGTGAATCTCATAACATCGTGATCTAAAGTTAAGATAATTATTCATCCCAATTTTCCTAGAATATAGACATGGTTCTTCTCTTTTGAGAGGAAGTCGCACATCAAAGTACATCTCCCTGCTAAGCCAAGCACCCCAAGTTCATGATTTGTTCATGAGATATTCATCTTAATAGAAGTCAAGAAGTGGTATTCTAAGAATCTACTAGTAGTTTTCCATTCACCGCATAGAGGTGAAGGTAATGTTAAACTAGAGAGGATCATACCATCGCACTCAATTTAAATGCATGTTTATAAAGGATTGCTCTGAGATTAAGTTCACCTGAGGAAGCATGTAGTTTGTAGATTTTGGATGCAAAGATTAAAGCTAGACAATGCTTCTTAATGGTGATAATTACTTATGGGATTATGATGATAGATAGAGCATTTTCCATCCCTGTTTGCCAACAAAAACACCAAAGGAGTCATCTAATGCAATAGTGTAAACTATGAACGGCTTGCCCAGGATAAGGGCTTCTAGAACCCATGGTGACATCAGGTAATGCTTAATGCCTTCGAAGGCATTCTCATACTTGTAATCCCACTTAAACTTGGCATCTTTTTTGACAAGTGTTGAGAATGGCTGACATCTTCCCAATAGGTTGGATATAAAGCATCTTAGATATGCCAAGTGCCCTTATAATGATTTGAGTTAAGTTAAACTTTTAGGGGGTGGCATTTCTAATACTGCCTTGATCATCTCTAGATCGATTTTGATTCCTTGGTGTCAGACTTCAAAATCATTTGGATCATATGAAGTTTCTAAGAATAGCACCTCATATGAGTTAATGTGATTTGAAAAGATCTAATCTGATTCTAAATGATTAGTGATGACTAAGTAGTAATACTCATCATCGACTAGATCCACTATACTAAATCTTAGTCCCAGTCTTGATTGAGAGCTTTTGCATTTATTCTTCTATATTCTTTCAAAATAGTCTGACCTGTGCTTTGACCAAGTATATGGGATTAACCCTTTCTTCGTTAAATTATGAACACAAGAAAAATACCAATCAATAGGTAATTCTATTAAATCTTTATATGAATCATCCTCAAGTTCTACATCAATTTCATGACTTGAGGATGATGTTCTCTAAAGAACCTCTGAGTCTTCACACCTATGGATGACTTAGGGGCTTCCTTAATTACCAAACCCTCAACTTTTTGAGAGGAAAGTGGGGTTAGAGCTAAGGTTCCCAACTGATGCCTAACTATTTTACATATAGACTTGGATACACTTATGCTTTTCTTTAGAGCCTGATCTTCATCACTATCTGGCTCAAGATTCATCTCCAAGGGAATCTACTACCGACAAGAGCGGGCTGGTGTGCTACCCATATAAGGCTTATCCTATGAACTAGATTCTAAGTCTATATGGATAACAGGTCTACTCTTGGTAGATGGGACATATCTTCAATTGGGCGGCCAATAAAGAGGTTTTCCACCCTAGGACCGCCTCCTCAACGCCTCTTCTGCTTAGTGTAGGTCAGGTTGTCATACCCGTATGTTCGAATGGAGTAAAGAACTGTGGTTGGAATTTAATGTCATGCTTCACTTCCTCCTCCAAGTTTATTTTCACTTCCTTTTATTTTCTTTTTCATTCACTTTTCTTTTCTTTTTCTTTTCTATTTCTATTTCTTTTTTATTTTACTTTTTTTATTTTTAAACTTTGGCCAAGTTCGTAAAAATAGACTTATTGATTTTGAGGGAGTAGTGTGCATCCTCATATATGTCAACCTCATGAACTAAATAACTTGAGATCTCCTTTGACACAGTAGACGATCCTACCTCTCATAAACTTCATACACTGATGTAGAGAGGATGGAACTATGTTGTTCTCATGTATGCATAGTCTCCGAAACAAATCGTTAAAAGATGTATCCGAGTCTAGAATATGAAACTTGGCTTCGATCTTCCAAACATCTATCTCCAAGGGCAACACTATGGAGCCTAATGATTGTTGACCTCACTTTTGGAGTGTGGATTCAATCTTCCCATCTTAGACTTAGGAGTCTTCTAGACACTAAGACTTCCCTAATCATAAGACACTTCTAACAATTAGGTAAACAATTAACTTTAAAGACTGAAGGGTTAACTATATGATTAGTTATGCCTGGGGTTAGGATAATCCACCTACCCTACAACCAAAATCCAATCCATGTTCACCTTCTCAAACCAAACCTCAAGTTCAGTTCAAACATCAAATTCAAATCCAAATCCAAACCCAAATTCCAAAACCAATTGATTGAAGTCCATGATCAAATCCAAACTTAAAACCCTTCCTAAACCATATGACCTATCCCATGGACTTAGCCAAATCTTAATCCAAATAAATCCAAAATCAATATATTTTCTCATAATAAATTTATATCTTCAATCATCTTCCTAAATATAAGTCAAATCTACATTCAAATGATCAAAAGTAAATCAAACTAAATAAATTAAATCAAAACCTTCTAAGCCATATGACCTAACCCATGGACTTAGGCAAATCTTAATCCAAATCAAGTCAAACTCAATTGATTTTCTCACAAATCAATCATATTTCAATCATCTTCACAAATTTAAATAAAATATACATTTAAATCATCAAAACTAAATCAAACCAAATCAATATCCAAACTTATGCCACATGACCCAACTCCATTGACTTAGCCAAATTCCTTCATTCCAAAACCCAAATTGAATTGATTTTCTCATGAATCAATCATAAATTCAATCATATTTACAAATATAAATGAAATCTACAATCATAAAGCCAAACCAAAATTGACCCAAGTCAAACCCTACCTAACCCTTTTGATTGAAATGTTCAAATGAACCAAAACCCATTTGAACCCAAGTTGCAATTGAATTTATATATCAATCCCAAATCCATATATAAACTCAACTAAATCAAAGTCAACCAAAAATCAAGCCAACTAAACCTAATTGGTCCACTTGACCAAAATGGCCAATTTGACCTATTTGAGCCATGCTCTAATCCTACCTAAATTTGATTAAACCAAGCCCATCAAAATCTCCCATCATGATTATTGATCACCCTAGGTTGATCAATTGTCAAAATTGGGTCAAACCAAGTCAACTTGGTCATTTGACCAAGTCAACCCCTTAACCCATATGAACCCAATCTAGCCAAATTGCAACGTAAGCTAAATCCCTTGAAACCAATGATTCATACCAAATCAAAATTAATATTTCAATATGACTTGGCCTTCAATTGAGTCAAACCAAACCCAATTAGCCATCTTGACCCAAGTTGACCCAAATTGACCTAAAAAGACCAAATTAAAATCAAAATATAAACCGAATTGATTGCAACCAATGGCTCAAGTTCATTCCAAATTGATTGTTGAACTTGACCAAAGCCATGATTAGACCCAATTGAACCCAATTGACCTACTTAGCCCAAATTGACCTAAAGATTCAAGTTGGCCTAAACAAAACTAAATCCAAATTAATTGAAACTAAAGCCTACAATCATCTTCAATTGGTCAACTAAACCCAAACCAACACCCAACCTAAGTCAATTTGGCCAATTTGTTCTAATCGATCAACTTAACCCATTTGACCCAAATGAATTCAAATGAACCAAAATAAAATCTAAGCCAAACTGAACCAAACCAATTGAACCAAAACATCTTAAATGATCATATAAACTTGACCTAACCCTTGGTTTGACCCAATTTGACCTTAATGAGTCAAATTGAGCCAAACTTAACCAAATCAACTCTAATTAACTTGAAATTTGGGCTAACCCACTTTTGGCTCATTTCAAATCTACCAAAATTAAATCTAATGCTAAATGATCCTTCTACCCTTGGGTCAAGGGCATCACATGAGACAAATCACCCATGTAAGTGGTCATTTCCATTCCATGGTGACTTGGTACTCTCCCAATGGTCCACCTAGTACCCAAGACACTAACCCGACCTGGGGTGGTTGGGCGCCATGACCCATGGGAGGTGAAATCACCTCACCCTCCCAATTGGAGATTTGAAACCCATAGGACACCCATGATTCCTCCTTGGCCAACCAAGCTCAGCCAACTCACCTCCTCCCTGTCACCCATGACTCCTTGAGATGGCCAGATGGCCACTAGAAGCCAAACCCACTCCCACCATCTGATCAAGATGAAGGGGGTATACACCCCTTCGTTTCCACTCAAATACACACAAAAGTCATTTCTCAAAGCCCTAGTTACCCAAGATGAGCTATTAGATCCATTTCCTAAGCTCTCAAGCCATTTGTCGATCGAAAAATGCCATTCCCATCCATCACGAAATAGGACACTCCCATTTCTGACCTAGCTTCCTCATTTCTTCATCAAACTCAAATTAACTTTGCATGCACCTTCCCCAGGCTTCGTCAAGTAAGAATGAATCATTTCCCAAGCTTCTCGAAAGAGGACTTTGATCAAAGTGCTCTAAATCATTAGTTTGTGGAATTTCAATGTCAATTGATCTATGCTCAATGTTTTCATCTCCAATTGTTGAAGCTTTATCAATCTTTCAAGCCATCGATCTTGAGCTCCGGTGATTTATGCTTTAAAAATTGATCCTTAGGAAAAAATGGGTTGGCACTTTTTGAAGAAAACTTGCATCTCATGTGATCTAGACCATTGAATCCCCTTTGATCGATGTCTTGAAGGTGTTGGATCCTTTTGGAGTTAATTTGCGCTCAGGTAAGCTGGGATCAAGTGAGCATTGATAGATAGACTCCCTTCTTCCTCACTTGTGTGACGTTGGATCACACACCATCCATTTAGCGTGATTGGAATAGACTGTCATGATTAGTTTGCTAGATTGATCTGATTTAATCTTATTAAGTTGTGAGATTAATCGTAGCCATCCGATCTTAGATCAAACGGTAGATGATAAAGAGCGTCAGACTGCTGCATAGACACTGAGTCAGATAAGTTTTAATTAGCCAATCTCATGGTGCCACATGGAAAGTGTGCCATGTTAGCATGTCACGTGGTGCCAACAAGGTTAGGCTTTCATTAAGCTTAATTAATCATTTTTAATGGCTTAAACTTCTAAAAATCATAAAAAAATCATAGGGAAATAAAAAAATTCAAATAAATACTCATTTAATGGTATTTAATAAGATAATTAATGAAAAATGATATTAACTTATTTTGAATAATAATTAATGTTTAATTAAGTTTAATTATAATATTTATTAGCAATATTACTCCTTAATTACTTAATAAATTTATCCTGAATTTTGTGGATTAATTTAATGGGATGACCTCAGCATCCCATGATTTTTTTGGGATTTATTGCTCACTTAATTAGGAAAATTGACTAATTAAACCTTAACTTCTCTTTTAAGTTAACTAATGATTAATTAATCCCAAGAACATTACTGAATTTGTTAATTAAGTTTATCAATCATTGTTCAACATCACTTAATCAAATTGAAATCATAATCACATCATACCTTAATTAATTAAATCATGGGATAGATCTTTAGGTGTTTAATAACTTAAAAGAGCTTAATGAAATTATGTTTAGTCCACATGTGTGGGAAAACCATAAGAGTAGTTAATTAAGTCTCTTAATCTAATTAACTATTAATCATGAGCCAATTGCATTAGGCCCCTTTTATTTCCTAGGATCATTGCAAGTTTATATTCTATGCATATCATGTTGGCTCATAATTATTTAGTTAATTACTTTAAAGTGACAGGCAAGTGTAATTAATTCATCTAATTAAAAGTTCAACTTAATTAACCCATAAAATCAACTTAATTACATTTCATTAAATTAAATCAATTCACTAATTTGGGAATGGGTTTAAATCAACATGTAATGATTTCTCTTCCCCTCTTTAAATCAAATCAAATCAAAACTTAATTAATAAAGAAGCTTTGGTTTGCTTTAAATAATCTTATTTGATTTGATAGTCCTTAAGAACTAGTTTTGTTGAATGAATCACATGCTTATATTTGATTGTCCTCTTTCCAATCATGTTAAATTTGGTATGTCATTTGAATTCATGCATCCATCTTTCAAAATCTAGTAAAATAAAATAGATATTTTTTTATGTAAGCTTACATGTGTTGATTTAATTCAATATATGCGTGGCTATTATCACTATTAAATCCAAATGTATTTTTCAAAAGCTTATAAATGAATAATAATATGTGTTATGATGCTAGTTATAAATATATAACAAATATTCTTATAGCTTAAGTGCATGAATGTTGAGCTCTATTTCCTATATTCATGTGTTCATTTATATAAGATTGAATGGTCATGGGTATATATTCTAGAAATCCTGGGAACACGAGGCTTTAGCTAGCCCCAAGAAGGTCATTTGATTACTTCACTTCCCTGGTTTGTTACGTGGTTGATGAAATCGAAAAGGAGGAATGTTGTATATGAATTTGTTCTCTATTAAAAAAAACCCCCAAAAACCCTAACCATACACTAAAACCTGAACCCTAAACCTAAAACCTAAATCCTAAACCCTAAACCTTAAACCATAAAACCCTAGACCCTAAAATATACAACCCTAAACCCCAAACCGTAAACCCTAAACCCAAAACCCTAAACCCTAAACATTAAAAACCTAAAAGCCTAAACTTAAACTAAATAAAACTTTAAAATAAAATAAATAAATAAACCAAAACCTAAATAAAAAAAAATAAAAATAAAATAAAAATCTAAACTAAAAATTAAACCTAAACCTAAACCTAAAAATATAATAAAATAAAAAATAAAAACCTAAACTAAACTAAAATATAAAATAAACCAATAAATAAAAATACCTAAATAAAATAAAAACTAAACGTAAAATAAAAATAAAATAAACCTAAAATACAATAAAATATAAACTAAATAAAAACCTAAACTAAAAAATAAACAAAACCTTACACTAAGAAAAAAAACCTAAACCAAAATAATCAAAATAAAATAAAATATAAACCAAAACTAAAATAAATAAAACCTAAACCTAAACCTAAAATAAACTAAACCTAAACTCTAAACTAAATAAAATAAAATAAACTAAAAATAAACCTAAACCTAAACTAAATAAAACTAAATATAAACCTAAAATAAAAAATAAAATAGAAACGTAAACCTAAACCTAAAAATAAAAAATAAAACCTAAACCTATAAAATAAAATAAAAATAAAACTAAACAAAAAATATAAACCTAAACCTAAACCTAAAAAATAAACAAAAATAAAAATCCTAAACTAAAATAAATAAACCTAAAATAAATAAATAAAAATAAAAAATAAACTTAAATAAATAAATAAAAAAATAAACTAAAATAAATAAAAATAAACTAAATAAACTAATAAACCTAAACCTACAGGTTTACTTAATTTTTTTAAAAAATTGCTAATCCCTAAACCCTAAATCATAAATCTTAAACCTTAAACCCTAAAAATAATCTTAAACCGTGAACCCTAAACCTAAACATACAACCTTAAACCCTAAATTCTAAACCCTAAACTAATACTAAACCCAAAACCCTAAATCCTTAACCCTAAATCCCTAACCCTAAACCCTAAACCCTAACCCTAAACCTAAACCCTAAACCCTAAACCCTAAACACAAAAACCCTAAACCCTAAATGCTAAAAATCCTAAACCTTAAAGCCTAAACCATAAACTTTAAACTAACCCAAAATCGTAAGCTAAAAAAAATGTAAACTTAAAATACACAAAAAAATAAACATAAACCTTTAAAATAAATAAAACCTAAACCAAAACCAAAAATAAACTAAACTTAAACCCTAAACTAAATAAAATAAAATAAACTAAAAATAAACCTAAACTTAAACTAAAAAAACTTAAAATAAATAAAATAAAAACCTAAAGCTAAAAAATAAAATAAAACCATAACTTAAACCTAAAAAATAAAATAAAATAAAACTAAACCAAAAAAATAAATAAACCTAAAATATAAAATAATAAATAAATAATAAATAAACTAAACTAAATAAACATAAAAGTAAATGTAAATAAAAATTAAAAATAAAGTAGACTAAAATAAATAAAAAATAAACTAAATAAACAAAATAAACCTAAACCTAGTGGTATACTTAATTAAAAAAAAACCCTAAACCCTAAACCCTAAACCTAAGCCCTAAATCCTAAATGCTAAACCTTAAACCTTAATACTAACCCTAAACCTACAACCCTAAACCCTAAACCCTAAAAAACCCTAACACCTAAACTAACGTTAAAGCCTAAACCCTAAAACCCTAAACCCTAAACTAACCCTAAACCTAAAGCTAACTCGAAACCCTAAACCCTAACCCTAAACTTATACCCAAAAACCCTAAACTCTAAAACTCTAAACTTTAAACCCTAAACCCTAAACCCTAAAAACCAAAAAATGTAAACCTAAACTAAATTAAACCTAAAAATAAAATAAATAAAAAAATTAAAACCTAAATAAAATAAATAAAATAAAATAAAATAAAAACCTAAACTAAAACCAAAAGCTAAACCTAAAAATAAAATAAACTAAACTAAAATAAAATAAAATAAAACCTAAACAAAACTAAAAATTAAAGTAAACCTAAGAATAAAAACCTAAATAAAAAATTAAATGTAAAATAAAAATAAAATAAAAACTAAATAAAAACCTAAACCAAAAAAATAACCCTTAAAATAAAGCATAAAAATAAATCAAAAATAAAACCTATGCCTAAACCTAAAATAAATTAAACCTAAACTTAAACCTAAATTAAATAAAATAAAATAAACTAAAAATAAACCTAAACTTAAACTAAAAAGTAAAACTTTAAAATTAATCTAAAACCTAAACCTAAAAATATAAAATATAAACCTACACCTAAGCTTAAAAAACTAAAAATAAAACATATGCCTAAAAAATAAAATAAAAATAAAACTCAACTAAAAAATAAACCTAAACCAAAAAAGTAAACTAAAAAAAATAATCTTAAAATAATTAAACTAAAATAAATAAAAATAAAAAAACCTAAATAAAAATAAAAATAAAATAAACTTAAAGAAATAATAAGTAAACTAAATAAACTTAAACCTACCAGTTTACTTAATTTTAAAAAATCCTAAAACATTAATCCTGAACCTTAAGCCCTAAACCCTTAAACTAACTCTAAACCCTAAACCCTAAACCTACAACCCTAAACCTACAACCCTAAACCTAAACCTTAAAGCCCTAAACCCTAAACCCTAAACCCTAAACCCTAAACCCTAAACCCTAAACACTAAAGCTTAAACCCTAAACTATAAAACCTATAACCCTAAACCCTAAACCCTAAACCCTAAATTAACCCTAAACTCTAAACCATAAACTTACCCTAAACACTAAGAATGACAAAAACCTTGATGAGAGGAACATCACCATCAACCAGCCTGGGATCAAGTGGAGGCGGTGGAGGTGGGCTCTATTATAGTGGGGATGGGAGGTACTGGATATGGAGGTGATGGTAAAAATGAGGTGGAGGAGGAGCTAAAACTTACAGCCGTGGTGGTGGCAGAGGGAGAGATCGGGGATATGATGGAAGATCCCGGTACTCGAGAGGTGGGGGTGGTTCTGATCAGAACTGGAGAAACTGATGAATGACCTATTCGATCTACTACTTATGAAACTATCTTTAGCATAAAAAGATTGTACTTATCTAGGATCATCGATTCGCTCTATGGGTGCTCATTTTTAATCTATTTCATTAGTTGTGTCTTAGAAAACTTGGGGTGCTAATTGGTTGATGAAATTGAAAAAAAGAAGTGTTGAATCTGAATTTATTCTCTATTAAGAAAAAAACCTTAAACCCTAAACTAAAACTTAAACCCTAACCTAAGTCCTAAACTTTAAAATTTAAACCCTAAACAAATCCTAAACTCTAAACTTTAAACCCTAAAAAGCTAAAAACCTAAACCTAAACTAAATAAAACCTAAAAATAAAATAAATAAAAAAATCTAAACTAAAATAGAATAAAAAAATAAAATAAAATAAAAAGATACTAAAACCTAAACCTAAACCTAAACTTAAAACTAAAAATAATTAAATAAAAAATTAAAATAAAAATAAAATGAAATAAATGAAAACCTAACCGAAACTCTAAAAAAAACCTAAATAAAATAAAAACTAAACCTAAAATAAAAATAAAATAAACCTAAACTAAAATAAAATAAAAACTAAATAAAAACCTAAACCTAAAAAATAAACATAAAATAAATAAAAATAAACCTAAACCCTAAACTAAAAAAAAAAGCCTAAACCTAAATAAAAAATAAATTAAATAAATAAAATAAACCTAATCCTAAACTAAAATAAACTAAACAAAAATAAATAAAACCTAAACCTAAACATAAAATAAACTAACCTAAAGTAAATAAAATAAACTAAACTAAAAAGAAACATAAACCTAAACTTAAAAAGAAAACCAAATATTATACCTAAAATAAAAACCTAAAACTTAAACCTAAAAAAATAAAATATAAAACTAAACCTAAACCTAAAATAAAAAAATAAAATCTAAACCTAAAAAATAAAATAAAATTAAAGCTCAACTAAAAAAAACTTAAACCTAAAAATTAAACTAAAATAAATAATCTAAATTAAAATGAATAAACCTAAAATAAATAGACTAAACTAAAAAAAAATAACCTAAATAAAAATAAAAGTAAAATAAACTAGAATAAATAAGGGATAAACTAAATAATCCTAAACCTATCAGTTTACTGAATGTTTTTTTTAAAAAAACCTAAACCCTAAATACTAAACTCTAAACCCTAAAACTATCCCTAAACCCTAAACCCTAAATCTTAAACCTGCAACCCTAAACCTATAACCCTAAACCCTAAACCTTAAACCCTAAAGCCCTAAACCTTAAACCCTAAGCCCTAAACCCTAAAACTTAAACCCTAAATCATAAAACCCTAAACCCTAAACTAACCCTAAACTTTAAAAACCTAAACCTAAACTAACCATAAACCTAAGAAGGAACCAACAAGAACATCAATCAAATGCTGCTAGACCTTGAGGCAAGGTGGAGGGCTTATCACATAAATAGTGTGGATATGGAGTGGTGGTGAGTAGTGGTGGTTATGGAAGAAGAGTGAGGTTGCAAAATCATGGTGGTGGTGGAGGGATAGATCAAGGATATGATGGTGGTGTCATTTTTTGATGGTGCTCATTTGTTCTATCATGCTCACTTTGGGTTTATCTCATCGCTTGTGTCTTAGGAAACTTGGGTTACTACTTGGATGATGAAATCAAAAAGAAGAAATGTTGAATATGAATTTGTTCTTTGTTTAAAAAAAACCTTAAACCCTAAACCATAAATCCTAAACTAAAACTTAAACTCTAGACCTAAAACCTAAGCCTTAAACCCTAAACCCCAAACCCCAAACCCCAAATCATAAACCCTAAAAGCTAAAAACCTATGCATGCTCATTTTTTATTTATGTTATAGCTTGTGTCTTAGAAAACTTGGTGTGTTACTTGGTTGATGAAATAAAAAAAAGGAAATGTTGAATCTAAATTTGTACTCTATTAAATAAAAAAAACCAAAAATCGTAGACCCTAAACTAAACACTAAATCCTTAACCTAAAACCTAAACACTAAACCCTAAACCCTAAAAAAATAAATAAATAAAAATAAATAAAAGAATAAATAACTAAAAAATAAACCTAAAAATAAATAGAAAATAAAACATAAACAGTAAACTAAAAAAAATTATCCTTAAAAAAACAAAATGAAATAAACCTAAACCTAAACTATACTAAACTAAACTAAAATAAATAAAACCTAAACCTAAACCAAAACCCTAAACTAAATAAAGTAAATTAAACTAAAAATAAACCTAAACTAAAAAATAAAACCTAAAAATAAACCTACAATGAAAACATAAAACCTAAACCTAAAAATAGAAAATAAAAATCCGAACCTAAACTAAAAAATAAAAAATAAAACCTAAACCTAAAAAATAAAATAAAAATAAAACTAAACTATAAAATAAACATAAACCTAAACTTAAACCTAAAAAATAAACTAAAATAAGAAACCTAAACTAAAATAAATAAACCAAAAATAAATAAAATAATTAAAATAAAAATAAAAAATAAAACTAAATAAAAATAAAAAATAAATTAATTTAAATAAATAAAAAATCAACTAAATAAACTAAAAGAAGCCTAAACCTAAAATAAATAAGCTAAATTAAAAAAAATAAAAAATAAACCTAAATACAAATAAATAAATTAAATAAACTAAAATAAATTAAAAATAAACTAAATAAACCTAAACCTACCAATTTACTTAATTAAAGAAAAACACTAAACCCAAAATCCTAAACCCAAAACCCTAAACCTACAACCCCTAACCGTAAACCTTAAAAACCCTAAACCTTAAACCCTAAAAGCATAAACCATAAAATCCTAAACCCTTATCCATAAACTGTACACCCTAAACCTTAAACCCTAAACCCTAAGCCTAAACACTAAACCCTAAAACCTAAACCTAAACCTAAAGTAACTAAAAAAATGAAAAAAATAAACCTAAACCCTAAAACTTAATAAACCTAAACCTAAAACTAATAAAACCTAACAAGAACATTACTAAACCAAACTACCTAGATCTATAAAATAAAAAAATAAATATATAAAAAATTGGATATGGAGATAAAATCTAAAAGTGACATAAATTAAACCTAATAAAAATATATAATGGTGGATCCTAAAAATAAAATATGATAAACCGGAGAACAATAAATCTACTACTAAAATATAAATAAACTATTCTAGTTATCTAAACCTCAATTTAACCTAAAACTAAAAAATAAAAAAAGAAAAATGTAATTTGTCCTGTTAAAAAAAATCAAAACTAAACCCTAAATTAAAATAACCAAACCTAAATCCTAAAAAAGCCTAAATCATAAACTAAAACCTAAACCCTAAACTAAATAAACTAAAACCTAAACCCTAAAAAAACCTAATAACCCTAAACCCTTAACCCTAAAAAAGCTTAAAAGCTAAACCTAAAATAAATAAAACCTAAAAAGAAAATAAATAAATAACTAAATGAAAATAAAATAAAATAAAAACCTAAAGTAAAATCATAATCTAAACCTAAACCTAAAAAAAAATAAAAAAATAAAAACTAAACTAAAATAAAATAAATAAAATCCTAAACTAAACAAAAAAAAAAAAAACTAAACAAATAAAATAAAACAAAACCTAAAATAAAAATAAAATAAACCTAAAATAAAAAAATAATATAAAAAACTAAATAAAACTTAAACCTAAAACTAAAACTTAATAATAAATTAATAATAAAATCTATACCCTAAACTAAGGAAAAACTTAAACCTAAAATAAAAATAAAATAAACCTAAATCTAAACTAAAATAAACTAAACTAATATAATAAAACCTAAACCTAAACCTAAAATAAACAAAACCTAAACCTAAACCCAAACCCTAAATAAAATAAAATAAAATAAAAATAAACCTAAACTTTAACTAAAAAATAAAACCTAAAAATAAACCTAAAATAAAAATCTAAATTCTAAACCTAAAAAAAAATCCTAAACCTAAACCTAAAAAATAAAAATAAAACCTAAACCTAAAAAATAAAAATAAAACCTAATCCTAAAAAATAAAATAAAAATAAAACTAAGCTAAAAAATGAACCTAAACCTAATAAATAAATAAAATAAAATAAATGAACTAAAATAAATAAGGAAAATAACAACAACAACAACAACAAGCAATTATCCCACTAACTGAGGTCAGCTACTTGAATCCTTTGTCTTTATTGGTCCTAATGTGTCACTCATTCAATTCAAAGATACTAAGTTCATATACAACTTAACCATGTCTTTGGACCACCTAACATAAGGCAATTCTAATGCATCTACTCTAATGTTATGGACTAGACGCTTTATGAAACCATCTCGAATTCTCTCAAATTTTATCTACCACTAGCTACTCCAACTTTTCTGAAAATAAACATTTTGCTTTTATCTCAAAGAGTAAAGCCACTCATCCACCTAAACATCCTCATCTCTACAACACTTAACTTCCTCATGCTTTCTTTATTAGCCACATTCTACACCATAAATAATCAGGTCTTACCACCATTTTATAAAATTTTCTCTTAAGTTTAGTGGTAATTTTCTATCACAAAAGAATTCCTAGAACATTCACATTTTGCATTTTAATGACTTCTTCACCAAATGTCACAACACTACCACTATAACCTCTAGAACTAAAATTACACTCCAAAAATAAACTAAACTAAATAAAAATAAAAAAAATGTAAATAAAAAAATAAACTAAATAAACTAAATAAACCTAAACCTACCAATTTACTTAAAAATTAAAGAAAACCCTAACCCTAAACCCTAAACCTTAAAACTAACTCTAAACCTACAACCCTAAACCCTAAACCATAAAACCCTAAACCCTAAACCCTAAAACCTTAAACCCTAAACTCTAAACCATAAACCCTAAACCCTAAATCCTAAATCTTAAAACCTACAACCTTAAACCATAAACCCTAAACCCTAAATCCTAAACCTTAAACACTAAACCCTAAACTATAAAAAATTAAAAATAGAAACCTAAACTAAATAAAACCTAAAAATAAAATAAATAAAAAACCTAAACCTAAATAAAATAAAAAATAAAAAAATAAAAACCTAAACTATAACCAAAGCTAAACCTGAATGAAAAAATAAAATAAAATAAAAAAATAAAAACTAAACTAAAATAAAATAAAAATAAAACCTAAACTAAATAAAAAAATAAAATAAACCTAAAAATAAAAAACCTAAATAAAATAGAAGCTAAACATAAAATAAAAATAAAATAAACCTAATATAAAAGAAAATAAAATAAAATAAAACCTAAATAAAAACCTAAACCTAAAAAATAAACCTAAAAATAAAACCTAAAAATAAATACTAAGTAAAACCTAAACCCTAAACCTAAAATAAACCTAAACCTAAACTAAAATAAACTAAACTAAAATAAATCAAACCTAAACCTAAAGTTAAAATAAACTAAACCTAAATCGTAAACTAAATAAAATAAAATAAACAAAAATAAACCTAAACTTAATATAAAAAATAAAACCTAAAAATAAACCTAAAATAAAGACCTAAAACCTAAACCTACCAATTTACTTAACTTAAAAAAAATTAAAGAAAACCCTAAACCCTAAACCTTAAAACTAACCCTAAACCTACAACCCTAAACCCTAAACCCTAAACCATAAAACCCTAAACCCTAAACCCTAAAACCTTAAACCCTAAACTCTAAACCATAAACCCTAAACCCTAAACCCTAAATCTTAAAACCTACAACCCTAAACCCTAAACCCTAAACCCTAAATCCCAAACCTTAAACACTAAACCCTAAATCATAAAAAAATTAAATAAACCTAAACTAAATAAAACCTAAAAATAAAATAAATAAAAAACCTAAACCTAAATAAAAAAAAACCTAAATATAACCAAAGCTAAACCTAAATGTAAACATAAAATAAAATTAAAAATTAAAACTAAACTAAAATAAAATAAAAATAAAACCTAAACTAAATAAAAAAAATAAAATAAACCTAAAAATAAAAAACCTAAATAAAATAAAAGCTAAACATAAAATAAAAATAAAATAAACCCAATATAAAATAAAATAAAATAAAACCTAAATAAAAACCTAAAACTGAAAAATAAACCTAAAAATAAAAACTAAAAACAAATACAAAGTAAAACCTAAACCCTAAGTTAAAAAAAACCTAAACCTAAAATAAACAAAATAAAATAAACCTAAACCTAAAGCTAAAATAAACTAAACCTAAATCGTAAACTAAATAAAAATAAAATAAATAAAATAAACCTAAACTTAATCTAAAAAATAAAACCTAAAACCTAAACCTAAAAAAATAAAATAAAAACCTAAACTTAAACCTAAAAATAAAAATAAAACCTAAACCTAAAAAATGAAATTAAAAAAAAACTAAAGTAAAAAATAAACATAAACCTAAACCTATAAAATAAACTAAAATAAAAAACTAATCAAAAATATATAAACCTAAAAGAAATAATCTAAACTAAATAAAAATAAAAAATAAACCTAAATAAAAATAAAAAATAAAAGAGACTAAAATGAATAAAAAATAAACTACAAAAAGCTAAACCTACTGGTTTACTTAATTTAAAAAAAAACCCTAACCCCTAAACTTTAAATCCTAAACCCTAAACCATAAAACTAACCGTAAGCCCTAAACCCTAAACCTACATCCCAAAACCTACAACCCTAACCCTTAAGCCCTAAATCCTATACCCCATACCCTAAAAACCTAAAAACCTAAACCTAAAGTAAATAAAACCTAAAAATAAAATAAATAAAAAATCTAAACCTAAATAAAATAAAAAATATAATAAAATAGAAACCTAAACTAAATCTAAAAAATAAAATAAAGCTAATAATAAAAAACCTAAAATATAATAAAAACTAAATGTAAAATAAAAATAAAATATACCAAAAATAAAATAAAATAAGAACTAAATAAAAATGTAAACCAAAAAAATAGACCTAAAAATAAAACTTAAAAATTAATCAAATATAAAACACAAACCCAAGACTAAAAATTAAAACTTAAGCTAAAATAAAAATAAAATAAACAAAATAAAATAAACCTAAACCTAAACTAAAATAAATAAAACCTAAACCTAAACCTAAAATAAACTAAACCTAAACTATAAACTAAATAAAATAAAATAAACTAAAAATAAACCTAAACATAAACTAAAAAATAAAATCTAAAAAATAAACCTAAAATAAAAACCTAAAACCTAAATCCTATACCTTAAATGCTAAAAAGTTAAAAACCTAAACCTAAACTAAATGAAACCTAAAAATAAAATAAATAAAAAAATAAAATAAAATAAAAACATAAACTAAATCCTAAACCTAAACCTAAACCTAAAAAGAAAACAAAATAAAAAATATTAACTAAACTAAAATAAAATAAATAAAAACCTAAACTAAAATAAAAAAATTAAAAACCTAAATAAAATAAAAACTAAAACTAAAATAAAAATAAAATAAACCTAAAATAAAATTAAATAAAAATTAAATAAAAACCTAAACCTAAAAAATAAACCAAAAATAAAAAATAATTAAAACCTAGACCTTAAACTAAGAAAAAAACCCTAAACCTAAAATAAAAATAAAATAAACCTGAACCTAAACTAAAGTAAATAAAACCTAAACCAAAATTTAAAATAAACTAAACCTAAAACTAAATCTAAACCTAAATAAAATAAAATAAAATAAACTAAAAATGAACCTAAACCTAAACTGAAAAAATAATAACTAAAAATACACCTAAAATAAAAAACCTACAACCTAAACCTAAAAAAATATAATAAAAACCTAAACTTGAACCTACAAATAAAAAATTAAAACTAAACCTAAAAAATAAAAATAAAAAAACCTAAATAAAATAAAATAAACAAAAATAAAAATAATAAAATAAATAAACCTAAAATTACAAATTTACCTAATTTAAAAAATAAAATAAAGAACCATAAACTCTAAGCCTTAAAACCTAAACCTAAAACCCTAAACCCTAAACCCTAAACCGGAAACCCTAAACCCTAAACCCTAAAACCTAAAAACCTAAACCTAAACTAAAGAAAACCTAAAAATAAAAGAAAAACCTAAACATAAATAAAATAAAAAAATAAAATAAAATAAAAACCTAAACTAAAATCTAAACATATACTTAAACCTAAACCTAAACTTAAAAATAGAATAAAATAAAAATTAAAACCTAAAATAAAATAAAATAAAGAAACCTAAACTAAGCGAAAAAATAAAATAAAATTAAAAATAAAAAACCTACGTAAAATAAAAACTAAACGTAATATAAAAATAAAAAGAACCTAAAATAAAAACTAAATAAAAACCTTAACCTAAAAAATAAACCTAAAAATAAATAAAAAAATAAAACATAAACCCTAAACTAAAAAACCTAAACCTAAAATAAACTAAAACTTAAACTAAAATAAACTAACCTAAAATAAATACAACCAAAACCTAAACCTAAAATAAACTAATCCTAAACCCTAAACTAAATAAAATAAAATAAACTAAAAGTAAACCTAAAATAAAAACCTAAAACCTAAACCCTAAACCCTAAAAAGCTCAAAACTTAAACCTAAACTAAGTGAAACTTGATAAATAATAAAACTTAAACCAAAATAAAATAAAATAAAATAAAAGCCTAACTAAAACTATGACCTAAACTTAAACCTAAAAAGAAAATATAATAAAAATAATAACTAAACTAAAAACAAATAAATAAAAACCTAAACTAAACCAAAAAAATGAAAAACCTAAATAAAATAAAAATAAACCTATAATAAAACCAAAATAAACCTAAAATAAAATAAATAAACACAAAACAAAAACCTAAACCTAAAAAATAAACTTAAAAATAAATAAAAAATAAAACCTAGACCCTAAAAACCTAAACCTAAAATAAAACTAAAATAACCTTAAACCTAAACCTAAACTAAAATAAACTAAACTAAAATAAACAAATCCTAAACCTAAAACTAAAATAAATTAAACCTAAACCTAAACCTAAACTAAATAAAATAAAATAAATTAAAATGAACCTAAACCTAAATAAAAAATAATAGCTAAAAATAAACCTAAAATAAAAACCTAAAACAAAAACCTAAGAAACTAAAAATAAAATCAAAAACCTAAACCTAAACCAAAACCTCAAATAAAAAAAAACCTAAATCTAAACCTTAATTAAATAAAATAAATTAAACTCAAAGTAAATGTAAACCTAAACTAAAAAAATAAAACCTAAAAATAAACCTAAAATAAAAACCTAAAACAATATATATAATAAAAACTAAACCTAAACCTAAAAATAAAAGAATAAAACTTAGACCTTAAAAATAAAATAAAAATAAAATGAAACTAGAAAATAAATATAAACCTAAACCTAAACCTAAAAAAAACTAAAATAAAAAATCTAAACTAAAATAAATAAACTAAATAAATTAAATAAACCTAAACCTACGAGTTTACTTAATTTTAAAAAAAAATACTAAACCTTAAATCCAAAACCATAAACACTAAACGCTAAACCCTAAACACTAAAACTAACACTAAATCCTAAACCCTAAACCTACACCCCTAAACCTATAACCCTAAACCCTAAACCTTATAAGAAATAAATAAATAAAATAAAACCCTAACCTAAACCCTATACCCTAAAACAAACCCTATAGCCTAAACCCTAAACCTATAACCCTAAACCCTAAGCCTTAAGCCCTAAAACCCTAAACCCTAAACCCTAAATCCTAAACTGTAAACCCTAAAACCTTAAACCCTAAATCATAAACCTTAAAACCTACAGCCCTAAACCCTAAACCCTAAACCTCAAATCATAAACCCTAAACCAAAAATTATAAACCATAAAAATCTAAAATCTTAAATCATAACTAAATAAAACCTTAAAATAAAATAAATAAAAAAGCTTAAACCTAAATAAAATAAATTAAAAACCTAAATTAAAACCTCAACCTAAACCTAAAATAAAATAAAATATAAAATAAAAACTAAATTAAAATAAAATAAATAAATACCTAAACTAAACTCAAAAATAAAATAAGCCTAAACATAAAATACCTAAATAAAATAAAAATCTAAACTAAAAAAATAAATCTAAAAATAAACAAAAAATAAAACCTAAACCTTAAACGAAAAAAAAAAACTAAACACAAAATAAACAAAATAAAATAAACATAAACCTAAATTAAAATAAACTAAACTAAAATAAATAAAATCTAAACCTAAACCCAAAATAAACTAAACCTAAACCCTAAACTAAATAAAATAAATTAAATTAAAAATAAACCTAAACCTAAACTAAAAAATAAAACCTAAAAATAAACCTAAAAATAAAAAAATATGACCAAAACCTAAAGAATTAAATAAATAAAACTACACTAAAAAATAAACATAAATTCAAACCTAAATCGAAAAATAAACTAAAACAAAAAACCAAAATGAAAACAAATAAACTAAACTAAATAAAATAATAAAATAATAAAATAAAATAAATAAAAAATAAACTTAATAAACTAAGCCACCTAAACCTTCTAGTTTACTATATATTTTTTTTCAAAAAAATAAAAACACTAAACCCTAAAACTAACCCTAAACCCTAGACCCTAAACCCTAAACCCTAAAAGACTCTAAACCCTAAACCCTAAACCCTAAAGACTAAACCCTAAACTAACCCTTAACCATAAATCCTAAACACTAAACACCCTAAACCCTAACCCTAAACCCTAAACCCTAAACCAAAAAACCATAAACCCTAAAAATCTTAACCCCTAAACCCTAAACTAACCCTAAACCCTAAACTAACCCTAAACCATAAGCTAACCCTAAACCCTAAATCCTAAATACCCAAAACCCTAAAGCCTAAACCCTAAACCCTAAACCCAAACCCTAAACCCTATACCCTAAAACCCTAAACCCTAAATCTGAAACCCTAAACTAAACCCTAAATCCTACAGACCTAAAAACTTGAGCCTAAACTAAATAAAACCCAAAAATAAAATAAATAAAATAAAATAAAAACCTAAAAAAAACTTAAAACTAAACATAAAAATAAAATAAAATATAATAAATAAAAATAAACTAAAATAAATAAATAAAAGCCTAAACTAAACTAAAAATAAATAAAATAAACCTTAGAATAAAAAACCTAAATGCAATAAAAACTAAACTTAAAATAAAAAAGATAAACCTAAATTAAAAGAAAATAAAAATTCAATAAAATCCTAAACCTAAAAAATAAACCTAAAAATAAAGAAAAAATAAAACCTAAACCCTAAACTAAAAAAAAAACCAAAACCTAAAAGAAAAATAAAATAAACAAAATAAAATAAACCAAAACCTAAACTAAAATAAACTAATCTAAAATAAATAAAACCTAAACCTAAAATAAACTAAATCTAGTCTTAAATTTAATCTAAATAAAATAAAATAAACTAAAATTAAACCAAAACCTAAACTAAAAAATATAACCCAAAAATAAACCTAAAATAAAAACCTAAAACCTAAACCTAAATAAATAAAATAAAAACCTAAACCTAAACTAAAAAATAAATAATAAACCTAAACTAAGAAAATAAAATAAAAATAAAACTCAACTAAAAACTAAACCTAAGCCTAAACCAAATCCTAAAAAATAAACTAAAGTAAAAAACCTAAACTAAAATAAATAAACCTAAAATAAATATACTAAACTTTAAAAAAATTAAAAAATAAAAATTTAAAATTAAAATAAACTTGAATAAATAAAGATAAACTAAATAAACAGAAACCAGCTTATTTACATAATTATTTAAAAAAAACCATAAACCCCAAATGCTAAACCCTAAACCTAAACCCTACACCCTAAACCCTAACAAACCCTAAACCCTAAAGCTTAAAGCCTAAACCCTAAACCCTAAATCCCCAAACCATAAAACCCTAAACCTAAACACTAAACCCTAAATAAACCCCTAAACCTAAACCCTAAATTAAACCTACCAAATAAATTAAAATATTCCTAAAGCTCTTAAAACTAGGCTTATCGCTAAGTGGGCTGGCTCAAGGTGCTGGTGGATATGGAGGAGGTGGTCGGATCAATAATGGTTATGGAGGCATGGAAAGTGATGGAGGTTACAACCTTGGTGGTGGCGGAGGGAGAGATCAGGTATATGATGGTGGATCCCACTACTAGAGAGGCCAGGATGGTTCTATTAGGAACTGGAGAAATAGAAGAATGGCTGATCTAATTTGCTATTCATGGAACTGTGTCTTCACAGTAGAGACAGCTCTAGTTATCTAGAGTTTTTGATTTTCTCTATGCATGCTCTTCCTTGATCTATGTCATCACTTATATCTTAGAAAAATTGGTGTGTTACTTGGTTAATGAAATCGATAAGAAGAAATGTTGAATTTGATTTGTTCTCATTAAAAAAAATCAAAAAATCTAAACCCTAAACTAAAACTTAAACCCTAAACCTAAAAACTAAACCCTAAACCCTAAAATCCCAAAATCCTAAACCCTTAACCCTAAAACCCTAAACCCTGAACTATAAACCCTAAAACCTAAACCCTAAATCCTAAACCCTAAACCCTAAACACCTAAACCTAGAACCTAAAAAAACATTTAAACCCTAAACCTTAAACCCTAAACCCTAAACCCTAAAACTTAAAAAGCTAATAACCTCAACCTAAACTAAATAAAACTTAAAAATAAAATAAATAAAAAAACCTAAACCAAAATAAAATAAAAACATAAACTAAAACATAAACCTAAACCTAAACCTAAAAATAAAATAAAATAAAATAAATAAAACTAAAGTAAATAAAATAAATAAAACCTAAACTAAGTATTAAAAATTAAAAACCTAAATAAAATAAACTTAAATAAAACCTAAACCTAAAAATAAATAAAAAATAAAAATAAACAAAATTTAAAATAAAAAATAAAATAAACCTAAACCTAAACTAAAATAAACTAAACTAAAATAAATAAAACCTAAGTCAAACTAATAAAATAAAATAAACTAAACTAAAATAAACCTAAACTTAAACTAAAAAATAAAAAAAACCTAAAAGTTAAAATAAAATAAAACCTAAACCTAAACCTAAAAAAATAAAATAAATACATAAACCTAAACATAAAAAACCTAAACCAAAAAAATAAATTAAAAATAAAACTAAACTAAAAAAAATTAAACCTACACGTAAACATAAACATAAAAATAAACTAAAATAAAACCTAAAATAAGTAAACTAAATTAAATAAAAATAAATAAACCTAAATAAAAATAAAAGTAAAATAAACTAAAATAAATAAAACATAAACTAAATAAACCTGAACCTACCAATTTACTTAAAAAATTAAAAATAAAATTAGTTAGAAAACCCAAACTGTGAACCATAAACCCTAAAACTAACCCTAAACACTAAACCCTAAACACTAAATTTTAAACCCAAACCCTAAACCCTAAAACCCTAAACCCAAACTTAAAAAAAAAATTAAAAACTAACCAAATAAAATAACAAAATAAAATAAAATAAAACCTAAACTAAAACCAAAACTAAACCTAATAAAATAAAAAATAAAAACTAAACTAAAATAAAATAAATAAAAACTGACACTAAGCTAAAAAAATAAAATAAACCTCAAAATTAAAAACCTAAACATAAAATAAAAAGAAAATAAACCTAAAATTAAATAAAATAAAACAAAAATCAAATGAAAACCTAAACCTAAAAAATAAACCATAGAATAAATAAAAAATAAAACCAAAACCCTAAATTATAAAAAAATAAACCTAAAATAAACAAAATAAAATAAACCTAAACTTAAAACTAAAATAAACTAAATTAAAATAAATAAAACCTAAACTTAAACCTAAAATAAACTAAGCCTAAACCCTAAACTAAATGAAATAAAATAAACTAAAAATAAAACTAAACCTAAAATAAAAAATAAAACCTCAAATAAAAACCTAAAACCTAAATAAAAAAAAACCAAAACCTTAACCTAAAAAAATTTAAACCCTAAACCTAATAATAAAAAATAAAACCTAAACTTAAAAAAAATAACCAAACTAAAATTAAAAAAACCTAAAAACTAAAAAATAAACTAAATATAAAATAAAATAAACTAACCTTAAAATAAAAAATAAAACTAAATAAAAATATATAATAAATTAAATAAACCTAAACCTATCAGTTTACATAATTTAAAAAAAATCCTAAACCCTAGACAAAAATCCTAAACCCTAGATCCTAATTCCTAAAACCTAAATTAACCCTCAACCCTAAACCCCCTAACTAAAAAATTTGAAAACTAAAACTAAAGTATTAAAACAAAAACTAAAGTAAAACCCTATTAAAAATCATTAAAAAAAACTAAACCTAAACCCAATAATAAAATCAAAACTCCCCCGCCTCCCTTTCAAAAAAAAAAAAACTGAGAATAACTAGACTAATTAAAAAAAAGTAAACTAACAAACTAGCTTCCAAAACCTAAAACCTAAACCCCTAACAATTTAAAACTAAATGTAATAAAAAGCTAAACTAAACCCTAACCTCCTCCCCACCACTCTAAACCTTAACTAATACTAAAAGTAAAGTAAAACAAAAAACTAAAAACTAAAACTAATACTAAAAATTAATACTAAACTAAAACCCTATTAAAAACTTAAACATTAAAAAAAAAGTAAACCTAAACCCAATAATAAAATTGAAACTGTCCCCCCTCCCAACTAATAAAAAAACTAAAACAAAAATAATAAAAACCCTTAAATAAAACTAAAACTAATAAAAATAACCTAAACACTAAAACTAAACTAATAAATGAAAAACAAAAATAGAACCCCTAATAACTAAAAAATAAACAAAAAAAGTAATAAATAACCCTCAACCCTGCCCCTTGAAAAAAAACTAAACTTAAACTCAATAATAAGAACTAAAACTAACTAAAAATAGAAAACTAATAAATAATAAATAACTAAAAAATAAAACTAATAAAAAAACCTAAATCCATAAATCTAAAAAACTAACTAAACTAAATTAATAATTAAAAAAACCTAAACCCCTAAACCCATCCCGTGGCCCCTTCCCATCCCGAGCTCTAGCAATTCTTGAATCCCTTTCCATTTCGTTCTCTTCCTCGGTGTTTCAGGTTAGTTTTCCAAAAATTTTTCTTGTTTGGCTTCGAATCTTCTACCTTAGGCCAATCCTTGTTTGGTTCTTAAGTGGCTCCATTTGCCTGTTGGCTTAATGAGCCTAATGTTCAATCCAATCAATTTTGATGATAACGAACGAATGCTTGGATGTTCTAATGAATGTTTTTATGTATTTTAGATATATCAATTGCTAATTACATATCCAATACATCTCATAATATGTTTGAGAAAATTGCAAGAGTAGAAGAATGAAAGATAGATCAAATTGGATAATGTTCAACTCAAGATACAATATTTTAGGTTATATGCATTTATAACTATCTTAGAAATTCATATGAGTTCATTGGCATGAATCAATTTTCTTACAACTTAACATATTATTTTAATGAGGTTAATTTATATAAATCTCTATCAAATTAACATTTAATTATATGTTTCATACATAGCATTTGAATTGTCAAAATAATAATAGATAATAAATTATGATGATTAAGTGTAATTATTTTATTTACTTAATATAATTAAATATTTTAATTTAATTTGAAGGTTATATGATAACTAACATATGTATGATTATATATAAATTATATCATAATATTTAAATATCATATTTCAAAATTAACAAAAATATGTGATATTTTATATTTTAGCCAAAGTCATTTTATAATCAAGGAATTTATATCTGATTTTATCTCCAATGGATTCCTTCAATTTTTTCCTTTAATTTGTTAGGTTACAAAACCCACGTTTGATTAAAATTGAATTTATTATGACTTTTTAAATATTAGCTGATTTTAATAATGAATGCATGCTACATGCTTTCAATATATTAAGAGCCATATTTGATTATTTTTGACTTGTCCATGTGAATAGTTGAATTTTGGCTGCTTGAATTTAATATTTATTTAATATAAATTATATCTTTATTGAATATTAAATTATTAGATGATAACATGATGTTAGAATAATATGTTATTTTGAAATAATTCAAAATGACCATCTTGCCTATAAATAGCCTCCATTCTCATCATGAAAGAAATCCTCATTCAAATTCAAAATCCCTCCAACAAATCTAAGAGAAAATTTCTCAAATTTCCCTTCCAAGTGTTCTCCAAATATTGCAAGATCAAATCCCTAGTGTGGAAGCTTCAACATCTTCAACTAAGCAAGCTTTCTCAAATTACTTGAGTTTATTTTCTTGATCTTAATCCTTTTTAAGTTATTCATGCTATTATCACCATCTATTTATTCTTTCCAATTTATACTTTTTGGTGGATTTGCCTTTAGACATTATTTTTCACATCAAAGTTTCTCAATCATTTTGTCTTGTGAAAACCTCTTGTGATAGTTTGTAAGATCTATTTCAACTTGTTGAAATTTTTAACTTCCTACAAATTCCTTTTGGTTTCTTGAAATATTTCTTCATTATCTTATTTTGAAAGATCATTTATTCTTAGATCAATTTTAGAAGTGTATTTTAAGCATTTCAAATTAATTTATTGTGATGAAATTATTTTCATATTTGCTACATATCTTTTTTTAATTAAAAACTTACTAGACTACTTAGATCTATCATATACTAATTTTATTTAAGTATAATGTGATCACTTACATTAATTGAAAGCATATTTTTGTTTAAAATATAATAAATTATTCCTTGCTGAAATTTATTTTATTGTGCAAAAGAATATTGTGAATTTATTTTGAAATCATTTTATATTAGTCTACAAATAACATAAACATCTTAGTAAGATCACTTTAAGATATTTATTTTATTATTTCTTATCAATATTATTTGAGCATTTTATTTTGCCAAAATTTTAAGTTGTAAGTGATCATTTATAAGTTGTGAGAATTGGATAGCTTGGTATATTTGTGAGAGATTTATTTTATCAAAATTTATTATTTTGTATTTTTCTTTGTAAAATTTAAAAATTTATATTGGGATTGTACTCACCCCTTTGTAGGAGAGTACATTGTAGGGTTGTACTACTATAGGAGAGAGTACTATTTGTAAGCTATTTTTCATTTAGTGGATTCCTAGCCAGGGGCGGCTAGGCATGGACGTAGGCTTGTTTTGGAGATTGGTTGAACCACGTAAAAATTGTGTACACATTGTCTCTCTTTATTTTATTGTATTTTTGTTTTTGTTGCATTAAGAATTGTATCTTATTATTATAAAATCAAAAATTAATTTTCTATTAAAACTTAAAATTTAAGATTTAACTTTTAAAATTTTTTATCACTAATTCACCTCACTACAAAATACCATTTAATTATTGGAAAAAATATAATTAGTAAATTTTTAAGAGGTCAAGATGCACACATGTGGTATATGTTGACCCATCAATATCATACACCCATAGTAGAAGTAAATGGCATTAAAGTAGAAAAACCTTTTAAGAATGGTCTATAACTGAAAGAGAACTTGATGAATTAAATGCTATGGCTTGTAATACTTTACATTATGCTTTATAACCTGATGATTACATGAAAATTTCTATGTTAAGTACAATAAAAGAAATATGGGATAAACTCATTATAACTTATGTAGGAACTAGTGAATTTAGAGATGCTCACATAAATAGACTTGTTCATGAATATGAGTTATTTCATATGTCTCCTTCCGAATCTATTTCTGATATGTATACGAGATTCATGAAAATAATTAACACATTGCATTCTCTTAGAAAAACATATAGGAATCAAAACATAGTCTATAAGATTCTTACATGTCTTCCAAAAAAATGGTAAGCTAAAGTAATAGCTATTAATGAAGCTAAGGATTTATCTACTTATCCACTTGATCAGCTTTTGGGTTCTTTGGTAGCACATGAACAGGTTATTACTCAAAGGGATAAGATGGATAACTCAGCAAAATGGAAGAAGGAGGAAGGAAAAGCCATTGGATTGCAAGTTGATGATAGTGATGAGCATAACACCTCAAGCTCAGATAGTGATAGTGAAAAGGTGGTCATGTTATCCAAAAGGCTTGGGAACTTCCTAAGGAAGAAGAATCAAAGGTATAAAAAATTAAAAACTATAGATTTCAAACTAAGAAATTTCCTGCAGGTGAAGGGATCATTTGCTACCATTGTAAAAAAGCCTGGACACATAAGAGGTGATTGTCTAGAACTTACTAAATCAAAGAAGAAATAGGTCAATGTGAAAAGAAGAAAAAATATGGAGAAAAAGTAGCATAAGAAGAAAAAGATGGCTTTATGGGCCAATCCAGATTCAAATGAATCAAGTACTTGCTCATCCAATGAAGAGGTCAACATACGTCTTATGGCAAATGGAGAATTTGACTTAGATTCTCAAGAGGTATGTAATGATATATCTTATGATGAATTAGATGATACTTTTAATGATTTAGTTATAAAATATAAAAAATTAAAAAGAAAATACAAAACCTTAGAAAAAGAACACAAAAATTTAGATATGCATTTTTATGATTTAAAAAATGAATGTGATAATTTAAAAAGTAAAAAATACTTCTTTATTAAATAGTTCCTTACTTGTATGTAAACTTCAAAGAGAGAATATCTTGTTAAAATCAAGATTATAATTATATTTGAAATCACAAGTTCATTATAATACTTATTTTAGAAAAACATTTAATAAAAATTATTTTCATCATACACATCCCACTCATAAACCTTATAGTTATTATGCTAAGTCATATGTAAACACTAATTTTTGGAGCAACTATTGTGATAGAAAAGGGAATATTTCATTTGATTGCTATGCATGTAAATTATAAAACACTAAGTAATCATCTTATGTATGGGTACCAAAAGGTACAAACACTACACAAACCACGCATGCTAGATATCTCGCTTCAAATTTAGAATGTGGACCCAAACATGTTTGGGTTCCAAAAGTTAACATGTGAGTTTCTTTTGTAGGAATGCCTTCAAAGAAAAATCAAAGAAGGCATGTGGTACTTGGACAGTCGATGTTCAAGACATATGATGGGAGATAAAGATAAATTCACAACTTTAAAATCAAGTGATGGAGGATTTGTTACATATGGAGATAATGCAAAGGGAAAGATCATTGGCATTAGTTCTATTTGTATGAATACTATCACTTTAGATAAAGTTTTTCTAGTAGAAGGATTAAAACATAATTTAATTCTATTAGTCAATTATGTGATAAAGGTTTGAATGTAGTATTCCATGCATCATATTTCATTATAAAAAGTAAGGAAAATCTTTTGTTAGTAGGAAAAAGATATAAAAATATTTATGTCATGGATTTAGATAGCTTTCATGATGTGAATTTGAATTTACTTTGTTTTAAAAGAACTCATGATGATATATCATTATGGCATAGGAGACTATGTCATATTAACATGCACACACTTAATAAAATTGCCAAACTTGATTTAGTAGTTGGATTGCTTAAATTAAATTTTCATTCAAACTATGTTTGTGATGCATGTATTCATGGTAATCATTCTAGAAGCTCATTTAAAAGTAAAAATATTGTTTCTACTTCTAGACCTTTAGAATTATTACACATGGATTTATTTGGCCCTATTAGCACAACTAGCTTAGGTGGAAAAAATTATGGTTTTATGATTGTTGATGATTTCTCTAAATATACTTGGGTTTTATTTGTAACTTAAAAGGATGACTTTTTTGGTGAGTTTAGAAAGTTTTCTAAATATATTCAAAGAGAACAAGGCCCTTTGATTAATAGGGTTCAAACTAATCATGGTGGCGAATTTGAAAATATATTATTTGAGGATTATTGTGATGAACATGAGATTGGACATAATTTTTCTACACCTAGAACTCCCCAACAAAATGGACTAGTAGAGAGAAAAAAAATAAAATATTAATTAAATTAAGTAGATCTATGCTTGATGAGTATAAATTGCCAAAATAGTTTTATAAAATATTGCATATTATGATGAATAGGATTTATTTTAGACCAATTTTGAAGAAGACACCCTATGAATTATTTTTTGGAAAGAAGCCTAAGATTGAACACTTTCATGTATTTGTATGTAAATGCTTTATTTTGAATAATAAAAAAGAGAATTAAGGTAAGTTTGATAGCAAATCATATGATGGTATTTTCTTAGGATACTCTCTTTCTACTAGAGCTTATAGAGCTTTCAATAAGATAAAAATGATTGCAGAAGAATCAATACATGTTATTTTTGATAAATATTTAATTGATCCCATTAGAAATAAAGTGGATGAAGAGATTGATAATTTTAAGAAAATATCTTTAGAATATAATGTGGATGATTCATTGCCTAAAGAATGGAAATATAATAAAAATCTTCCAAAGGAACTAATTATAGGAGATCTTTCAAAAGGTGTTATGACCAGAAGACATAGTAGAGAGGTTGTAGATCATTCAGCATTTTTATTTGAGGTTGAACCTAAAAATTTAGAAGAAGCTTTCAAAGATAATTTTTGGATTATTTCTATGGAAGAGGAGTTGAATCAATTTGTTAAAAATATGTTTGGGAATAAGTCCCAAGACCCCAAGATCAAAATGTCATTGGAACAAAATGGGTCTTTAGGAATAAGCTAGATGATTTATGTTGTATTGTTAGAAATAAAGATAGGTTAATTGTACAAGGGTACACACAAGTTGAATGTATAGATTTTGAAGAATCTTTTGCACCCGTAGGAAGACTAGAAGCTGTTAGGTTACTCCTTGCTTATGCTTGTTTTAAGGATTTTAAACTTTTTCAAATGGATGTCAAGAGTGCATTTTTGAATGGATTTATTGACCAATATGTATTTTTAGAGCAACCACCTAGATTTGAGAGCCTTGATTGTCAAAATCATGTGTATAAATTAAAGAAAGCCTTATATGGTTTAAAATAGGCTCCTCGTGCTTGGTATGATACGTTAAGTAACTTTTTGATAGATCATGAATTTAGAAAGGGTAGGGTACATACCACCTTATTCCTTAAGAGCATAGATGATGATTTGAGAGTGATACAAGTGTATGTAGATGATATATTATTTCAAAGTACAAATAAATCTTTGTGCCATGAGTTCTCATCTTTGATATCTAAAGAGTTTGAAATACGTATGATGGGAGAACTTAATTTTTTCTTAGGTCTTCAAGTGAAGCAGTAAGAAAATGACACATCCTTTTGTCAAACTAAGTACACAAATGAATTTCTTGAGAGGTTTGGCATGAAAAGATTTAAATCTAGTAAAACTCTTATGAGCCCATCTATAAAATTGGATTTAGATGAATTAGGAAAATCTATTGATCAAAAACTTTATAGGAGTATGATAGGGTCACTTTTATACCTTGCTGCTAGTAGGCCTGATATTATGTTTGTTGTTTGTTTATGTGCTCATTTTTAGGCCAACCCAAAATAATCTCATTTAAATGGTTCAGAATCTAGAACACTATTGACTGCTAGCCTTGGATGTTTGCTTGTATCAGGTATGTTGGCTATGATGTCTTTGATGTTACTCACCTATTCTCTCTGGTTGGTAGCATTGCATATGATTGTAACCCTTCTTTATGAAGTTTGGATGCTCGTATGTATTGTCGCCCCTTGAGATAATCCTAAGAGCTGATCATTCTCTTTCTCGCTCTCCTTTTCTCTCATTTTCCTTATCCTTTTAGCTATGATTTTCCTTTGTAGTGTTTTTACAAGTTTCTTTATGTTGGAACTGATAGAGGGAATGGTCTTTACTCAACCCAAGTGTTCTTACTATGGATCTTGCTTATCTTGCTTTCTCAAAGATATCATGAACTGCTGCTGACTCATCTTTTATTTTAAGGATTTATTTTAGCCTTATTCTGTGTCTTTTTCTATTATTCTTTCTAGCTACTCTATTTTCTCATTTATTTTCTTTTCATTTTCTAATGTACTTAGATGGGAGTTTAGCTCTTTGTGTTTCTTATAACTCTAAGAATAGTAGAATTTTAGAGCTTTACTCCTTTTAAGTACATTGTATCTTTTTCTTTTTATTGTAATAAAATTCTAACTTTCCCAAAAAAAATCCCTAAACCCAAAACCATAAACCATAAACCCTAAAGCCTAAACAACCCTAAACCTTGAAACCCTAAACCCTAAACCCTAAACCCTAAACCTAAACCCTAAACCATAAACTCTAAACTTTAAACTCTAAACCCTAAACCCTAAAATCCTAAACTCTAAATACTAAACCCTAAACCCTAAACCCTAAACTAACCCTAAACCCTAAAACCATAAACCCTAAAGCCTAAACACTAAACCCTAAACCTTAGACACTAACCATAAACTCTAAACTCTAAAAGCATAAAATCTAAAACCCTAAACACTAAGCTTTAAACCCTAACCCTAAACCCGTAACCCTAAATCCCAAGCCCTAAGGCTAAACATAAAGTAACTAAATAAATTAAAAAATAAACCTAAAACTAAAACCTAATAAACTAGAACCTAAACCTAAACTCTAAGAATGGGCAGAACCTTGATAGAACATCACTCAACCGGGATGCCTAGATCTGATGGAGGCAAAGGCAAGGCTATTATAATGGTGGTGGGGATCCGGAGTTCTGGTGGATGAGGTGGTGGTCGAGTTGTGGTTGTGGAGGGGAGAAGCAATGAAGGTTATACCTTATAGAGGAGAGATCGAGATATGATGGTGGATCCCGCTCTCGAGGTGATGATGGGAACTAGAGAAACCAAGAATCCAATCCATCTACTAGTTATGGAATTGTGTCTTTATAATAGAGAGTTCTACTTATCTAGAGTTTTTGATTTGCTTTATGTGTGCTCATTTTTTATCTATGTTGTTGCATGTGTCTTAGAAAACTTGGTGTATTACTTGGTTGATAAAATCAAAAAGAAGAAACGTTGAATCTAAATTTATTCTCTATTAAAAATTACATTAAACCCTTAACCCTAAACTAAAACTTAAACCCTAAACCTAAAAATTAAACCCTAAACTCTAAACCTAAAAACCTAAACCTAAACTAAAACCCTAAAAAACCTAACTTAAACCCTAAAAATAAACCTAAACCTAAACCTATACTAAACCCTAAACCCTAAAACCCTAAACCCTAAACCCTAAACGCTAAACCCTAAATCCTAAACCCTATACCCCAAAACTAAAAATCTAAACCCTAGACCCTAAATCAAAAACCCTAGAAAACTAAAAACCTAAACCTAAACAAATTAAAACCTAAAAATAAAATAAACAAAAAAACCTAATCAAAAATAAAATAAAACCTTAATAAAAACCTAAACCTAACCCTAAACCTAAACCAAAAAGAAAAATAAAATAAAAGTAAGAACTAAACTAAAATATCATAAATAAAAACTTAAACTAAACTAAAAAATAAAAAACCTAAATAATATATATATATATATATATATATATATATATATATATATTTAAGCAATAAACCTAAAAAAAAATAAATTAGAAACTAAATAAAAATCAAAACATCATAAATAAACCTAAAAATAAAACTTAAAAATAAATTAAAAATAAAATCTAAACCCTAAACATAAAATAAAAATAAAATAAACTTAAACCTAAACTAAAATAAACTAATCTAAAATAAATAAAACCTAAGATTAAACCCAAACCTAAACTAAATAAAAAAAATAAACTAAAAATAAACCTAAACCTAAACTAAAAAATATAACCTAAAAATAAACTTAAAATAAAAACTTAAAACCTAAACCTAAAAAAATAAATAAAAACCTAAACCTAAACCTAAATATAGAAATAAAAACTAAACCTAAAAAATAAAATAAAAATAAAACTAAACTAAAAAATAAAGCTAAACCAAAATCTAAAATTAAAAAAACACTAAATTAAATAAAAATAAAAATAAAAAATAAATCAAACTAAAATAAATAAAAAATAAACTAAATAAACCTAAGCTTACTTGTTTAATTAACTTTAAGAAAAAATTAAAAAAATTAAAAATTTAAAAAAATCCTAACGCTAAAACCTAAACCCTAAAACTAACCCTAAACCCTAAACCCTAAAACCTAAAACTCAAAACCCTAAAAGCGAAATCTTAAACCCTAAACCATAAACCCTAAATCCTAAACCCTAAATCATAAACCCTAAAACATAAACTTTAAACTATAAAAACCTAAAAAGTGAAACCTAAACTAATTAAAACCTGTAAAGAAAACTAAAAAACATAAACTAAATAAAATAAAAAATAAAATAAAATAAAAACCTAAGCTAAAACCTAAACCTAAACCTAAACCTAAAAAAAAAAGAAAATAAAAAATAAAAACTAAAATAAAATAAAATAAATAGAAACCTAAACTAAACTAAAAAAACCCTATAAATAAGAAACCTAACTAAAATAAAAACTAAATATAAATTAAAAAAATAAACCTAAAATAAAATGAAATAAAGACTAAATAAAAACTTAAACCTAAACCTAAAAAAAAAAACCTAAACCTAAAATAAAAATAAAATAAGCCTAAACCGAAACTAAATAAACAAAACCTAAACCTAAATCTAAACCTAAAATAAACTAAACCTAAACCTGAACCAAAACTAAATAAAACAAAATAAACTAAAAATAAACCTAAACTAAAAAATAAAACATAAAAATATAAAATAAAACCTAAACCTAAACCTCAAAATAAAATAAAATCCTAAAAAACCTAAAATTAAAAATAAAAAACCTAAACCTAAAATAAAATAAAAACAAAAAAACAAAAAATAAACATAAACCTAAATCTAATAAAAATAAAAATAAAAATAAACATAAACCAAAACCTAAACCTAAAAAAAAAACTGAAATAAAAATTGTAAACAAAAATAAATAAACTAAATTAAATAAAAATAAAAATAAACTTAAATAAAAAATAAAATAAACTAAAATAAATAAAAAACAAGCTAAATTAACCTAAACCTACCAGTTTTCTTAATTTAAGAAAAAAAAAATTCTCTAACCCTAAAGCTCAAACCCTAAAATTAACCCCTAAACTCTAAAACCCTAAACCCTAAAACCCTAAACACTAAACCCTAAACCCTAAACCTTATTACCCTAAACCATAAACCCTAAACCCTAAACCCTAAAGCCTAAACCCTAAAAACCTAACAACCGAAATCTAAACTAAATAAAACATAAAAATAAAATAAATAAATAAAACCTAAACCTAAATAAAATATAAAATAAAATAAAATAAAAACTTAAACTAAAACCTAAACCTAAACCTAAACCTAAACCTAAACTTAACCCTAAAAATAAAATAAAATTAAAGTTAAAAACTAAACTAAAATAAAAACCTAAACTAAACTTAATAAAATAAAATAAACTTGAAAATAAAAAACCTAAATAAAATAAAAAATAAATGTAAAATAAAAATTAAATAAACTTAAAATAAAAACTTAAAGCCTAAACCTAAAAAAATAAAATAAAAACCTAAACCTAAACCTAAAAATAAAAAATAAACCCTAAACCCAAAATGCAAAACCCTAAAACTATCCCTAAACCTAAAACCCAAAACCTACAACCTTAAACCAATAACACTAAACCCTAAACCCTAAACCCTAGAAAACTCAAAACCTTGAACCCTAAAAACCTTAACCTAAACTAAATAAATCTTAAAAAAGAAATTAAACCTAAAAAAAAGAAACTTAAATAAAATAAAAACTTAAACTAAAATATAAACCTAAACCTAAACCTAAAAATTAAATAAATTTAAAAATAATAACTAAACTAAAATAAAATAAATAAAAACCAAAATTAAACTAAAAAATATAATAAACCTAAAAATAAAAGTCCTAAATAAAATAAAAACTAAACATGAATTAAAAATAACATAAACTTAAAATAAAATAAAACTAAAACCTAAACCTAAAAATAAAAAAAAAATAAACCCAAAAGTAAAACCCAAAAAAAATAAAATGAAATAAAAGCTAAACTCTAATCTAAGATAAAATAACCTAAACCTAAAATAAATGAAATAAAATAAATCTAGTCCTAAACTGAAATAAACTAAACTAAAATAAATAAAACCTAAACTTGAACCTAAAAATAAAAATTTAAAACTAAAGCTTAAAAATAAAATAAAAATAAAAATAAATTAAAAAATAAAACTAAACATAAACCTAAATAAAAACAATAAACTAATATAAAAAAACTAAACTAGTAATAAATAAACAAAACTAAATAAAAAATAAAAAATACACCTAAAAAACTAAAATAAATAAAAATAAACAAAAATAGACTAAATAAACTAAATAAACCTAAATCTATAAATTCTATAATAAACCCTAAACCCAAGACTAACCTAATAATAAACCCTAAAACCCTAAAACCCTAAACCCTAAACCCTAAACCCTAACCAATAAATCATAAACCCTAACTAATAAATCATAAACCCTAACCCTAACCATAAACCCTAAACCCTAAACTATCCCTAAATCCTAAGCCCTAAACACTAAAGCCCCAAACCCAAAAGCCTAAACCCTAAACCCTAAGCCCTAAACCCTAAACCCTAAAATCCTAGACACTAAACTAACCCTAAACCCTAAACCATAAACATTAAAAACCCCAAACCCAAATTCCTAAAATATAAACCCTAAACCTTAAACTAACCTTAAACCCTAAAGTCTAAAACCTAAATGATAAACCCTAAAACCTTAAACCCTAAACCCTAAATTAATCCTAAACCCTAAACCTTAAGTCCTAAAAGCCCTGAACCTTAAAGCCTAAACCCTAAACTATAAACATTAAACCCTAAAGTAACCCTAAACCCTAAGCTAACCCTAAACCTTAAACCCTAAACCCTAAACCCTAAAACCTAAATGATAAACCCAAAACCCTAAACCTTAAAAACCCTAAACCCTAAAAACTTTAAACCTTAAACCCTAAACACTAAACCCTAAATCGTAAACCCTAAACCTAAACCCTAAACTCTAAACCCTAAGCCCTAAATGCTAAACCCTAAACCCTAAAATGCTAAACTCTAAATTAACCCAAAACTATCCCAAAACTCTAACCCTAAATCCTAAACCCTAAACCTTGAATAAAGATGTCATTAGGAGTAGATTTAAAGAATGACCTAATCCTAACATAGTTATGGTAGCTAAAGAAAATGTCTTCAAGAGACTTTCCCTTGGCTATTAGAGATTCAAATATTCTTAACCTTAACTCTAAATCATATTATAGTTTAATGTAGCATCATATATTGATTGTAGTGATGTGTTTCTAGATGTTATAAGATGTTTTGAAATGTTTTAGTATATTATGGTATTATTTCCTATGGTCTGTATTAACATAAATCATAAAAATATTGATTTAATAAATAAGATGATGAAATTTATTAAATTTGTAGTGGGAATTAGGTTGTAGTACTAAAGGTGTGCTATGCCACTTGTAGTATAAAAAGTAAGATTTTATGTTCAAAATAAATATTATATGTTGTAGCATAGTATAACATCATATATCATAATATATTATTTTGCATTTTAAACTTTTAGTATTTTACATCATGTAGTCAGCACTAGCATTATTTATAAAAATGTTGATTTAGACTTTAAAATGGTGGAATTTGGCCAAAGTCGTAATAGGTAGAGCATGGCATCATAATTTGTTGTTTCTAAAATATATAGTTTTTTTATTATTTAGACAAATTTTATGTTTTTTTTATCTTAAGCAATCCCTTGTGATGTAATATGCAATATAATATAATATAATATGTTATAGAGTATTATAATATAGGATGCCATAACGTAGTGTAGCATCATGCATTATAGCATAATATTGTGCATTACTACTTATTATTTAGCATATTTTAGTTTGTTATAGTGAAGTAGTAGAGTTTGTACGGTATTCATAAAAAATACTGATTTATCGAGATGATGGATTTGGCCAAATTTAAGGTAAGCTTTAGGGAATATCATTGTGTGCTATGGTGTGTCATTTAATCAAAAGAATGGAAATATGCATTCAAAATAAATGTTCACTTTTCAACCAAAATTTTATAAATTTTTTGCTTAAAGTGATTCATTTCAAGGTATAATGTAAGATAATATATTATATGAAAGCATATTAAAATATAATATACATAACAATATAACTTCACATATATATGAATGTGGGGGTGTGTTACTAAATCTTATTGTATATTTTAGTATGTTTCACTTTCATTATAATTCTTTGGGTCAAAACTCACAAAAATGTTAATTTGAAGGTTGAGATGGAAGAATTTGGCTGAATTCACACCACACACCAAGAAGCAAAACCAAAGTTATGCTATTTTATATCATTTCTAATAGCAAAATTAATAATTTTACATCCAAATTGAACATTATTCATATTTTGAGAAAATTTTATTATTAGTTCCTTTTAAATGATTCTAATGAGGTGTAATGTTAGACAATATATTATATTATATCAAATTATAATATAACATCATATATTATAATATAATATAATGTGTTAATTCACACAATAATATGTTTAGTATGATATTGTATAGTTAGTTTGAGCTTGCACCATCACAAATCATAAAATGTTGATTGCAATGTTAAGATGATGTAATTTGAAAAAAATACAATGTTAGGCTTTTGATTGAAGTATTAAAGGTGTGCATAAGAGAAGAAATAAGACTTGATGAGAATTCCATTTCAATGACATAGAGGGAGATCCGCTAGGGGATCACACATGCATTGAACAAGATATGTGAGGGGTCTATGTCGAGGCATAGAAGAAAAAAATCTATTGGGGATAAGGTTTGAATTTGATTTGATTATATAATTTGTGGAAAGAAGATCCTCTAGGGATAAGAATCTATAATCCACCAGGGATTAAGCTCGATTCAACTTTAATTTGATTTGTTTTAGTTTATGTGGAGGCATATCTGCTAGAGATATGGGCTCGAGTCCACTAAGGATTGGGTATATGAACTTTCCATTAGGGAAGTAGCTTCAAGCTATTCTCTAAGAATTGGTATTTGAGTTTGATTTCATAGATTTATTCCAGGATGTATCCACTAGGGATAAGAGTTTGGTTAGATTTCTTTAATTTAGACTCTACTAGGGGAGTTAGTTTAATTTGGCTCCACTGGGAGGTTGGTTTTGAATTTTATTTATTTGCTTGACTTATTTATATATGATTTGGGGCTCCACTAGGGAAAATCAAATTGGGTTTAATTTAATCTAAGTTAATGTATGGACCAAGTCAGTGTGAGATGGATCCATAGAGAAGGGGTTATATCAGTCTTGACCTACCACAGGTTTACAAATCCAAAGGAATAGTGTATTTGTGGGATAGAGCTAGCCAACCTAAAGGGTTTCCTTTAGGTGTGCATTGATTATGCTTGGAAGAATGTGAAACATACTTACATCTTCTGAAGCGAGGAATAATCGTTGGAGTGGCTTGTTGGATGCACAACAAATTGAACCTGACCTAGGGTGACTACTGAGTGAATGTCACTGGGGACTTCTATCAACTTAAATTCATGTGATTTATGTGGTTTGCTTGGTTTAGTTTAATTTTGAATTGAGGGAATATTCGTTGGGGGTGCGAGCTCGATCAAATTTGATAGATTTAATTTATGTACCATGTTAGTGTGAGATGGACCCACTGAGAAGGGGTTATATCAAACTTGTCTTATCTCAGATTTAAAAATCCAAAGGGATAGTCTACTGGCCGCAACAGAGCTAGCCAAACTAAGGGGTTGCCTTTCAGTGTGTAACAATTATGCTAAGAAGAAGGCATAGTAGGCTTACATCTTCTAAAGCAGGGAACAACCATTGGGGTGGCTTGTTGGTAGCACAACAAATCAAACCTGACTTAAGGGTGACTACTGAGTGAATGCCAATGGGACTTATACTAACTCAAGAGTAGTAAGGCAATTTCTATAAGGAGTTTTGCTGACACTGCCCTAAAGATAGGATGTCTTCTTAGGAAAAGGTACCGTTAAGGGTGTCCTCATAATCCATAAGTGAATATATATTTTGTTTATATGTTTGCATGGACCCTATTGGTGTGCGAGGGACCACACTAAGAAGGAGCTATGTCAACCTTGACCTATCTTAGATTTAATGGACCAAGGGAAAATCTACACAAACATAGGACAAATTCTCTAACCACATGGGCAGTTACTAGGAAAGGGGAACTGTCCAATCTAGTGTAACTCGGGTAGTGTCTAAATGGGGTCACAAAGGATGTGATCTAAATATAGTGCCCACAGGAGAGGTGCTACTAGGGGTGTTATCCTAAGTCCTAGAAATGAAAGCCTATAAGTGTATGGTGGGAAACTAAAGGATAAAGCCTAGCAAACTTACATCTGTCATGAGTGGTGTATCCTAAGGTTCCAGAACCAACCAACCTAAGGTGTATCTATCAGCATGAGAGATGTATCCATTAGCATAGTGAGAACCAACCAACCTAAGGTGTCCGTCGGTGTGCAACAATCAATATATAAAGAAAGCATGTAGACTTACAACTTTTCAAGTGGAACTGATCATTAAGATAGTCTATCGTTAGTAGATCTATTATGACTAGACAACTGCTGATCCCCGGTGGGGACTAGACCCAAACTTGAAGCAAGAGGGAAGGAGCTAGGGAACTTATCCTAAAACTCAAATATACTCAACCCAATTAGTGCATGAAGGCTAATCCAAGAAGAAATCATAGCAGACTCACATCCTCTTAAATGAAACCAACTTGAGGTAGCGTACTGGTCACATAGGAAGGCCTACCAAATTAACAAGGCGCTCATTGGTGTGTAGTGGTCATGCAAGTAAGAAAAGCATAGCAGACTTACATCCTCCAAAGAAAGAAGACCACTAGTGACACTAGGTGGTAGCACATCAACCACCTAGAGAAGCTACTAAGTGAGTGTTGGGGGCATTATCTCAACTAGTAGACCAAGAAAAAAAGATATGTGTTTGTTTTATAACTTTATGTGTAGTTTTGTGTGTTATGAAGGATAAGACATCACTTGGGTTCCTTACACCTACCTAAACACATCGTATAGATTCAAAATAAGAATACTTTCAACATGGAAGAGATTGAATTCAAAATAAAAGTTTCATTGATGATAATTATTTTTAAACATAATTTATAATATTTCTTTAAGTAGAGCCCATTGATTGGAAGCATTGGGCGCTCTCCCTTATGATTAATAAGTTGATAAGATCCTTCTTGGTAAGCCTTCTTTATTACAAAATGGCCTTCCTAAGTGGGTTCAAACTTGCCTCCCATTTTACGACAGGCAACAATCGGTCTTGTTAGAACTAAAATAAGCTCTCTTACTTGAAAAGTTGTAGATGTGCCAATTTATTATTTTGAATCATTTTAGCTTTGTACAACTCGAGATTTTAGCATGCCCACAGATGTCTCTCCTCCAAACCTTTGAGCTTTTCTAACCGCAACTTGGTGTTCTGCTCTATTGTGACCTTACTATCCACAACTATCCTTAGTGATGGTAGTTGGATTTCTAATGGTAGAATAGCTTCGGTCCCATACATTAAAGAGAAAGGAGTAGACTGAGTTGGAGTTTTTATATGTGGTGCGGTAGGACTACAAAGTTTCAACTAACTGGTCATGCCACTATCCCTTATTTTTGTCAAATGTCTTATTTAGTATTTGGATGAGAGATTTGTTGAAGGATTCTGCTAAGGCATTTTTCTTTGCGTAGTTAATGGTAGAATATTTCTAATCTATATTGTATCTCTAGGAAAAGTTATTGATCTCGGTGCTCTTAAATGCAATATCATTATTAGATATAATTCATTGAGGCACTCTAAACCTATATATGATATGGTTCCTTAAAAGCTGAAGCACATGCTGAGCTGTGCTCTAAGTGGAATGGCCTTCACCCATTTGGAAAAGTAGTTAGTAGCAGCTAAGATGAACCGATGACCCTTGTAAGAAGGATGATCAATCAGACCCACTATGTCGGTATCCCAACACTCGAATGGCCATGAGGCCAATGTAGGATGTAGAATGTTGGGTGGTTGGTGTAGGACCACACCATGTATTTGACTTTGGTGGCATCTCCTAATCGTATCCATGCAATATTTTATCATCGATGGCCAGCAGTATTCTATTCTCTTGATCTTGGCTTTCTTCTTCAGACCGAATTAGTTAGCTCCACATAATCCTAAGTGTACCTCAGTCATGATTTTACGGGCTTCATTCTTGTCTAAATAATGTAACCACATATGATCGAAAGACCGCTGGTATAAGACACAATCCATAAGAGCATAAGAAAGTTCTCTCTGCATCTTCTGATGGGCTTGGGATAGTTTTTCTTTATCTAGGTAATCCATGAATGGTTGCCTCTAATCTAACTCCTCATCCTTCATGGCAATGGCAACCTTCCCTTCAAGAGAGTACTTTTAGATGAGTTCAATATCAATAAGGGATGAGATTTGTCTATTTTGGACCTTTAATGATATGGACTCATCATTTGAACATCCCAACTCCTTCAAAAGCTTGGCTAAAGCATACACTACAACATTCTCTCCTCGAGGAATCTTAAAAATGGTAACCTTTGGGATTTAGGACAATAACTCCTAGTGTACTTATGGTAGTCATCAAGCTTGGGCTTTATAACCTTATAGGACCCTACAATTTGGTTGATAACTAGCTGAGAATCCTCGAAGATGTTAATATTCTAGATGCTTAGAGTAATGGCTAGCTCCAGACTGGCAATTAGAGCCTAATATTTGGCTTCATTATTGGTGCAAGGATTAGATAGATGATATGAGAATCTCATCACATTGTAATTCAGAGTTAAGAGAACTATTCCTACCACTACCTTTCTTGGAATAGTAGATTATGGTTCTTATCCTTTTTGAGAGTAAGCCACACCATCAAAGTACATCTCCTAGTAGTGAATTATAGTATCCCCTAAGTTCATGATTTATTCATCGGGGTGATCATTATTAATCCGAGAGTCAATAGGAAGTGGATGTGCTGCTAAAAAAATCCACTAGCATTTTTCCTTTCACCAGAAGGAGGGGTACAAAGTTAATGTCAAACTGTGAGAGGATCATAGACCGTCATGCCAACTATCCTGATAACATCGGCCGTGTCATGAAATACTATAGTTGATTGATCCTAGATATCAAGTTCACCTTATGAGAAAGCAAATAGTGTTGTAACTTTTGGGATAGAAAGATTAAAGCTAGGAAATACTTCTCAATGGGTGGATAATTAGCCTCAGTAGAAATTAGATGATTGTTGAGGTAGTAGAGTGCATTTTCCTTCCCTTCATCATTGGCTTGGACCAACAAAGCACCAAAGGAGTCATCTAACGCAGCAGTCTAAAGTATCAGTGGCTTGCCTGAGATAGGGGCTGCTAGAACCAGCGACATCACCAAGTAATGCTTGATGTCTTTAAAGGCATGCTCACACTTGTCATCTCACTTGAACTTGGCATCCTATTTGACAAGTGCTGAGAATGGCTGACTTCTTCTCGATATGTTGGATATAAAGCGTCTTAGATATGCCAACCGCCCTTGGAATGATCTGAGTTGAGTTAAAATTTTAGGGGGTGGCATTTTTAATATTGCTTTGATCTTCTTCGGATCAATTTCAATTCCCTGGTGTTGGACAACAAATCCAAGGAATTTCCCTAAAGCAACTCCAAATTCACACTTCAGGGGGTTCATTTTGAGGTTAAATTATCTTAACTATTCAAAAATTACTCTCAAGTCAATAAGATGGTCTTCCTTTTCTCTAATTTTGACCATGAGATCATCGACATAGTAGTTGAATTGATGATGAATGAGTTCATCAAAGATTCGAGTCATAGCCCGCTGGTATGTAGCATTGACATTTTTAAGGCTGAAAGGCATGACCTTATAGCAATAGATTCTGATCAGGGGTTCTAAAAGTAGTGTTTTTTCATCTTCATGGGCCATCTTTATTTGGTTATATCTAGATGAGTCATCCATGAAAGAGAAGACTATATGAGATGAGGAAATTTACACCATCAGCTTTAAGATTGGTAGTGGAAATTCATCTTTTGGACATGCCTTATTTAAATCCCTAAAATCGACTCATATGTGAATTTGGCCAATCTTTTTCTTAACTGGGATGATGTCAAGCAACTGTAGGGTATTTTGTTTGAATGAAGCCAACATCAATCTTTCTTTACTTCAAAAAATAACATGTTGTTCTATGTCTAAGTATGCATCTAGAAGCTTTGATGGTATTTTGCTAGTTTATGGACCGCTATGTCAGGAGCCAATCCAGGCATCTCTTCATAACTTCATGCCAAGTAGTCCTTAAACTCAGTCAATAGCCTAAATAAGTCAGTGGTTTCAATTTCATTTAATAAAGAATTGATGTATGTTGGGTGTAGATCTTCTTTAGTTCCCAAGTTGATTTCCTTGAGCTCGTTGATGGTTGACTTGATCTCTTCTTCGAACACTAGTGGTGCATCTTTGACTTCAAAATAACTGATCATTTGAAATTTCTAAGCAGCCCTCATATGATTTAATGTGATTTGAAAAGGACCTATCTAATTCCAAATAATTGAACAAGCAATCGCCATCATCGACCGACCATGTATCAATTAGTCCTTATTTTGATTAAGAGCTTTTGCATTTATTCTTCCATATTCTTTCGAAGTAGTCTGATCTGTGCTTTGACAAAGTATGTGGGATTAACCCATTCTTTCCTAAATTTTGAATATAAGGCAAGTACCAATCAAAAAGTAATTCTATTAAATCATTATATGAATTATCATCAAGTTCTACATCAACTTCCTGACTTGAGAATGATGCCCAAAGAACTGAGTCTTCACACCATGAATGACTTAGCTTCTTTAACTACCAAACCCTTAGATTTTTGAGAGGAAAGTGGGGATAGAGCTAAGGTTTCCAATTGATGCCTAACTATTTCACATATAGAATGGGATACACTTATGCTTTGCTTTGGAGCCCGATGTTCATCGCTATCTAGCTTAAGTGTCACCTCCAAGGAAATCTACTATTGAAAAGAGATGGATGGTGTGCTAATAATATAAGACTCATCCTATGAATTAGATTCTAAGTCTATATGGATAACAGGTGTACTCCTGGTGGCTAGGACATATCTTCTATTGGATGGCCAATAAGGAGGTTTTCCACCCCCGAGACTACCTCTGACTAACCTCTTCCTCTGCCTGGTGGAGGTCAGGCCGTCCTACCCATATGTTCGAATGATGTAACGAAATGTGGGTGGAATCTAATGTAATTCTCCACTTCCTCCTCCAAGTCTATTTTCTCTCCCTTTTATTTTTTTTCATTTTCTCTTTTCTTTTCTTTTTCTTTTTCTTTCCTTTTCTTTTTTTCTTTTATTTTAAACCCAACCTCATGACTGTAAATGGTTTGAGATCTCCTTGACACTAGATGATCCCACCTCTCACAAACCTCATACACTGATGTAGAGAGAATGGAACTATGTTGTTCTCATGTATCCATGATCTTCCAAACAAAGCATTGAAAGATGTATCTGAGTCTATAATGTGATACTTAGCTTCGGTCTTCCAATCATCTATCTCCAAGGGCAACACTATGGAGCTTACGGCCTATTGACCTCACTTTTGGAGTGCGGCTTTAATCTTCCCATCTTAGACTTAGGAGTCTTCTAAAAACTAAGACTTCCCTAGTCATAAGACACTTCTAACAATTAGGTAAACACTTAACCTAAGCCTAAAGACTTAGAAGGGTTAACCATAGGATTAGGTTATGCTTTAGGGATTAGGATAATCCACTAACCATACAACCCAAATCCAATCCATGTTCAACTTCTCAAACTAAACCTCAAGTTCAATTCAAACATCAAATTCAAATCCAAATCCAAACCCAAAACACTAAATGATTGAAGCCCATGATCAAATCCAAACTTGAAACCCTTCCTAAGCCATATGACCTATCCCATGGACTTAGCCAAATCATAATCCAAATCAATCCAAAATCAATTGATATTCTCATAATCAATTTATATCTTCAATCATCTTCCTAAATATAAATCAAATCTATATTAAAATGATCAAACTAAATTAAACTAAATCAACTTAAATCAAAACCATTCCTAAGCCATAAGACCTATCCCATGGACTTAGCCAGATATTAAGCCAAATCAAGTCAAACTCAGTTAATTTTCTCAAGAATCAATCATATTTTCAAGCATCTTCACAAATTTAAATAAAATATACTTTTAAATCATCAAAACTAAAGCAAACCAAATTAGACCAAATCAAAATCCAAACCTAAGCCACATGACCCAACTCCATGGACTTAAATAAATTTATTCATTCCAAAACCCAAATTAAATTGATTTTCTCATGAATCAATCATACCTTCAATCATATTCACAAAAATTAATAAAATCTACAATCATCAAGCCAAACCAAAATCAACCCAAGTCAAACCAAACTTAACCCTTTTGACTTGAAATGTTCAAATGAACCAAAACCCATTTGAACCCAAGCAAATTGTAATTGAATTTATATATCAATCCCAAATCCATATATAAATTAAACTAAATCAAACTCAACCCAAAATCAAGCCAACTAAACCCAATTGGTCCACTTGACCCAAAGTGGCCAATTTGACCTATTTGAGTGAAGTTCTAATCCTACCCAAATTAGATTGAACCAAGCCCATCAAAACCTCCCATCATGATTATTGATCAGCCTAAATTGATCAATTGTCACAAATTAGGTCAAGCCAAGTCAACTTAATCATTTGACCAATTCAACCCCTTCACCAATATGAACCCAAACTAGTGAAATTGGAACCTATGGCAAATCCCTTGAAACGAATGATTCATACCAAATCAAAATCAATATTTGAGTATGACTTGACCTTTAATTGAGTCAAACCAAACCAAATTAGCCCTCTTGATCGAGTTGACCCAAATTGAACTAAAAGATTAAATAGTGTCAAATCAAAATATAAACCAAATTGATTGCAACAAATGTCTCAAGTTACTCCAAATTGATTGTTTAAGTTGACCAAAGCCATGATTGGACCCAATTGAACCCAATTGGCCTACTTAGCCCAAATTGACCTAAAGGGTCAAGTTGCCTAAATTAAAACAAAATCCAAACTAATTGAAACCAAAGCCTACAATCATTTTTAATCTGTTAACTAAACCCAAACCAACACTACCCAAGCCAATTTGGCTAATTTGGTCAAATTGGTCAACTTAACCCATTTGACCCAAATGAATTCAAATGAGCCAAAATAAAATCTAAGCTAAACTAAACCAAACCAATTGAACCAGAACATCCCAAATGATCAAATGAACTTCACTCAACCCTTAGTTTGACCTAATTTGACCAATTGATCAACTTGACCCAACCTAACCCAATTTGACCTAAATGTGTCAAATTGAGTCAAACCTAACCAAATCAACTCCAATTGACTTGAAATTTGGGCTAACCCACTTCTGGCTCATTTCAAATCTGTCCAATTCAAATTCAATGCTAAATGATCATTCTATGCTTGGGTCAAGGGCATCACATGAGAAAAATCACCCATGTAAGTTGTCAATTTCATTCCTTGGCCACTTGGTACTCTTCCAATGGTCCACCTAGGCACCTAAGACACTCCCCAAGCTGACCAAAGGGGTGGTTCGGTCAGTCATAACCCATGGGAGGTGAAATCACCTCACCCTTCCCATCAAGGCTTTTGAAACCCATAGGACACCAATGATTCCTCCTTGGCAGCCACCTCCACACCTTCAACCAACCAATCTGAGCCAACTCACCTCCTCCTTGCCGGCCATGACTCCCTGAGATGGCCGTATACACCCCTTCATTTCCACTTAAACACACACAAAGATTATTCCTTAGAGCCTTAGCTACCTTAGATGAGCTGCTAGAGCCATTTCCTAAGCACCTAAGCGCTTGTTCCTCGATTAGAAAATGCCATTCCCATCCATCCTGAAATAGGACACTCCCATTTCTGACCTAACTTCCCCATTTCTCCATCAAACTCAAATTAACATTTCACACTCTTTAGGCCTCCTTGCAATCATCTCCCAAGAATCTCGAACACTAGGTGGGACTTCGATCAAAGTTGAGCTCCAAATCATTCGTTCATGGCCTTCCGAGAGAACATCGAGGAATTGATCCAATTGTTACTCAACAAGGCTTCATCTCCACTAGATGAAGCTTCTTCAATAGTTCAAGCCGTTGGTCTTAAGCTTTGGTGAGGTATGCTTCCAAAATTGATCCTTTGGCAAAAATGGGTTGGAGCTTTTTGAAGAAAATGTTGCATCTCATGTGATCTTGACCATTATATCTCCTCTGATTGATGTCGAAGGGATCTTTTTGAGTTGATCCGAAGCTTGGGTATAAAGCATCAAACCCATTCTCCTCACTCGATGACGCGTTAGATCATGCACCGTTGTTCGTGATAACATGCATCATGATTAGATTCATTTGATCGATCTGATTTAATCCTATTAAGCTATGGGATTAATCATAGATGTTTGATTTTAGATCGAACAATGGACAACAAAGCGCATCCATCACCGCCATATAAGCACTCAGTCGGATAAGTTTTAAGTAGCCAAATCCCACGGTGTCTTGTGGAGAGCGCACCGCATCAGCGCGTCATGTGGCGCCAACAGGTTTATGCTTTAATTAGCTTTAATTAGCCTTAATTAATCATTTTTATTGGCTAAAACTTCTAAAAATTATAATAAAACATTGAGAAATAAAGAAAAATACAAATAAATACTCATTTTAAAGTTATTTAAGAGGAGAACTAATTAAAAATGATCTTCACTAATTTTGAATAGTAATTAAGGTTTAATTACAAAATTAATTAGCTTAATTACTCCTCAATTACTTGAGCAATTAATCCCAAATTTTGTTGGTTAATTTAATGGGAAGCTATCTCCCATGATTTTCTTGGGATTTATTGCTAGAAAATTGGCTAATTAAATCTTAATAACTCTTTAAGCTAATTAATGATTACTCAATCCCATGAAGAGTAACAAATTGGTTAACTAAGTTTATTAATCATTGTTCAATAGTAAGTAAACTAAGGAATAGGGTTGGGACCCCTTTCCCTAAGTTCATTTCACCTATTTTTAAAATGGAATTAATTAAGATTTAACTAATTAATTAAATCATTTAATCAAATTAAAATCATAATCACATCAGACCTTAACTAATTAAATCATGAGATTGATCTTTAAGTATTTAGTAACCCTAAACCAACCCTAAATCCTAAGCGAACCCTAAACACTAAGCCCTAAACCTTGAACCCTAAACTAACCCTAAACCCTAAGCTAACCCTAAACCCTAAACCCTAAACCTTAAACCCTAAAGCCTAAACCCTAAAAACCCTAAACCTAAAAGCCTAAACATTAAACCCTAAACACTAAACCCTAAAACCAAAACCCTGAACCCTAAAAACCTAAAAACCTAAACTTAAACTAAATAAAACTTAAAAAATAAAATAAATAAAAAACTTAAACCTAAGTAAAATAAAAACCTAAACTAAAACCTAAACCTAAGCCGAAACCTAAAAAATAAAATAAAATATAAAATAAGAACTAAAATAAAATAAAATAAATAAAAACCAAAACTTAAATAAAAATAAAATAAACCTAAAAATAAAGAACGTAAATAAAATAAAAAGTAAAAGTAAAATAAAAATAAAATAAACCAAAATTAAAATAAAATAAAAACTAAATAAAAATCTAAACCTAAAAATAAAACCTAAAAATAAATAAAAAATAAAATCTAAACCCTAAACAACAAAAAAAACCTAAACCTAAAATAAACAAAATAAAATAAACATAAACCTAAACTAAAATAAATAAAACCTAAATCTAAACCTAAAATAAACAAAACCTAAACCTTAAACTAAATAAAAGAAAATAAACTATAAATAAACCTAAACTATAAAAAACCTTAAAATAAACCTAAAATAAAAATCGAAAACCTAAACTTAAAAAAATGAAACAAAAATCTAAACCTAAACCTAAAAATAAAAAATAAAACCTATAACTAAAAAATAAAATAAAAATAAAACTAAACAAAAAAGTAAACATAAACCTGAACCTAAACTAAAAAATAAATTTAAATAAAACCCTAAACCTAAACCAAAAACCCAAAACCTTAAACCTAAAACCTAAACTCTAAACCATAAACCCTTAACCCTAACCCTAAAAATCCTAAACCTTAAACCCTAAACCCTAAACCAAAAACCAAAATAAACCCTAAACCACTAAACCCTAATCTAAATAAACCTTAAACTAAACCTTAAAAGCTTAAAACCTAAACCTAAATAAATAAATAAATAAAACCTAAACAAAATAAAAAATAAAAAAGAAACCATAATTTAAAACCTAAACAAACCAAAAAAGCAAGAAAAATAAAAAATAAAACTAAACTAAAATAAAATGTTAAAATAAAACTAAAAACCTAAACCTAAACTTAAAAATCTACCGCTAAAGCTAAACCCTAAACTAAAACCTGAAACCTAAACCAAAAACCTAAAACCTAAACCCTAAACCCTAAACCCTAAACCCTAAACTAACCATAAACCCTAAATCTAAAAAGAATAAACCCTAAAGCCTAAACACTAAACTCGAAACCCTAAACCCTAAACTTTAAACACTAAACCCTATACCCTAAACCCTAAACTTTAAACACAAATCATAAACCCTAAAAACCATTTACCACAAAGCCCCTACACCCTAAACTAACCTTAAACCATAAACCCTAAACCATAAATCCTAAACCCTAAACCCTAAACCCTACACCAAAACCCTAACACTAAACCTTAAACCCTAAACCCTAAAACCCTAAACCCTAAAACCTAAATACTAAAAACTCTAAACCCTAAACCTTAAACTCTAAAATAAAAAACCCTAAACTCTAAACCCTAAAAATCTTAGACCCTAAAGCCTAAACCTTAAATCCTAAACTAACCCTAAATCCTACCCTAACATTAAACCCTAAACCCTAAAAACTTGAAACCCTAAGGCCTAAACCTTAAACCTAAACCTTAAACTCTAAATCCTAAATTAACAATAAACCCTAAGCTAACCCTAAACCTTAAACCCTAAAAACCATAAGCACTAAAGCTTAAAAACTAAATCCTAAACCCTAAAAACCATAAACACTAAAGCTTAAAAACTAAACCCTAAACCCTAAACTTTAAACCCTAAACCATAAACCCTAAAACCATAAACCCTAAAGGCTAAACCTTAAACCCTAAACCCTAAATCTTAAACCCTAAGCTAACCTTAAACCCTAAATCCTAAACCTTAAACCCTAAAAACCCTAAAACATAAAGCCTAAACACTAAACTGTTAATCCTAAACCTAAACCCTAACCTTAAATGATAAAGCCAAACCCTAAACCCTAAACCCTAAAACCAACAACCTTAAACCCTAAACCCCAAACCCTAAACTTTAAACCCTAAAAATTGAAAAACTTAAACCTAAACTAAATAAAACTTAAAAATAAAATAAATAAAAAAACCTAAACCTAAAAAAATAAATAAATATAATAAAATGAAAAGCTAAACTAAAATTGAAACCTAAATCCTAAACACTAAACCATAAACCCTAAAAACTTAAAAACCTAAATCTAAACTAAATAAATCCTAAAAATAAAATAAATAAAAAACCTAAACCAAAATAAACTAAAAAAATAAAATAAAAAATAGCTAAACTAAAACCTAAACCTAAAAAAAGAAAATAAAAAAATAATAAAAACTAAACTAAAATAAAATAAAAAAACCAAAACTAAACTAAAAAAAATAAAAAACTTAATTAAAATAAAAACTGAACCTAAAATAAAAATAAAATAAACCTAAAATAAAAAAAATAAAAAACTAAATAAAAACATAAACCTAAAAAATAAACATAAAAATAAAACCTTAAAATAAATAAACAATAAAACCTAAACTGTAAACTAAAACAAAAACCTAACATAAAATAATAATAAAATAAATTTAAACCTAACCTAAAATAAATAAAACTTAAACCTAAACCTAAACCATAATTAAAATAAAATAAACTAAAAATAAACCTAAACCTAAACTAAAAAAAAAATCATAAAAATAAACCTAAAATAAATACCTAAAAACTAAACCTAAAAAAATAAAATAAAAACCTAAACCTAAAACTAAAATAAAAAAATACAACCTAAACTAAAAATAAATTAAAAATAAAACTAAACTAAAAAATAAACATAAACCTTAACCTAAACGTAAAAAATATACTAAATTAAAAAACCTAAACTAAAATAAATAAACTTAAAATAACTAAACTAAACTAAATAAAAATAAACATAAACATAAAGAAAATTAAAAAATAAAATAAATTAAAATACATAAAATCTAAACTAAATAAATGTAAACCTACCAGTTTACTTAATTTAAAAAAATAAAAAATAATAAAATAATAAAAACAAATAAAAAAACCATAAACCTTAAACCCTAAACACTAAACCTACAACCTTAAACCCTAAACCCTAAATGCTAAAACCCTAAACCCTAAACCTAAATCCCAAAACCCTAAAACCCTAAACCCTAAACCCTAAACCTTAAACCATAAAACCTACAACCCTAAACCCTAAACCCAAACCCCAAACCCTAAACCCTAAACCCTAAACACTAAACCCTAAATCCTAAACCCTAAAAACCTAAAAACATAAACCTAAACTTAATAAAACCATAAAATGTAATAAATAAATAAAAATCTAAACTTAAAGAAAATAATTAAATAAAATAATATAAAAACCTAAACTAAAACCAAAACCTTAATCTAAACCTAATCATAAAAACAAAAATTAAATTAAAAATAAAAATTAAAATAAATTAAAATAACTTAAAACCTAAAATAAACTAAAATATAAAAGAAACCTAAAAATAAAAAACTAAATAAAATAAAAACTAAATGTCAAATAAAAATAAAATAAACTTTAACTAAAATAAAATAAAAACCTAAACCTAAAAAATAAACTTAAAAATAAAAAAAATATAAATCCTAATCCCTAAACTAAAAAAAAAAACTTAAATCTAAAATAAACAAAATAAAATAAACCTAAACCTAAACTAAAATAAACAAAACTAAAATAAATAAAACCTAAACATAAACATTAAATAAACTAAACCTAAACCCTAAACTAAATAAAATAAAATATACTAAAAATAAACTTAAACATAAATTAAAAATTAAAACCTAAAAATAAAGCCGAAATAAAAATGAAAAAACTAAAACTAATAATAACATAAAAAACCTAAACTTTAAAAATAAAATAAAAATAAAAATAAATTAAAAAATAAACATAAACCTAAACCCAACCTAAAAAAATAAACTAAAATAAAAAACCTAAACTAAAATAAATAAACCTAAAATAAATAAATCAAACTAAATGAAAATCAAAATAAAATAAACTAAAAAAATAAATAATAAACTAAACAAACCTAAACCTATCGATTTACTTAATTGCTTTTTCAAAAGAAACCCTAAACCCTAAACCCTAAACCTACAACACTAAACGTACAACATACAACCTACAACTTACAACCTACAACCTTAAGCCCTAAACCCTAAACCCTAACCCCTAAAACCTAAACCCTAAAAGCATAAACCTTAAAACCCTAAATCCTAAACCTTAAACCTTGAACTCCAACCCTAAACACTAAACCCTAAACCCCAAACTCAAAACCCTAAATGCCAAACCCTAAACATAAACCTAAAGTAACTAACTAAATAAAAAAATAAACCTAAACCTTAAAACCTAATAAACCTAAACCTAAACCTAAACCCTAAGAATTGGTAGAACCTTCATGGCTAGAACATCATCATCAACCAGGCTCAATCTAGGTCTGGTGGTGGAGGCGATTGAGGAGGCAATGGTTATCATTGTGGTGGTAGGGTATCTATAGGTGTTGGTGAATATGGAGGTGGTGGTTGGAGCAGTGGTGATTATGGAGGAGGGAGGAGCGATGAAGGTTACAACCATGGTGGTGGTAGAATGAGAGATCAGTGATATGATGGTGGATCTAGCTAAACTCTAAACCTACAATCCTAAACTCTAAACCCTAAAGCCTAAACCCTAAACAACCCTAAACCCTAAAAAATAGTAAACCCTAAACCCTAAACCCCAAACCATAACCATAAACCCTAAACCCTAAAAGCATACCCTAAACCCTAAACCCTAAACCCTAAACCCCGAACCCTAAACCTAAACCTAAAGTAACTAAATAAATTAAAAAATAAACCTAAACCCTAAAATCAAATAAACCTAAACCTAAAACTAAACCTAAACCCTAAGAATGGGAAGAACATTAATGATAGGAACATCACCATCAACCAAACTCAATCAAGATCTAGTGGTGGAGGCAAAGGTGAAGGCTGCAGTTATCATAGTGGTGGTGGAGGATTTGGAGGTGTTGGTAGATATGGAGGTAGTGGTTGGAGAAGCGGTAGTTGTGGAGGTGGGAGGAGTGACGGAGGTTACAACCGTGGTGGTGGTGGAGGGAGAGAACGAGAATATGATGGTGGATCCAGCTACTCGAGAGGCTCAGGTGGTTTTGATGGGAACAGGAAAAAATGAAGAATGATCTATCTGATTTGCTACTTATGGAACTATGCCTTTGGTTTTGATTTATGTCGTTGCTTGTGTCTTAGAAAACTTGGGGTGTTACTTGGTTGATGAAATTAAAAAGAAGAAATATTGAATCTAAATTTATTCTATGTTAAAATAAAATAAAATCCAAAAACCCTAAACCCTAAATTAAAACTTAGACCAAAAACTTAAGCCCTCAACACAAAACCCAAAACCCTAAAATCCCTAAACCATAAACCCTAAATTTTAAAACTTAAACCCTAAATCCTAAACCCTAAACTCTAGACCCTAAACCCCAAACCCTAAACCCTAAACTTATGGTGGGTGCAATAATTATTTTTCTATTTTATTTGTTGGTTGTTAGATTTTTGGGTCTTATGTCTACTCGCTCGGGTTGTTTTTTTCATTTGTGTTTGCTAAACGCCGCATTTTATCACCTGATGTTTATGGTCTATTTAATCTGTTGCTATTTTTTCCATCTTGGTTCAGTTAGACTTGTGCATATCACTTTGATTATGATATTACCTACTTGGTTATTAACTTATGCATTGTCTATTCTGAATGGGTGGTTTTATGGCCAGCTAGCTATTATTTACTTCCTTGGTTGTTGGTTGAGTTGGATTATCGAGTTTTATGCCCAGCAAGCTGGTATAGGGGGTTGTCTCTCTGATTGTCTTTATTTGGTGTTATTTATGGTGGGGTGTAGCTTATTACCTGTGGCTTCTGGTCCAGGTAATCTGCTGTTGCATTCCCATCTTATTTCTGTTAGACTTCTACATTTTTGGTTGTATTTTGGGTTTGGGTTATGTTATCCCGCTTTACCTTTGTTATTTGTTAACTTCTGCAATGTTTATTCATAAAGGGGTTGTTAACATCTGCATTGCTTATTCGATTCCTTTCTAGGCCATATTCAGCAGGCCCGACATACAAGATTTCAACCAGTTGTATATTATTTCTATACTCTGCCTAGCCTTTTCTATTATTTTCTTGCGGTGGGTTTTCATGATGGCCTAATATTACTCTAGGCTCTGGTATTAAAAAGGTGGATCTGGTATAGATGGTTCATTTTCATATGTGTAGGGATTCTCATGCTATGGTGACTATATTGATGATATTTATCCAGCATGGGATCCCCTTTCCCATTCTGCTCTTTGCTATCCCCTTTTCTATAGTGTATATGGCTTTGTTTAGGTTTGTAAGCACTAAGGCTCATAAGACATTCAAAAAATGGCTGCTATCTTCCCTGAGGTTTGTAGGCTATGATGACTGTGATGATTACACTCCATTTTGGTTTGGTAGTAGCTCTTGTGATGTAACCCTTCCGCTGATGTTTGGATGCTCATATTTACATCTAGCCCAATTTGTGACTGAGCCTTCTTTCACACACTTCTCTATAATTTTTTCTCGCTTTATGTTGCTTTTAATTTTTCACTTTGTCTATATTGTTTAATTGTTCTAATTTTATCTTTCTACATTTTGCAGATGTATTTCTCTTTTTCTCTAAGTTTGCTCCCTAGTGCCATGCATTCTCTCATCCCAAGAGCTTTTAAGATCTATCCATTGGCTTATCTATGTTAATCATTTTGTATCTTTTGCTTTCTTTTCTCCTTTATTTTGCTTTTGCTTAGATAGAGATTTACTCTAAAGAGTGTAGCTCTTTGAGCAGTAGTTTTGGAGTTTATCCCCTGTTAAGGACCTTATAACCCTCTTTTTATGGCAATAAAATTCCCCCTATATGGGGTTTCCCAAAAAAAATAACCCTAAAGCCTGAACCCTAAACCCTAAAAAGCTAAAAATCTATACCTAAACTAAATAAAATAAAATACACTTAAAACAAACTTAAACCTAAAATAAAACATAAAACTTAAAAATAAACCTAAAATAAAAACCTAAAACTTTAACTAAAAAAAATAAAATAGAAACCTAAACCTAAACCTAGCCTAAACCTAAAAAATAAACTAAAATAAATAAACCTAAAATAAATAAATAAAAATAAACCTAAACAAAAATAAAAAATAAAATAAACTAAATAAACTAAACCTACCAATTTAAATTTTTTTTAAAAAAGCCCTAAACCCTAAAACTAATCCTAAACCCTAAACTTATAATCCTAAAGTTTAAACCCTAAAGCCTAAACCCTAAAAAACCCTAAACCATAAACCATAAAAAATACTAAACCCTAAACCCTAAACCCTAAACCCTAAACCCTACACCCTAAACCCTAAACCCTAAACCCTAGACCCTAAACCCTAACCCCAAACCCTAAACCCTAAAAGTATAACCCTAAAATGCTAAAACCCTAAACCCTAACCTTAAACCCTAAACCCCAAACCCTAATCCTAAACCTAAAGTAACTAAATAAATTAAAAGATAAACCTAAACCCTAAAACCTAATAAACCTAAACCTAAACCTAAAGAATGGGTAGAACCTTGACAGCAGGAGCATCACCATCAATCAGGCACAATTTAGATTTGGCAGTGGAGGTGAAGGTGGAGGTGACAGTTATCGTAGTGGTGGTGGGGGATCTGGAGGTGCTGATGGATATGGAGCTAGTGGTCGAAGATGTGGTGGTTATGGAGGTGGGAGGAGAAATGAGCTTACAACCATGGTGGTGGCAGAGGGAGAGATCGAGGATATGATGGTGCATCTCACTACTCGAGAGGTCAGGATGGTTTTGATGGGAACTAGAGAAACTAAAGAACGGTCGATCCAATCTGTTGCTTATGGAATTGTGTCTTTGGTTTTCCTCTATGACTGCTCATTTTTGATCTATGCCATCACCGGTGTCTTAGAAAACTTGGTGTGTTACTTGGTTTATGAAATAAAAAAAAAGAAATGTTGAAGCTGAATTTGTTCTCTATTAAAATAAAAAAACCAAAAACCAAAAACCCTAAACTAAAATCTGAACCCTAGACCTAAAACCTAAACCCTCAACCCTAAACCTTAAACAATAAAAACCATAAACCTTAAACCCTAAATCCTAAAGCCTAAATCCTAAATCTTAAACCCTAAACCCTAAACCCTGAATCCTAAACAATAACATGCTAAAAAATCTAAACCAAACTAAATAAAACCTAAAAGTAAAATAAATAAAAAAATATAAATATAAATAAAATAAAAACCTAAACTAAAACCTAAACTAGAACCTAAATCTAAACCTAAAAAAGAAAATAAAATAAAAAATAAAAACTAAAATAAAAACTAAAACTAAACAAAAAAGTTAAAAAACCTAAATAAAATAAAAATTAAACCTAAAATAAAAATAAAATAAACCACAAATAAAAAAAATTAAATAAAAACCTAAACTTAAAAATAAACCTAAAAATAAAACTTAAAAATAACTAAATAATAAAACCTAAACCCTAAACTAAAAAAATACCTAAACCTAAAATCAAAATAAAATAATCCTAAACCTAAACTAAAATAAATTAAACTAAAATAAACTAAACCTAAACCTAAACCAAAATTGTAAATAAATAAAATAAACTAAAAATAAACCTAAACCTAAACTAAAAAATAAAACATAAATATAAACCTAAAATTAAAACTTAAAACCTAAACCTAAAAATAAAATAAAAACCTAAATCTAAAACTAAAAGTAAAAAAAAATAAAACCTAAAGCTAAAAAATAAATTAAAAATAAAACTAAACTAAGAAATAAACTTAAACAAAACATAAACCTAAAAAATAAACTAAAATAAATAAACAAAACTAAAAAAATAAAAATAAACCTAAATAAAAATAAAAAATGAAATAAATAAACATAAACCTACTAGTTTACTTAATTAAATAATGATAAAAATAAAAATAAAAATAAATTAAAATAACCCTAAACCCTAAAACTAACCTTAAACCCTAAACCGTGAACACTAAACTTACTACTCTAAACACTAAACCCTAAACCCTAAACCCTAAAACCCAAACCCTAAACCCTAAACCTTAAACCCTAAATCTTAAATCCTAAAACCTAAAACCTACGACCTTAAACCCTAAGCCATAAACCCCAAACCCTAAACACTAAATCCTAAACCCTAAAAAGCTAAAAACCTAAAGCTAAACTAAATAAAACTTAAAAATAAAAAATAACAAACCTAAAACTAAATAAAATAAAAAATAAACCTAAACTAAGACCTAAACCAAAATAAAATCATAAACTAATATAAAATATAAACCTAAACTAAAACCAAAACCTAAACCTAAACATAAACCAAAACCTAAATGTAAAAATAAAATAAAATAAAATAATAAAAACTAAACTAAAATAAAATAAATAAAAACCTAAACTAAATTAAAAAATAAAATAAACCAAAAAATATAAACCCTAAATAAATTAAAAACTAAACATAAAATAAAAATTAAATAAAAACCTAAACCCTAAACTAAAAAAAACTTAAACCTAAAATAAAAAATAAAATAAACTTAAACTTAAACTAAAATAAACTAATCTAAAATAAATAAAACTTAAGCCCTATACTAAATTAAACAAAAAAACTAAAATAAACCTAAACTAAAATATAAAACCTAAAAATAAACTTAAAATAAAAAATAAAAAGCTAAACCTAAAAAAAAATAAAAACCTAAACCTAAACCTAAAAATAAAAAATAAAATCTAAACCTAAAAGATAAAATAAAAATAAAACAAAATGAAAAAATAAACATAAACCTAAACCCAAACATAAAAATAAGCTAAAATTATAAATATAAACTAAAATAAATAAACCTAAAATAAATAAACTAAACTAAATAAAAATAAAAAATAAATCTAAATAAAAAGAAAAATAAACTAAACTAAAATAAATAAAAAATAAACTAAATAAATATAAACCTACTAGTTTACTTAATTTACAAAAAAAAAACCCTAAACCCTAAACTGTAAACCCTAAACTTACAACCCTAAAACATAAACTCTAAACCCAAGGCCCTAAACCCTAAGAAACCCTAGACCCTAAACACTAAACCCTAAACCCTAACTCTATTCCTAAACCCTAAATTCTAAACCCTAAAATCCTAAACCCTAAACCCTAAACACCTAAAGCCTAAATACTAAACCCTAAACCCTAAATCCTAAATGCTAAACCCTAAACCCTAAACCCTAAACCATAAACCTAAATCATAAACTCTAAAACCCTAAACCCTAAACCCTAAACCATAAACTCTAAACCCTAATCCCTAAACCCTAAACACTAAAACCCTAAAAACCTAAACCTAAACTAAATAATCCTAAAAATAAAATAAAAAAATAAACCTACACCTAAATAAAATATAATAAATAAAATAAAATAAAAACCTAAACTTAAATCTCAAAATAATATAAAATAAATATAAATATAAATATAAATAAATAAAAAAAACTTAAACTAAGCTAAAAAAAAAAAAAACTTAAGAATAAAAAATCTAAATAAAAAAAAACTAAAAGTAAAATAAACTTAAAATTAAATAAAATAAAAACTAAAAAAAAACCTAAACCTAAGAAATAAACCTAAAAATAAATAAAAAATAAAACCTAAACCCTAAACTAAAAAAACCTAAAGCTACAAATAATAATAAAATAAAAAAATAAAATAAACTTTAACCTAAACTAAAAGAAATAAAACCTAAACCTAAACCTAAACTAATAAAATAAAATAAATTGAAAATATACCTAAACCTAAAATAAAAATAAAACCAAAAAATAAACTTAAAATAAAAACCTAAAACCTAATCCTAAAAAAATAAAATAAAAACCTAAACCTAAACCTAAAAATAAAAAATAAAACATAAACCTAAATAATAAAATTAAAATAAAACTCAACTAAAAAATAAACCTTAACCTAAAAAATAAACAAAAATAAAACACATAAACTAAAATAAATAAACTAAAAATAAATAAACTAAACTAAATAAAAATTAAAAATAAACCTTAATAAAAATAAAAAATAAAATAAACTCGGATAATCAAATAATGAACTAAATAAACTAAATAAACATAAACATACTAATTTACTTAATTTTTTTTTTTTTTGAAAAAACCTTAAACCGTAAATCCTAAACCCTAAATCCTAAACCCTAGACCTTAAATCCTAAACCCTAAACAATAAAACCCAAAACCCAAAACCATAAACCCAAAACCCTAAAACCCTAAACCCTAAACTATAAAGCCTAAATGATAAACCCTAAACTAACCGTAAGACCTAAACTAACCCTAAACTAACCCTAAACCCTAAGAATGGGTAGAACCTTGATGGCAAGAACATCACCATCAATTAGGCTCATTCTAGATCTTGCAGTGGAGGTGAATGTGGAGGTGGAGGCAGCGGTTATCGCAGTGATGGTGTGGGGTCTGGAGGTGTTGGTGGATATGGAGGTGGTGGTCAAAGAAGTGGTGGTTATGGAAGTGGGAGGAGCGATGAAGGTTACAACCATGGTGGTGGTAGAATGAGAGATCAATGATATGATGGTGGATCCCGCTACTCGAGAGGCAGGAGTGGTTTTGGTGGCAACTAGAGAACTGAAGAATGACTGATCTGATCTACTACTTATGGATCAGTGTCTTATAGTAGAGACAATTTTACTTATCTAAGGTTTTTGATTTGCTCTATGGGTGTTCATTCTTGATCTATGTCATCACTTGTGTTTTAGAAAACTTGGGGTGCTACCTGGTTGATAAAATCAAAAAGAAGAAATGTTGAATCTGAATTTGTTCTCTATTAAAAAAATCTTAAACCTTAAACCATAAACCCTAAACCCTAAACCCTAAACTAAACCCTAAACCTAAAATATAAACCCTAAACCCTAATCCCTAAACCTTAAACCCTAAACCGTAAACCTGAAAACCAAAAACCCTAAACATAAAATCCCAAACCCTAAACACTAAACCCTAAAACCTAAACCCTAAACCCTAAACCATAAAACCTACAACCCTAAACCCTAAAACCTAAACCCCAAACCCTAAAACTTAAACCCTAAACTAACCCTAAATCTTAAACTAAACTAACCCTTGGTTGTTAGAACTGATTAATACTCTACACTCTAGGTTTTGGTTTGTTTTGTTCAGCAAGTCTCTATTGAAGTTGTTGATTGCTTGGTGGAATTTGCTTTGACCCCCCTTATTGGTTTATTATATGCATATCATCTGAATTCATTGATCTACTTTATCTACTACTATTTTCTCCATCTTCTTTCAGTTAAACTTGTATCTCTTACGCTGTTTATCCTGGATGGGTGGCTTTATGGCAAGCTAACTGGTTTTTGTTGTCTTGGTTGTTTCTTATCTTGGATATTTGCTATCTTGGTTTTTGAGGACTCCTATGTTGGCTCCATCTTTGTTATAGGGACTGTGGTCCTATGTTCAAGCTATTTCTAACATTATTATTCTGATGGTTTTTGGTGATGTCATTCTGGGTTGTTGCCTTCCAGATACCTATTTTTATGCTCTATCTATTTGGTTATTAACTATTGCAATGTCTACTCGATTGAGAGGTTTTATGGCCAACTTGTCCCTTCCTATCTTGGATGTTGTCTTTAACTTTGTAGTTTTGGCTTGGTTATCCATTGCCTTTTTTTTTGGATTCTAATGTTGATACTCATTTGAATCAACTTTTTTATTTTTCTTCTGGTGGGTTCAAATGTTGCATTAACTATTTTGCTATTGGGGTTGGCTTTCTGAATGCCCTTGCTATTTATGCCTGGGCTGTTGTTCATCTCCTGATTATTGTGATCTACATTTTCTACTATTGTCTCTATTCTCATCTTGGCTCGATTAGGTTTGTGCAGCCATATGCACTATCTATTCTGAATGTTGCTGCCTTTTGCTGTCTTGCTCTCTTGGTTGTTTGTTGATCCGCTTATCCAATTTTGGTCCGAATGTCGCCATCGAGTCAGTAGCTCAATCGTCTTTACTTGGTGCTATTTTTGATAGGTTGTATTTCGTGGGCTATGTCCTTTACAATTACTTTTTCCTAATTATTGATGTGGATATTAATAAGGGGGTTGTTTCCTGGCCTAAAAGATTCATATATATATCATATGTTTGGGATGGTGTTAATTATAGGCTCATTGACTTGATTAGTAGGATTTCAACAAGTTGCCTCCTCTGCTATTTTCTTATGGAGAGATTATATGCTGGCTTTTTTCTCTTCTTGGATATGACTTTTCATGATGTTCTGACAAAGATGTTTCATTCTCATATGTTTATGTATTCTCATGTCAGGGTAACTATATTGATGATACTTTTCTTGAATGGGACACCTTATCCTTCAGCTCTTTGTAATTTCCTCTCTATATTAGAAATGGTTTTCTTTAGGTTTGTAGGTAATAAAACTCACAAGAATTTCAACAACTGACTGTTATGTCCTCACAGGTTTGTTGGCTATGATGGCTATGATGATCTCACTCCCTTTCGATTTGGTAGTAGCTCTTATGATGTAACCCTTCTGCTAAAGTTTGGATGCTCATATTTGCATCTGCCCCAACTTGGTGTGACTTAGCCTGAGCCTTCTCTATGACAATTCCTTACTATCATTCTCAGCTTATGTTGTTTTCATTTATCCTTTTGTCTGTATTACCTTAACTATTCTAATCACTTTCTTATTACATTTTTACAGGTGATTCTATCTTGTCCTCTTGCAGGTTTGCTCCATGCATTCTCACATCCTCTAGAGCATTTGCCCTAATCTTCCTTTATCTTATTATGTTAATCAACTTGTATCTTTTGATTACTTTAATGTCTTCTTTCGCTTTTGGATGTACTTAGATAGGGGATTTACTCCTTAGGCTGATTGTAGCTCTTTCAGCAATAGTTTTGGAGTTTATCCCCTTTAAGAACCTTGTAACCCTCTTTTTGTGGCAATAAAATACTGCCCCACCCCCAAAAAAAAAGCCTAAACCTTAAACCTTCAATTAAGAACCCCTTAGGAGTAGATCTAAAGAATGACCTAATCCTGACATAGTTATAATAGCTAAAGAAAATATCTTCAAGAGACTTTCCATTGACTATTTGAGATTTTAACCCTAAATCATATTATAATACCATATATTATAATATAATGTAACATCATGTATTTGAGCATGTAGTGGTGCATTTTTGGATGTGATTTGATGTTTTGAAGTGTTTTAGTATATTATGGTATTGTGCCCTATAGTCTATATTAATATAAATCATAAAAATATTGATTTAATAAATCAGATGATGAAATTTGTTAGATTTGAAGTGGGAATTAGGTTGTAGTACCAAATGTGTGCTACACCACTTGTAGTGTAAAAAGTAAGATTTTATGTTCAAAATAAATATTATATGTTGTAGCATAGTATAGCATCATTTATCATTATATATTATTCTCCGCATTATAAATTATTTTAGTATTTTACAATCATGCAATCGAGCCTACACTAGCATTATTTATAGAAATGTGGATTTAGGCTTTAAAATGGTGGAATTTTGCCAAATTCATAATAGATAGAGCATGGCATCATAATATATTATTTAAATTTAAAATATGTAAGTGATACGACTAATATATATATATTTTTATATTTAGACTAATTTTATGATTTTTTATCTTAAGCAATCCCTTGTGATATGATATGCAATATAATATAATATAATAAGTTATAGTGTATTATAATATAGGATGCCATAACATAGCATCAGCATTATAACATACTATTGTGTATTCCTACTTATTGTTTAACATATTTTAGTTTGTTATAGTATGATGTACTAGAGTGTATTGGTATAATTTATAAAAATATTGATTTATAGGTTGAGTTGATGGGATTTGGCCAAATTTAAGGTAAGATTTAGGGAACATCATTAGTGGTGTGCTATGGTGTATCATTTAATCAAAAGAATGGAATTTTACATCCAAAATAAATGTTCATTTTTCAACCAAATTTTATAAATTTTTTGGTTAAAGTGATTCATTTTAAGGTCCAATGTAAGATAATATATTATATCAAAGCATATTAAAATATAATGTTCATAAAAATATAACTTCATATATATAGATGAATGTGTTGTTGTGTTACTAAATGTTATTGTACATTTTAGTATGTTTTACTTTTGTTATAAAACATTCAGTCAAAACTCACAAAAATGTTAATTTGAAGGTTGAGATGGAAGAATTTGGCCAAATTCATGGGACACACAAATAAGCAACACAGAAATTATGCTATTTTGTACCATTTCGAATAGAAAATTAACAATTTTACATTCAAAATGAATATTATTCATATTTTGAGAAAATTTAGTTATTTGTTCCTTTTAAGTGATTCTAATGAGGTGTAATGTTAGACAATATATTATATTATAGAAAATTATAATATAACATTATATATTATAATATAATATATTTAGCATGATATTGTATAGTTAGTTTGAGCTTGCACCATCACAAATCATAAAATGTTGATTACAATGTTAAGATGATGTAATTTGAATGAATACATTATTTGGATTTAGGAAGTATTAAAGTGCATAAGAGAAGAAATAAGATTTGATAAGAATTACATGTCAAGGACATGGAGGGAGATCTGCTAAGGGATCACACATGCATTGGACATGACATGTGAGTGGTCTATGTCAAGGGCATAGAAGAAGAAAATTTGCTAGGGATAAGGTTTGAATTTGATTTGATTATATGATTTATAGAAAGAAGATCCACTAGGGATAAAAATCTATAATCCACTGTGGATTAAGATTGGAGGCACATCTACTAGAGATATGGGCTTGAGTCCAGTGGATCGGTATTTGAGCCTTCCACTGGGTGTTCTGCTATCCGCTATTAGGATTTGAGTTTGATTTCATAAATTTATTTGGGAATGTATCCACTAGGAATAAGAATTGGTTGGATTTCTTTGATTTAGACTCTACTAGGGGAGTTGGTTTAATTTGCCTCCAATGGGGAGGTTGGTTTTGAATTTGATTTGTTAGCTTGACTTATTTATATATGATTTGGGCTCCACTGGGGAGAAGGGTGTGATTTAACTCCATTGGAGAAAATCAAATCGGGTTTAATTAAATTTGTGTTAATGTATAAACCCTGTTGGTGTGAGATTGACCCACTTAGAAGGGGCTATATCAGCCTTGACCTACCTCAGGTTTACAAATCCAAAGGGGTAGTCTACTAGCTGGGAGGTAGAGCTAGCCAACCTAAAGGATTGCTTTCCGTTGTGCAACGGCTATGCTAGGAAGAAGGTGTAGTAGATTTACATCTTCCAAAGTGAGGAACAACTGCTAGGGTGACTGTTGGATGCATAACAAATCGAACATGACCTAGGGATACTACTAAGTGAATATCATTGGGGACTTATGTCAACTAAAAAGTAATCAAGATTAATTTTATCTTAATTTCATGTGATTTGACATGGTTTAATTAGTTTAATTTGATTTTGAATTGAGGGCATATCTACTGAGGATGTGAGCTAGGTCAAATTTGATAGATTTAATTTATGGACCATGTCAGTGTGCGATGGACCCACTAAGAAGGGGATATATCAGACTTGCCCTATCTCAGATTTACAAATCCAAAGAGATAGTCTACTAGTCGTGGGGTAGAACTAGCCAATCTAAGGGGTTGCCTTTCAGTGTGCAACAACTGTGTTAAGAAGAAGGCATAGTAGACATACATATTCTAAAGCAGGGAACAACCACTGGGGTGATCTGTTGGTAGCATAAACAAATATAACCCAACTTAGGGGAGACTATAGAGTGAATGTCATTGGGGACTTATATCAACTCAAGAGTAGTGAGGCAATTCTTATGGGAGTTTTGCTGACACTGCCTTAAAGATAGGATGCCTGCTTGGGAAAAGGTACCACTAGGGGTGCTCTCCTAATACACACATGTATATATTTTTTGTTTATATGTTTGCATGGAACCTATTGGCGTGCTAGGGACCACATTGAGAAGGGGATATGTCAGCCTTGACCTATCTCAGATTTACTGGACCAAGGGAGAATCTGCACATCCATAGAACGAATTCTCCAACCACAAGGGTGGTTACTAGGAAAGGGAAACTGTCCAATTCGATAATAACCGGGGTAGTGTCTAACTGGGGTCACAAAGGATGTGATCCAAATATAGTGCTACTAGGGGCATTATCTTGAGCCATGAAAAAGAAAGCCTAAAGTGTATGATGGCCAACTCAATGAGAAAGCATATAGACTTACATCTACCATGAGTTGTGTATTATAAGGTGCGAGAACTAACCAACCTAAGGTGTATCTATCAGCATGAGTGTTGTATCCATCAGCATAGTGAGAACCAACCAACCTAAGATGCCCGTCAATGTGCAATGATCAATCTGGAAATAAAGCATGTAGGCTTACAACTTTACAAATGGAACTAATCATCAAGATAGTTTGGCATTGGTGGGACAAATGCTATCTAACCTAGAGTGACTACTAAGTGGGGAGCTAAGAGGAAGGACTAGACCTAGACTTGAAGCAGTCAAGAGGGAAGGAGCACTTAGGGGACTTATCCTAAACCTCAAATATACTCAACCTAGTTAGTGCACAAAGGCTAATCCAAGAAGAAAGCATAGCATACTCACATCCTCTTAAATGAAGCCAACTTGAGGTAGCTTATTGGCCACATAGTAAGGCCTACCAAACTAATAAGGCACTGTTGATGTGTAGTGGCCAAGTATGGAAGGAAAACATAGTAGACTTACTTACTCCAAAGCAAAAAAACCACTGGGGTGACACACTAAGAGGGTATCACGTCAGTCGACCTAGAGCTGCTATTGAGTGAGTGTCGTTGGGGGTGTTATCTTAACTCAGAGAGCTTAAAATAAAAGATGTGTGTTTATTTTATAAGTTTATGTGTAGTTTGTGTTTGTGTTATGTCGATGAAGGATAGGACGCCACTCGGGTTTCTTACACTTACCTTAAACACATCATAGAAGATTTGCAAATAAGAATACTTTCAACATGGAAGAGATTGAATTCAAAATGGAATTTTCATTGATGATAATTATTTTCAAACATGATTTATAATATTTCTTTAAGTAGAGCCAGTTGATTGGAAGAATTGGGCACACTACCTTATGATTAATAAGCTAATAAGATCTTCCTTGGTAGGCCTTCTCTATGGAAATAAGGCCTTCCCAAGTGGATTCAAACTTGCCTCCCATCTTACGACGGGCAACAATTGGTCTCCCTAAAACTAATATAAGCTCTCCTACTTGAAAAGCTCTAAGAAGAACCAACTAATTATGAGCTTGAATCATTTTAGCTTTGTAAAACTCGAGGTTTTGGCATGCCTGCAGACATCTCTCCTCCAAACCTTTGAGCTCTTCTAAGCGTAGCTTGGCATTCTGCTCTATTGTGATCTTGCTACCCAAAGCTATCCTTAGTGATGAGAGTTAGACTTCTAATAGTAGAATGGCTTTAGACCAATATAGTAAGGAGAAATGAGTAGACTAAGTTAGAGTTCTATATATGGTGTGGTAGGACCATAAGGCTTCAACTAACTATTCATGCCACTATCGCTTGTTGTTGTTGAGTGTCTTCTTTAGTATTTGGATGAGAGTTTTATTGAAGGCTTTTGCTAAGCTGTTTGCCCTCGGGTAATTGATAGTAGAATATCTCTAATTTATGTTGTGTCTCTGAGCAAAGTTGTTGATCTAAGTGCTATTGAATGTAGTACTATTATCAAATATAATTTGTCGAGGCACTCCTAATCTATATATGATATGATTCCTAAAAAATTGGAGCACATACTGAGTTGTGACCTCTCTGAGTGGAATCACCTTCGCTAATTTGGAAAAGTAATTAGTAGCAGCTAAGATGAACCGATGACCCTTGTAAGAAAGAGGATCAATCGGACCCACTATGTCGGTACCCCAACACTCGAATTGCCATGAGGCCAATGTAAGATGTAGTTGGGCGGTTGGTGTAGTACCGTAATGTGTATTTGACATTAGTAGTATCTCCTAAACATATCCATGTAATCTTTGATCATTGATGGCCATTAGTATCCTAATCTCTTGATCTTGGCTTTCATCTTTAAACTATATTGGTTGACTCCACATAATCCTGAGTGTACCTCAGTCTTGATCTTACAAGCTTCATGTTTGTATAAACAATGTAACCACATATGATCGAAAGATCACCGGTACAAGACACCATCCACAAGAGCATAGGATAGTACTCTTTACTTCATCTGATGGGCTTGGGACTTCTCTTGAGATAGTTTTCCTTTATTTAGGTAATCCATGAATGGTTTCCTCCAATATAACTCCTCATCCTTCTTGTCAATTGTAGCCTCCTCTTCAAAAGAGTACTTTTTTATGAGTTCAATATCAATAAGGGATAAGGCTTCTCTATTTTGGACATTATTAATATGGACTCATTCTCTGGACATGCCAACTCCTTAGCAAGCTTGGCTAAAGCATATGCTATGACATTCTCTCCTCTAGGAATCATAAATGTTAACCTTTAGGATTTGGGCCAACAACTCCATGGTGTACTTATGGTAGTGATGGAGCTTGGGCTTTATAATCTTATAGGACCCACCGATTTGGTTGATAACTAGTTGAGAATCCTTGAAGTTGTTGATGTTTTAGATGCTTAGAGTAATGACTAACTCCAGGCTAGCAATCAGAGCCTCATATTCAGCTTCATCATTACTACAAGGATTAAACAGGTGATATGAGAATCTCATCACATCGCAGTCAGGAGTTAAGAGAACTATTCTTACCCTTGCCTTTTCTGGAATAGTAGATTATGGTTATTCTCCTCTTTGAGAGGAAGCCGCACCATCAAAGTACATCTCCCAATGGTGAATACTAGTATCCCCTAAGTTCATGATTTATTCATCGGGGAGATCATCACTAAGTGGAGAGTCACTAGGAAGTGAGTGTGCTAAAAAGAAATTCTCTAGTGCTTGTCCTTTCACTGCACGGAGGGGTATGATGGTAGTGTCAAACTACGAGAGGATCATGGACCATCGTGCCAACCATCTGGATAGCATCGGCCATATCATGAGATATTATAATGGATTGATCCTAGAGATTAAGTTCACCTTATGAGGAAGCATATAGTGGTGTAGCTTTTGGGATGCAAAGATTAAAGTTAGGCAATGCTTCTTAATAGGCAGATAATTAGCCTCATGATGGCTAAGGTAGTAGAGTGCATTTTTTATCCCTTTGTCATTGGCTTGGGCCAACAAAACACCAAGGGAGTCATCTAACACAGCAGTGTAAAGTATGAATAGCTTGCCTAGGATAGGGGCTGCAAGAACTGGCAGTGTCATCAGGTAATGCTTAATATCTTCAAAGTCATGCTCATACTTGTAATCGCACTTGAACTTGACATCCTTTTTGATAAGTGCTGAGAATGGTTGACATCTTACCGATATGTTGAATATAAAGTGTTTTATATACGCCAACCGCCCTTGTAATGATCTGAGTTGAGTTCAACTTTTTGGGGGTGGTATTTCTAAGATCGCCTTGATCTTCTTCGGATCAATTTTGATTCTTTGGTGTCAAAAAACAAACCCAAGGAATTTCTCTGAAGCTACTCTGAATGCACACTTAAAGGCTTCATTTTGATGTTAAATTACCTTAACTGTTCAAAAACTACTCTCAAGTCCAAGAGATGGTCTTCCTTTTCTTTACTTTTGACCACGAGGCCATCAACATAGCACTCAACTTGATGATGAATGAGTTTGTCAAAGATTTGAGTCATATCCAGCTGGTATGTAACACCAGAATTTCTAAGGATGAAAGGCCTGAACTTATAGCAATAGATTCTGATCGGGGTTTTAAAGTAGTGTTTCTTTCATATTGAAAACCATCTTTATTTGGTTATTTATGAAAGAGAAAACTACATGATATGAAGCAATGTCCACCATCAACTCCTGGATTAGTAGTGAAAATTGATCTTTAGGACATATCTTATTTTAAACCCTAAAATTAATGCATGTGAATTTGTCCTTTCTTTTTCTTAACTGGGATGACGCTGGCTAACCAGGTAGGGTATTTTTCTTTCTAGATGAAGCTATCATCGATTAGTTTCTTGACTTCATAAATGACCTATTGTTCTATGTTTAAACACATGCGTCTAGGAACTTGCCTGATAGGGTTAGCAGTAGGCTTTATTGCTAGTTTATGGATCGTGTAGTGAGCCAAAAGCATCTCTTCATAACTCCATGAAAAGAAATCCTTAAACTCAATTAATAGCCTAACTAAGTCATTGGTTTCAATTTAGTTCAACAAAGAACTGATATATGTTGGGTGTGGATCTTCTTCAGTTCCAAAGTTGATTTCTTTGAGCTCATCGATGGTTGACTTGATCTCTTCTTCAAAACCTGACAGTGTAACTTTGAATCATCTAGATCATTTGAATTTTCTAAGCACAGCTCCTTATATGTGTTAATGTGATTTGAAAATAACCTATTAGATTCCAAATGATTGGTGATGACTAAACAGCAATCATCATCATCGACTGGACCAACTATACAAAATCTTAGTCTCGGTCTTGATTGAGAGCTTTTGCATTTGTTCTTACATATTCTTTCGAAGTAGTCTGACCTGTGCTTTGACTAAGTATGTGGGATTAACCTTTTCTTTGCTAAATTATGAACACAAGGCAAGTACCAATCAAAAGGTAATTCTATTAAATCTTTATATGAATCATCATCAAGTTTTACATGAACTTCTTGACTTGTGGATGTTGTTTCCACAAAGAACCACTGAGTCTTCATACCTATGGATGACTTGGGGGCTTCCTTAATTACCAAACTCTCAAAATTTTGAGAGGAAAGTGGGGTTAGAGCTAAGGCTCCCACTTGATGCCACATATAGAGTTAGATATACTTACGCTTTGCTTTGGAGCTTGGTCTTCATCGCTATCTGGCTCAAGTGTCACCTCCAAGGGAATCTACTACTTAGAAGAGCTGGCTAATGTGCTAAACATATAAGACTCAACCTATGAACTAGATTCTAAGTCTATATGGATAGTAGGTGTACTCCTAGTAGCTAGGACATATCTTTTATTGGGTGGCCAATAAGGAGGTTTTCCACCCCTAGGACTCCCTCTGAATTAACCTCTTCCTCTGCCTGGTGGAGGTCAGGTCATCCTACCCATATATTCGAATGGAGTAATGAACTGTGGTTGGAATCTAATGTCAGGCTCCACTTCCTCCTCCAAGTCTATTTTTGCTCCATTTTATTTTCTTTTTCATTTTCTCCATTCTTTTATTTTTCTTTTTCTTTTCTTTTTTCCTTTTCTTTTTCTTTTTCTTTTTCTTTTATTTTTAAACTTTGGCCAAGTTTGTGAGAATAGACTTGTTAATTTTGAGGGTGGTAGTAAGCCACATTTTCATATATGCCAACCTCGTGAACTGTAAATGGCTTGAGATCTATTTTTACACAGTAGATGATCCCACCTCTCACAAACTTCATACAGTGATGTAGAAAGGATGGAACTATGTTATTCTCATGTATCCATGTTCTCCAAGCAAAGCATGAAAGATGTAAGTCTATAATGTGAAACTTGGCTCGCCTCTTCCAATCATCTATCTCCAAGGGAAACACTATGGAGCCTAAGGCCTATTTACCTCACTTTTGAAGTGCAGATTCAATCTTCCCTCTGGGAGTCTTATAGTCACTAAGACTTCTAGTCATAAGACACTTCTAACAATTAGGTAAACACTTAACCTAAGCCTAAAGACTTAGAAGGGTTAACCATAGAATTAGGTTATGCCTTAGGGATTAGGATAATCCACCTACCCTACAACCCAAATCCAATCGATGTTCACCATCTCAAACCAAGCCTCTAGTTCAATTAAACATCAAATTCAATTCCAAATCTAAACCAAAATTTAAAACCAAATGATTGAAGCCTATGATCAAATCCACACTTAAAACCCTTCTTAAGCCATATGACCTATCCCATGGACTTAGCCAAATCTTAATCCAAAACCTTAATTGATTTTCTCAATCAATTTATATCTTCAATCTGCTTCCTAAATAAAAATCAAATCTATATTTAAATGATCAAAACTAAATCAAACTAAATCAAATTAAATCAAACCCCTTCCTAAGCCTTATGGCATATCCCATGGATTTAGCCAAATCTTAATCCAAATCAAGTCAAACTCAATTGATTTTCTCATAAATCAATCATATTTTCAATCATATTCTTGCAAATTTAAATGAAGTGTACATTTAAATTATCCAAACTAGATCGAACCAACTCAAAATCCAAACCTAAGCCACATGATCCAACTCCATGGACTTCCTCACATTCCAAAACCAAAATTGATTTTCTCATGAATCAATCATACCTTCAATCATATTCACAAATATAAATGAAATCTACAATCTTCAAGCCAAACCAAAATCAACCCAAGTCACTTTTGACTTGAAATGTTCAAATGAACCAAAACCCTTTTGAACCGAGGCCAATTATAATTAAATTTATATATTAATCCCAAATCCACATATAAACTCAACTAAATCAAACTCAACCCAAAATCAAGCCAACTAAACCCAATTGGTCCACTTGACCCAACTCCATATATCATGACGGGAGGTTTTGATGGGCTTCATACAATCCAATTTGGGTAGGATTAGAACTTGGATCATTACAAATTGACCTACTTAGCCTAATTTGCCCTAAAGGTTCAAGTTGGCCAAAATCAAAACCAAATCCAAATTAATTGAAACCAAAGCCTACAATCATCTTACATTGGTAAACTAAACCCAAACCAACACCAACCCAAGCTAATTTGGCCAATTTTGTCAAATTGGTCAACTTAACCTATTTGACCCAAAAGAATTGAATTGAGCTAAAATTAAATCTAAGCCAAACTGAACCAAACCAATTGAACCAGAACATCCCAAATGATCATATGAACTTGACTGATCCCTTGGTTTGATCTAATTCGACCAATTGGTTAACATGACTCTACGAAACCCAATTTGACCTAAATGAGTCAAATTGAGCCAAACATAACCAAATCAACTCCAATTGACTTGAAATTTAGGCTAACCCAGTTTTAGCTCATTTCAAATCTACCAAATCAAATCCAATGCCAATTGATCATTTTATCCTCGAGTCAAGGGCTTCACATGAGACAAATCACCCATGTAAGTGGTTATTTCCATTCCTTGGCCACTTGGTACTCTGGCAATGGTCCACCTAGGCACCTAGGACATTGCCCAACCTGACCCAAAGGGTGGTTGGGTCGGACATGACCCATGGGAAGTGAAACCACATCACCCTCCCCATTAAAGCATTTGAAACCCATAGGAAACCCATGATTCCTCCTTGACAGCCACCTCCACACCTTCAAGCAACCAAGCTGAGCCAACTCACCTCCTCTCTGCCACCCATGACTCCTTGAGATGGTCAGACGGCCACTAGAAGCCAAACCCGATCCCACATCTCATCAATATGTAGGGTGGTATTCACCACCTCGTTTCCACACAAACACACACAAAAATCATTCCTCAAAGCCCTAGTTACCCAAGATGAGCTGCTAGAGCCATTTCCTAAGCTCCCAAGCTTGTTCCTCGATCGAAAACTTCCATTCCCATCCATCTTGAAATAGGAAACTTCATTTTTTACTTAACTTCTCCATTTCTCCAACAAACTCAAATTAACTTTGCACGCACCTTCCCTATGCCTCATCGAGTAATAATGAATCATCTCCCAAGCTTCTCGAGCACCAGAGGTGGGACTTCAATCAAAACCAAGCTCCAAATCATTGGGTCATGGCCTTCTGAGCGAACAACGAGGAATTGATCCAATTGATGCTCAATAAGGCTTCATCTCCACTAGATGATGCTTCCTCAATTGTTCAAGCCACTGGTCATGAGCTCTAGCTAGGCATGCTTCCAAAATCGATCCTAAGCAAAAAATAGGTGGGAGATTTTTGAAGAAAACTTTCATCTCGTCTGATCTTGACCGTTGGATCCTTTCCAATCGATGTCGTGAAGGTGTGGGATTTTTTTGGAGTTAATCTTACCTTGGCTAAGCTCAGATCAGGTGAGTAATGATGAACAAACTCCATTCTCTCTCACACGCATGACATTAGATCAGGCACCATCCATTCCGCGTGATCAGAATGGACAGTCTTGATTAGATCCCACGACGATATAATCCTATTAAAGTGGATTAATCAGATCCACCGCCGCCACGTGAATTAGATAAGTTTTAAGTAGCCCTTTTATTTCCTAGGATCATTGCAAGTTTATTTTCCATGCATATCATGTTGGCTCATAGTTATTTAATTAATTAATTTAAGGTGACATTGGTAAAGGTAATTAATTCAACTTATTAAGGGTACAACTTAATTAACTAATAAAATTAACTTAATTAAAGTTCCTTAAATTAAATCAAATCACTAATGTGGGAATGGCTTTAAAACATCAAGTGATGATTTCTCTTCTCCTCTTTAAATCAAATCAAATCCAAAACTTAATTAATAAAAAAGCTTTGATTTGCTTTAAATAATCTTTTTTTGATTTGATTGTCCTTAAGAACTAGTTTGGTTGAATGAATCACAAGCTTATATTTGATTGTTCTCTTTCCAATCATGTTAAATTTGGTATGTCATTTGAATTCATGCATCCATCTTTTGAAAATCAAGTAAAATAAAATGGATTTCCTTTATGTAAGCTTGCATGTGTTGATTTAATTTAATATATGTGTGGCTATTATCATAATTAAATCCAACTGTATTTTTCAAAAGCTTATAAATGAATAATAATATGTGTTATGATGCTAGTTATAAATACATAAGAAATGCATGTGCTTATAGTTTAAGTGTATGAATGTTGAGTTCTCTTTCCTCTATTCATGTATTAATTTATATAAGATTGAATGGTAATGGGTATATAGTCTGGACATCCTGTGAACCCAAGGGTTTAGCTAGCCCCAAGGAGGTTATTTGATTGCCTTACTTCCCAGGTTAGTTACTTGGTTGCTAAAATTGAAAATAAGAAATCTTCAATATGAATTTGTTCTTTGTTAAAAAGAAAAGAAAAAACCCTAAACCCTAAACTAAAACTTGAACCCTAAACCTAAACCCTAAACCCTAAACCATAAACCCTAAACCCTAAAAATCCTAAAAACCATAAACCCTAAACCATAAAACCTAAACCCTAAACCCTAAACCCTAAACCCTAAACCCTAAACCCTAAACCATAAACCCTAAAACCTAAAAACCTAAACCTAAACTAAATAAAACTTAAAAATAAAATAAATAAATAAAACCTAAAACTAAATTAAATAAAAAATAAAATAAAATAAAAAGCTAAATTAAAACTTAAACCTAAACCAAAACTTTAAAATAAAAGAAAATAAAAAATAAAAATTAAACTATAAATAAAATAAATAAAAAGCTAAACTAAACTAAATAATCAAATAAACCTAAAAATAAAAACCTAAATAAAACGAAAACTAGTCATAAAATAAAAATAAAATAAGCTTAAAATAAAAGAAATTAAAAACTAAATAAAGACCTAAACATAGATAGTAAACCTAAAAATAAATAATATATTAAACCTAAACCCTAAACCAAAAAAAACTAAACTTAAAATAAACAAAATAAAATAAACATAAACCAAAACTAAAACAAATAAAATTTACACCTAAACCTAAAATAAACTAAACTTAAACCCTAAATTAAATAAAATAAAACTAATCTAAAAATAAACCTAAACCTAAATTAAAGAAAACTTAAAATAAAAACCTAAAACCTAAACCTAAAAAATAAAATTAAAACCTAAACCAAACCCTAAAAAACCTAAACCTAAAAAAAAAACTAAAAGATAAACATAAACCTAAACCTAAACCTAAAAAATAAACTAAAACAAAAAACTTAAATAAAAATAAATAAACCTAAAATAAATAAACTAAACTAAATAAAAATAAAATAAACTAAAATAAATAAAAAATAAAATAAATAAACTTAAACCTATCGGTCTAATTAATTTTTTTTTAAAAGAACCCTAAACCCTCAAAACCCTAAACCTTAAACCCTAGTCCCTAAACTAAACCCTAAACCCTCAACCCTAACCCTAACCCTATCCCTAAACCCTAAACTCTAAACCTTAAACCCATAAACATGAAACCCTAAACCCAAAATGAACCATAAATGCTAAATCCTAAACCATAAAAACACTAAACCCTAAAGCATAAAGAGTATACCGTAAACCCTGAACCCTAAACTATCCCTGAACCCTAAGCTAAACTTAAACCCTAAACCCTAAAAAGCCTAAAGCCTAAACACTAAACTCAAAACCATAAACCCTAAACATTAACCCTAAACTCTAAACTGTAAAATCCTAAACCCTAAAAACATAAACCCTAAACCATAAACCCTAAACCCTAACCCTAAAAACCTAAAACCTGACATAAACTAAATAACTCCAAAAAATAGAATAAATAAAAAAACCTAAACTTAAATTAAAAACTTAAACCTAAACCTAAACTAAAACTTAAACCTAAACTTAAACCTAAAAATAAAATAAAATAAAATAACCTAATAAAAATAAAATAAATAAAAACCTAAACTAAACTAAAAAATAAATTAAACCAAAGAATACAAAACCTAAATAACATAAAAAGTAAATGTAAATTAAAAAGAACAAACATAAAATAAAAAAAATAAAAATTTACACCTAATAAATAAAAATAAAACATAAAATAAAAATAAAATAAACAAAATAAACCTAAACCTAAACCTAAACTAAAATAAATTAAACTAAAATAAATAAAAACTAAACCTAAACCTAAACTAAATAACACTAGCTAAACTAAAAATAAACTTAAACATAAAATAAAAATAAAACCTAAAAATAAACTTAAAATAAAAACCTAAAACCTAAACCTAAAAAATAAAATAAAAATCTAAACCTAAGCTTAAAAATAAAAATAAAACCTATATCTAAAAAATAAAATAAAAATATAACTAAATTAAAAAATAAACCTAAACCAAAACCTAAACCAAAAAAATAAACTAAAATAAAAAACTTAAGCTAAAATAAATAAACTAAACTAATTAAAAATAGAATAAACCTAAATAAAATAAAATAAAATAAACTAAAATAAAAAAGTAAACTAATAAACCCTAACGTACTAGTTTACTTAATTTTAAAAAATTAAAAAATAATAAATAAATAAATAAAACCCTAACCCTAAACCCTAAACCCTAAACCCTAAACCCTGAAGCCTCAAACCTTAAACCCTAACCTGAAACCCTAAACCCTAAACCCAAAACCCAAAACCCAAAACCCAAAACCCAAAACCCTAAAACCTACAATCCTAAACACTAAACCCTAAACCCAAAACCCTAAACCCAAACCCTAAATTGTAAACTAAACTCTAAAAACCTAAAAATTGAAACCTAAACTAAATATTACCTAAAAAGAAAATTAATCTAAAAACCTATAGCTAAATAATATCAAAAAATACTAAATAAAATAAAAACCCAAACTAAAACCTAAACCTAAACCTAAACCTAAAAATAAAATAAAATAAAAAACTAAAAACTAAAATAAAATAAAATAAATAAAAACCTAAACTAAACTAAAAAATAAAGTAAACCTAAAAATAGAAACCTAAATAAAATAAAAACTAAACATAAAATAAAAATAAAATAAACCTAAAATAAAATAAAATAAAAACAAAACCCTAAATAATAAATAAAACCAAAACCCTAAACTAAAAAAAAAACTAAACCTAAAAAAAAAAAGAAAATAAAATAAACCTAAACCTAAACAAAAATAAACTAAACTAAAATAAACAAAACCTAAACATAAACCTAAAATAAAGTAAACCTAAACCCTAAACTAAATAAAATAAAATAAGCTAAAAATAAACCTAAACCTAAACTAAAAAATTAAACCTTAAAATAAACCTAAATTAAAATCCTAAAACTTAAACCTAAAAAAGTAAAATAAAACCCTAAATCGAATCCAAAAAATAAAAAATAAAACCTAAACCTATAAAATAAAATAAAAATAAAACTAAACTAAAAAATAAAATTAAACCTAAACCTAAAAAAAAACTAAAATAACAGTCTAAACTAAAATAAATAAACCTAAAATAAATAAATTAAACTAAATAAAAATTAAAAAACCTAAATAAAAATAAAATAAATAAAAATAAATCTAAATAAAACTAAACCTAAAGGTTTACTTTTTTTTTCTACAAAACCTTAAACCCTAAACCCTAAAACTTAAACCCTAAAACCTAAACCTTAAACCTTAAACCCTAAACCCTAAAACTAATAATAAAACATAAACCCTAAACCTATAACCCTAAATCCTAAACCATAAAAATCCCTAAACCCGAAACACTAAACTAACCCTAAACCATAACAACCCTAAACCCTAAGCCTTAAAACCTAAAAATCAAAAATTAAACTAAATAAAACTTAAAAATTAATTTAATAAATAAAAACCTTAAACTAAATAAAATAAAATAAATAAAAACCTAAACTAAAACCTAAACCTAAACCTAAAAATAAAATGAAATAAACTAATAAAGTAAACTAAAATAAAATAAAAAATACGTAAACTAAACTAAAAAATAAAATAATCCTAAGAATAAAAAACCTAAATAAAATAAAAATAAATGTAAAATTAAAATAAAATAAACTTGAAAAAAATAAAATAAAAACAAAATAAAAAACTAAACCTAAAAATAAACCTACAAATAAAACTTAAAAATAAATAAAAAATAAAACCTAAACCGTAAACTAAAAAAACCTAAGCCTAAAATAAAAATAAAATAAAATAAACCTGTACCTAAGCTAAAATAGACTAAACTAAAACAAATAAAACCTAAATCTAAACCCAAAATAAACTTAACCTAAACCTAAACCTAAATTAAATAATATAAAATAAATTAAAAATAAACCTAAACCTAAACTAAAAAAATAAAACCTAAAAATAACCCAAAAGTAAAACCTAAACTTAAAAAAATGAATGCAAACCTAAATTTAAACCAAAAAATAAAAAATAAAACCTAAACCAACAAAATAAAATAAAATAAAACTCAACTAAAAAGTAAACATAAACCTAAAACATAAACTAAAATAGATAACCTAAACTAAACTAAATAAACCTAAAATAAATAAACAAAACTAAATAAAAATAAAAAATAAACCTAAATAAAAAGTAAAAAATAAAATAAACTAAAATAAATAAAAAATAAATTAAATAAACTAAATAAACTAAATAAACTTAAACCTATCAGTTTAGCTAGTTTTTTTTAAAAAAAAACCCATAAACCATAAATCTTAAACCCTAAGCCCTAAACCCAAACCCTAAAAGCATAAACCCTAAAACCTAAAACCTTGAATCCTAAACCCTAAACCCTAACCTTAAACCCTAAACCCTAAACTCCAAACCCTAAACCTAAACCTAATGTAACTAAATAAATTAAGAAATAAACTTAAACCCTAAAACCTATTAAACCTAAACCTAAACCCTACGAATGGGCCAAACCTTGACGGCAGGAACATCACTGTCAACCAGGCTCAATCAAGATCTAGCGGTGGAGGCAAAGGCGGTGTTAATAGTAATCATAGTGGTGGTGGGGGATCTGGAGGTTCTGGTGGATTTGGAGGTGGTGGTCAGAGCAATGGTGGTTATGCAAGCAGGAGGAGCGACAGAGGTTACATCCGGTGGTGGTGGATGGAGAGATCGGGGATATCATGGTGGATCCCGCTACTTGAAAGGCCGGAGTGGTTCTGATGGCAACTGGAGAAATTGAAGAACGGTCGATCCGATCTGCTACTTATGGAACTTTATCTTTACAGTAGAGATGATTATACTTATCTAGGATTTTTGATTTCTTCTATGCATGCTCATTTTTATCTATGTCATCGCTTGTATCTTAGAAAACTTGGCGTGTCACTTGCTTGATGAAATCGAAAAGAAGAAATATTATGTTTGAATTTAATCCCTGATAAAAATAAACCAAAAATCCTAAACCTAAAACCTAAACCATAAACCCTAAACTTTAAACCCTAAACCCTAAACCCTAAATCATAAACCCTAAATCCTAAAACCCTGAACCCTAAACCGTAAAGCCTAAAGCCTAAAGCCTAAATCCTAAACCCTAAAACATAACCCTAAACTCTAAACTCTAAATCCCCAAACCCTAAACCCTAACCCTAAACACTGAACTCTAAACCCTAAACCCTAAACCTTAAACCTAAACCCTAACCCTAACCCCTAAATCCTAAAAACCCTAAACCCTAAACCCTAATCCTAAAAATAAAATAAAATAAAAAATAAAACTAAACTAAAATAAAATAAATAAAAACCTTAACTAAACTATAAAAAAAACTAAAAATAAAAGACCTAAATAAAAAAAACCTAAATGTAAATAAAAATAAAATAAACCTAAAGTAAAATAAAAATAAAAACTAAATAAAAAGCAAAACCTATTAAATAAACCTAAACTAAAATAAACTAATAAAAAACTAAACCTAAAATAAATAAAATAAAATAAACTAAACTAAAATAAATAAAACCTAAACCTAAGCCTAAACACTAAACTAAATAAATAAAATAAACTAAAAATGAACCTAAACCTAAACTAAAAAAACCTATAAAATAAAATAAAATAAACAAAAAATTAGCATAAAACTAAACTAAAAATAAAACCTAAAAATAAACCAAAAATAAAACCATAAAACCTAAACCTAGAAAAGTAAAATAAAAACCTAAACCTAAACCAAAAAATAAAAAATCGAAACCTAAACATAAAAAATAAAATAAAATAAAATTAAACAAAAAGATACACATAAAATTAAACCTAATGTAAAAATAAACTAAAATAAAAAAAGCTAAATTAAAATAAATAAAAATAAAATAAATAAACTAAACTAAATAAAAATAAAAAAACCTAAATAAAAATATAAAAAAAAACTAAATAAACCTAAACCTGCTGGTTTACAAAAAATGTTTTTTTTAAAAAAAAAACCCTTAACCCTAAACACTAAATTCCAGACCCTAAATCTTAAAACTAACCCTAAACCCTAAACCAACAACTATAAACCCTAAATCTACAATGCTAAATCCTAAAAATCCCTAAACCCTAAACTATCCCTAAACCCTAAACCCTAAGTCCTAAACCCTAACCCTACCCCTAACCTTAAACCCTAAACCCTAAAACACTGAACCTTAAACCTTAAATTAAACCTATACCCAAAACCTTAATAGACTTAAACCCCAAAGCCTAAACCCTAAACCTTATACCCTAATCTAACCCTAAACTTTAAAGCCTAAACCTTAAACCTTAAACCCTAAAGCTTATAAACACTAAACCCTAAAGCCTAAACACCAAACCTTAAACCCTAAAATCCCTGAACCCTAAACCTTAAACCCTTAACCCTAAACCCCAGACCCTAACCCCTAACCATAAATCCTAAACCCTAAACCCTAAACCCTAAAAACATAAAGACCTAAACCTAAACCAAAAAAACCCTAAAAATAAAATAAATAAATAAACATAAACCTAAATAAAATAAATGAAAAAATAAAATAACAACCTAAACTAGAACCTAAACCTAAAACTAAAAATAAATTATAATAAAAATAATAAATAAATTAATAATAAAATAAATAAAAACCTAAACAAAAATTAAAAAGTAAAATAAACCTAAGAGTAAATACCTAAATTAAATAAAAACTAAATGTAAAATAAAAAAAATTAAACCTAAAATAACATAAAATAAAATAAAAACTAAATAAAAACCTAAAACTAAAAAATAAAAATAAAAATAAAACCTAAACCCTAAACTAAAAAACCTAAAACTAAAATAAAAATAAAATAAAATAAAATATAATAAACCTAAACTAAAATAAAATAAACTAAAATAAATAAAACCTAAACTTAAACCTAAACCAACTTAAACCTAAACCTAAACTAAATAAAACAAAATAAACTAAAAATAAACCTAAACCTAAACTAAAAAATAAAACCTAAAAATAAACATAAAATAAAAACCTAAAACTTAAACCTAAAATAATAATATTAAAACATAAACCTATAAATATAAATAAAATAAAACCTAAACCTAAATTATAATTTAAAATAAAAATCTAAACTAAAATAAATAAACCAAAAATAAATAAACTAAACTAAATAAAAATAAAAAATAAACCTAAATAAAAATAAAGTAAACTAAAATAAACCTAAACCTGCCGGTTAACTTAATTTTTATTTTAAAAAAAACTTTAAACCTAAATCATAAACTAACCCTAAACCCTATATCCTAAACCCTAAATTGACAACCGTAAACCCTAAACCCTAAAAAGCTAAAACTCTAAACCTAAACTAAATTAAAATTAAAAAATAAAATAAATAAATAAAAAGCTAAACCAAAATAAAATAAAATAAACCTAAACTAAAACTTAAACCTACACCTAGAAAAAATAAAAAATTAAAATAAACTAAAATAAAATATATAAAAATATAAATTAAATTAAAAAATTAAAAACCTAAATAAAATAAAAGGTAAAATAAAAATAAAATACAATATAAACCAAAATAAAATAAAATAAAAACTAAATAAAAATGTATATAAAAATTAAACTGAAAATAAAAAATTTAATAAACTAAAATAAATGAAAATTAAATTAAATAAACCTAAACCAACCAATTTACTTAATATAAAAAAATGAAAATATAAAACAATAAATAAACCCTAACCCTAAACCCTAAACCCTAAACTAACACTAAGCCTGGAACCCTAAACCCTGAAACCTAATCCCGAAACCCTAAAGCCTAAACCCCTCAGCCATTAACCCTAAACCCTAAACCCTAAAACATAAACCCAATACCCTAAACCCTAAAAATATAACCCTAAACCATAAACCTTAAACCCCAAACCCTAAACCCTAAACCCTAAACAATAAAAAGCTAAAAACCTAAACCTAAACTAAATAAAATAGAAAAATAAATTAAATAAAAAAACCTAAACCTAAATAAAATAAAATAAATTAAAACCTAAACCTAAACCCAAAAATAAAATAGAATAAAAAATAAATAAAAACCTAAACTAAACTATAAAATAAATAATCCTAAAAATAAAAAACCTAAATAAAATAAAACCCAAACATAAAAAAAATAAAAAAATAAAATTAAATAAAAACCTAAACCTAAAAAAACTTTAAAATAAATAAAAATTAAAACCTAAACCCAAAACTAAAAAAAACCTAACCTAAACTAAAATAAATAAAACTTAAACAAAACATAAAATAAAAAAACCTAAACCCTAAACTAAATAAAATAAAATAAACCAAAACTTAAACAAAGAAATAAAACCTAAAGCCAAAACTTAAAAAAATAAAATAAAAACCTAAACATAAAAAATAAAACTTAAACCTAAAAAATAAAATAAAAATAAAAGTAAACTAAAAAATAAACATAAACCTAAACCTAAACCTAAAAAATAAACTAAAATAAAATATGTAAACTAAAATAAATAAAACTAAAATAAATAAACTAAACTAAATAAAAATAATAAATAAACCTAATTAAAAAGAAAAACTAAAATAAAGTAAAATAAATAAAAAATAACATAAATAAACAAAAACCTATCAATTTACTTAATTTCTTTTAAAAAAAATAACCCTAAATCCTAAACAGTAAACTCTAATCCCTAAATCCTAAACACTACACCCTAAGCCCTAAACCTTAAAACTAACCCTAAACCCTAAACCGACAACCCAAAACCCAAAACCCTAAACCCTAAAAAAGCCTAAACCCTAAGAAACCCTAAACCCTAAACCCTAAACCCTAACCTTAACCCTAAATCTTAAACCCTAAACCCTAAAACCCTAAAGCCTAAACCCTAAACCCCAAAGCCTAAACCCTAAAAACCCTAAACCCTAAAGCCTAAAACCTGAACCCTAAACCCTAAACCCTAAATAACCCTAAACCCTAAGCTAACCCTAAACCATAAACTAAAAAAAATTTAAGAAAACCATAAACCTTAAACTCTAATAACCTAAAAACCTAAACCTAAACTAAATAAAACCTAAAAATAAAATAAATAAAAACACCTAAACCTAAATAAAATAAGAAAAAATAGAAAAAATTAAAAACTAAAACCTAAACTAAAAAATAAAATAAAATAAAATAGTAAAAACTAAATTAAAATAAAATAAATAAAAACCTAAACTAAACAATAAAATAAAGTAAACCTAAAAATAAAAACTTAAATAAAATAAAACCTAAACATAAAAAAATAAAAAAAATAAAAATTAAATAAAAACCTAAACCTAAAAAAACTTAAAAATAAATAAAAATTAAAACCTAAACCCAAAACTAAAAAAAAACCTAACCTAAACTAAAATAAATAAAACTTAAACAAAACATAAAATAAAAAAACCTAAACCCTAAACTAAATAAAATAAAATAAATGAAAACTTAAACAAAAAAATAAAACCTAAAAATAAAAACCTAAAGCCAAAACTTAAAAAAATAAAATAAAAACCTAAACATAAAAAATAAAACTTAAACCTAAAAAATAAAATAAAAATAAAAGTAAATTAAAAAATAAACATAAACCTAAACCTAAACCTAAAAAATAAACTAAAATAAAATATGTAAACTAAAATAAATAAACATAAAATAAATAAACTAAATTAAATAAAAATAATAAATAAACCTAATTAAAAGAAAAAATAAAATAAAGTAAAATAAATAAAAAATAACCTAAATAAATAAAAACCTATCAATTTATTTAATTTCTTTTAAAAAAAATAACCCTAAATCCTAAACACTAAACTCTATTCCCTAAATCCTAAACTCTACACCCTAAGCCCTAAACCTTAAAACTAACCCTAAACCCTAAACCCTAAACCTACGACCCAAAACCCAAAACCTTAAACCCTAAAAAAGCCTATACCCTAAGAAACCCTAAACCTTAAACCCTAAACCCTAAACCCTAAACCCTAACCTTAACCCTAAACCCTAAACCCTAAAACCCTAAAGCCTAAACCCCAAACCCCAAAGCCTATACCCTAAAAACCCTAAACCCTAAAGCCTAAACCTTGAACCCTAAACCCTAAACCCTAAACTAACCCTAAACCCTAAGCTAACCCTAAACCATAAACTAAAAAAAAATTTAAAAAAACCCTAAACCTTAAACTCTAATAACCTAAAAACCTAAACCTAAACTAAATAAACCTAAAAATAAAATAAATAAAAACACCTAAACCTAAATAAAATAAGAAAAATTAAAAAAATTAAAAACTAAAACCTAAACTAAAAAAATAAAATAAATAAAATAGTAAAATCTAAACTAAAATAAAATAAATAAAAACCTAAACTAAATAATAAAATAAAGTAAACCTAAAAATAAAAACCTAAATAAAATAAAACCCAAACGTAAAAGAAAAATAAAATAAAATAAAAACTAAGTAAAATCCTAAACCTAAAAAATAAATAAAAATTAAAACCTAAACCCTAAACTATATAAAAAAACCCTAAACTTAAACTAAAATAAATATAACATAAACCAAAACCTAAAATAAAATATACCTAAACCTAAACAAAATAAAATAAAATAAACTAAAAATAAACCTAAACCTAAATTAAAAGAATAAAACCTAAAATAATAACCTAAGACCAATATCCTAAAAAAATAAAATAAAAACCTAAACATAAACCTAAAAATAAAAAATAAAACCTAAACCTAAAAAATAAAATAAAAATAAAACTAAATAAAAAATAAACATTAACCTAAACCTAAACCTAAAAAATAAACTAAAATTAAAAACATAAACAAAAATAAATAAACTAAACCAAATAAAAATAAAAATAAACCTATTTAAAAATAAAAAATTAAAAAAATAATAAATAAACTAAATAAAATAAATAAACCTAAACCTATTGATTTACTTAATTTTTTTAAACCCTAAATCTTAAATCCTAAACTCTAATCTCTAAAACCCTAAACATTCAACCTTAAAACTAAACCTAAATCTTAAACCCTAAACTTTAAAACTAGCCCTAAACTCTAAACCCTAAACCTACAACCCTAAACCCAAAACCTTAAACCTTAGAAAAGCCAAAACTCTAAGAAACCCTATACCCTAAACTCTAAACTAACCCTAAACCCAAAACACTAAACCCTAAATCTTGAACCCTAACCCTAACCATAAACCCTAAACCATAAACCCTAAAAATATAAATCCTAAATGCTAAACTAACCTTAAACCCTAAATCCTAAACCCTAAAGCCTAAACCTTGAACCCTAAACCCTAAACCATAAACACTGAAGCTTAAACACTAAATAAACCTTAAATCCTAAACCCTAAACCCTAAACCCTAAACCCTAAACCCTAAACATTAAACCCTAAACTAACCTTAAAACCTAAACCATGAAAAGCCAAAAACCTAAACCTTAGCTAAAGAAAACCTAAAAATAAAATAAATAAAAAAACCTATAACAAAATAAAATAAAATAAAAAAATCAAATAAAAAATATAAACTAAAATCTAAACATAAACCTAAAAACTAAACTAACCTTAAACCTTAAGCTAACCCTAAACCCTAAACCCTAAAATCGTAAAGTGTAAAGCCAAAACACTAAACCCTAAACCCTAAACCCCAAACCCTAAACCATAACCCGTAACCCTAAACTTAAACTCTAAACTAACCCTAAAACCTAAACCATGAAAAGCTAAATACATAAACCTAAGCTAAATAAAACCTAAATATAAAATAAATAAAAGCACTTAAACCAAAATAAAATAAAAAAATAAAATTAAATAAAAACATAAATTAAAATCTAAACATAAACTAAATAAAATAAAAATAAAAAAACTAAACTAAAATAAAATAAATAAAACTCTAAACTAAACTAAAACTAAAAAATCTAAATAAAATATAAACTTAACCTTAAATAAAAGTAAAATAAACTTAAAAAAATAAAATAAAAACTACATAAAAGCTTAAACCTAAAAAATAAATCTAAAAGTAAATAAAAAATAAAGCCAAAACCCTAAATTCAAAAAAAACCTAAACCTAAAATATAAATAAAATAAACCTAAAATTAATTAAAATAAATTAATCCAAAACCTAAACCTAAAAAAAACTAAACTAAAACCTAAACCTAAACTAAATAAAATAATATAAACTAAAAATAAACTTAAACTTAAACTTAAAAATAAAACCTAGAAATAAACCTAAAATAAAAACCTAAAACCTAAACCTAAAAAATTAAAATAAAAACCTAAACTTAAACCTAAAAATAAAAAAATAAAACCTAAACCTAATAAATCAGATAAAATAAAAGTAGACTAAAAATAAACCTAGCCTAAAAAAATAAACTAAAATAAGAAACCTAAACTAAAATAAATATACTAAACTAGATAAAAATAAAAATAAACTTAAATAAAAGTAAAAATAAAATAAACTTAAATAAATAAATAAACTAAATAAACATAAACCTACTAGTTTACTTAATTTTAAAAAAATAAAAAATAAACCTAAAAAGAAAACCCTAACCTTGAACCCTAAACCCTAAAATTAACCCTAAACCCTAAAATAAAATAAACTAAAAATAAACCTAAACCTAAACTAAAAGAATAAAACCTAAAATAATAACCTAAGACCAATATCCTAAAAAAATAAAATAAAAACCTAAACATAAACCTAAAAATAAAAAATAAAACCTAAACCTAAAAAATAAAATAAAAATAAAACTAAACTAAAAAATAAACATTAACCTAAACCTAAACCTAAAAAATAAACTAAAATTAAAAACATAAACAAAAATAAATAAACTAAACCAAATAAAATAAAATAAACCTATTTAAAATAAAAAATTTAAAAAAATAATAAATAAACTAAATAAACTAAATAAACCTAAACCTAAAATTTTAAATTAAACTTTTAAAACTAAATTCAACCTAAACTAAACCTAAATCTAAACCTAAACTTTAAAATTACTAAACTTAAACCCTAAACCTACAACCTAAACCTAAAACCTAAACCTAAAAGCTAAAACTTAAGAAACCCTATACCCTAAACTCTAAACTAACCCTAAACCCAAAACACTATACCCTAAATCCTGAACCCTAACCCTAACCATAAACCCTAAACCATAAACCCTAAAAATATAAATCCTAAATGCTAAACTAACCTTAAACCCTAAATCCTAAACCCTAAAGCCTAAACCTTGAACCCTAAACCCTAAACCATAAACACTGAAGCTTAAACACTAAATCCCAAACCTTAAATCCTAAACCCTAAACCCTAAACCCTAAACCCTAAACCCTAAACATTAAACCCTAAACCAACCTAAACCATGAAAAGCCAAAAACCTAAACCTTAGCTAAAGATAACCTAAAAATAAAATAAATAAAAAAACCTATAATAAAATAAAATAAAATAAAAAAATCAAATAAAAAATATAAACTAAAATCTAAACATAAACCTAAAAACTAAACTAACCTTAAACCTTAAGCTAACCCTAAACCCTAAACCCTAAAACCGTAAAGTGTAAAGCCAAAACACTAAACCCTAAACCCTAAACCCCAAACCCTAAACCATAACCCTTAACCCTAAACTTAAACTCTAAACTAACCCTAAAACCTAAACCTTGAAAAGCTAAATACATAAACCTAAGCTAAATAAAACCTAAATATAAAATAAATAAAAGCACTTAAACCAAAATAAAATAAAAAAATAAAATTAAATAAAAACATAAATTAAAATCTAAACATAAACTAAATAAAAATAAAAATAAAAAACTAAACTAAAATAAAATAAATAAAACTCTAAACTAAACTAAAACTAAAAAATCTAAATAAAATATAAACTTAACCTTAAATAAAAGTAAAATAAACTTAAAAAAATAAAATAAAAACTACATAAAAGCTTAAACCTAAAAAATAAAACTAAAAATAAATAAAAAATAAAGCCAAAACCCTAAATTCAAAAAAAACCTAAACCTAAAATATAAATAAAATAAACCTAAAATTAATTAAAATAAATTAATCCAAAACCTAAACCTAAAAAAAACTAAACTAAAACCTAAACCTAAACTAAATAAAATAATATAAACTAAAATAAACTTAAACTTAAACTTAAAATAAAACCTAGAAATAAACCTAAAATAAAACCTAAAACCTAAACCTAAAAAATTAAAATAAAAACCTAAACTTAAACCTAAAAATAAAAAAATAAAACCTAAACCTAATAAATCAGATAAAAATAAAAGTAGACTAAAAAATAAACCTAGCCTAAAAAAATAAACTAAAATAAGAAACCTAAACTAAAATAAATATACTAAACTAGATAAAAATAAAAATAAACTTAAATAAAAGTAAAAATAAAATAAACTTAAATAAATAAATAAACTAAATAAACATAAACCTACTAGTTTACTTAATTTTAAAAAAATAAAAAATAAACCTAAAAAGAAAACCCTAACCTTGAACCCTAAACCCTAAAATTAACCCTAAACCCTAAACCCTAAACCTAGACCCTAAACCCTAAATCCTGAACTATAAACCCTAAAACTTATAACCCTGAACCCTAAACCCTAAATCCCAAACTCGAAAAACCTGAAAACCTAAACCTGAACTAAAAAAAACCTAAAAATAAAATAAATAAAAAACTTAAACCTAAATAAAATAAAATAAATAAAATAAAAGGAAACTTGAACTAAAACTAAGACCTAGACCTAAAATAAAATTAAATAAAAAATAAAAACTAATCTAAAATAAAATAAATAAAAGCTTAAACTAAACTAAAAAAATAAAATAAACATAAAAATAAAAATCCTAAGTAAAATTAAACCTAAACATTAAATAAAAATAAAATAAAAACTAAATAAAAATCTAAACCTAAAAATAAATAAAAAATAAAATTGAAACCCTAAACTTAAAATAAACAAAATAAAATAAACTTAAACCTAAACTAAAATAAATAAAACCTAAACCTAAACTTAAAATAAACTAAACGTAAATTTTAAACTAAATAAAAGAAAATAAACTAAAAATAAACCTAAAATAAAAACCTAAAACCTAAACCCTAAAAAATAAAATAAAAACCTAAACCAAAACCTAAATAAAACCTAAGCCCTAAACCTAATAATAAAAAATAAAGCCTAAACCTAAAAAATAAAATAAAATAAAATAAAAGTAAACTAAAAAAATAAACATAAAGCTAAACCTAAACCTAAACTTAAAAAATAATCTAAAATGAAAAACCTAAATTAACATAAATAAACATAAAAAACAAACTAAACTAAATAAAAATAAAAAATAAACCTAAATAAAAATATAAAATAAACTAAATAAATATAAACCTAACATTTTACTTAATTTAAAAAAACCCTAAACTTTAAAGCCTAAACCCTAAACCCTAAATCCTAAACCCTAAACCCCCTAACTAAAAAACTAAAAAACTAAAACTAATAAAATTAAATTAAACTAACCCCCTCCCTAAACCCCTCTAACTAAAACTAAAAAACTAAAACCTAAAAATAATAAAACTAAAATTAAAACTAAAAAAGAAATAAAACTAAAACTAAACTAAAACCCAAATAAAAACTAATAAAAACCTAAACCTTAAAAAAACTAAGCTTAAACTGAATAATAAAACTAAAACCCCACACCAAAAAAAAACTAAAAATAATAATAACTAAACTAATAAAAAAACAAAAAAATCTAAACAATAAAACCTAAACCTTAAACCCCCACCCCAAAACAAATAAAAGAACTAAAAAATATAATAAACCCCTAACTAAAATTAAAATAATAAAAGACTAAAACCGTAAAACAAAACTAATAAAAAAGATAAAACTAAAACCCTTAATAACTAAAACTAAACAAAAATAAGTAAACCTCTAACCCCCCCCCCCCCCCCCCAACTAAAAGAAAACTAAACCTAAATCCAAAGTTAATATTAATAATAAACCTAATAATAACAAAAACTATTAAATAATAAATAACTAAAAATTCTAATCCATGAAAACAAAACTAATAAAAAACCTTAAAAAAGCTTGAATCCTTAAACCTAAAAAAAAATAAACTAAACCAATAACTAAAAAAACCTAAACCCCTAAACCCTGTAATATACTACAAACAAAAACAAAAACCTAGACCCATCCTACGTCCCCTTCCCATCCTGAGCTCTAGCGATTCTTGAATCCCTTTCCTTTTCATTTTCTTTCTCGACATTTCTAGGCTAGTTTTCCAGAAATTTCTTCTAGTTCGGCTTTGGATCTTTGGCCTTTAGCCTATCCTTGTTCTGTTCTTAAGTGGCACCATTTTTCATGTCATGGAGTTTTGTGAATACTTAGGAAAAACCAAATGCTCCAGCTGCTCCATCTCAGGCTTCCAATTCTTTGGGTATAGCTAAAATTTTTGCCTCTAAATTCTTCAAAGATGCATTATCTGGTAAGGATTCTTCAACTTCTTCTGATCTTTCTTAAAACCTGGTTCATACAACCTTCAAAGGTGCTCCAACTATTATCTTCTTTGACTTAGATATTGAAAAACTAGCTGAGCCTTATGCGTATACTTTGATTGGAAAATTTTCTTTTGGCATCCTAGTTTGGAGGAAATTTGGTTTTTCATTCATGACTTGAATCTTTCCAATGTTTTTTTGATTGATATAATGGATGGTAGACATGTGCTGATTAAATTGTCTAATAACCTTGATTATAGTCATATGTTTATTCACTGATCTTATTATGTTAAAAACTATCAAATGTGTATTCTTAAATGAACTTCATTTTTTTGACATTAAAGAGGAATCTCCTATAACACTGGTTTGGTTATCTTTACCTAATCTTCGGGTTCACTTTATTAATTATCAATTCTTGCATGTTGTGGGTTCTCTTTTTAGTATACCCTTGCAAATCGATCAAGCAACCATAGCCAAATCCAGGCCCTTGGTTGCTCGGATCCTTGTTGAAATTAATGTAATAAAGAAATTTCCTAAGGAGGTGTGGATTGGATTGGAGAAATATTGAAATTTCTAGAAGGTTGAGTTTAAAAACTTCCTTGCTTTCTACAATCATTATAAAACTCATGGCCATGATGTATCAAAATGTTTCATTACTCATCAACATCTTCGAAAGAAAGTGGTTAAAATTCCTAAGGTTGCTGGAAAAATTAGAGATTTAAAATGTGAGAAAAGAAATTCTACTTTAAATGAAAAGGATAATGGCATTGTGAATGAAATTATTGAGGTTTATAATGATGTTCCTAATGTTTCTAATGTTGTTCCTATTCTGAAAATTTGCAAGTGGATGATTTTCATGTTTTAGTTTTTAATTCTATGGAGATTTGTGATAAAGTTGCTAAAAATATTATAGAAAATGATTTCATTATTTTGCCTCAAAAATCTTTAAAATAAAATATTATTTTATTTTCTTTGAATTTGGACAAGAATGATGGTATGGAGCTTGTTGATAATGTGCAGCCAAGTGTTTATTTGCTTAATAAATCTATTTTTGCCCCTTATTTAACTGTTATTCTGGATGGTATTTTTCTTAGTGATAATTCTCATTTAATGGAGAAATAGGATTTATCTTCTTGTCAAATGGGATCTTCTCCTAAATCTATTATTAATAATGATGACAAAAATTTTTCTCATGATGAATCCATGGAGAATGAGATAAGTTTTCAAACTATTTTTGTGAAAAGGAAAAAATTTTAAAAATTATCCTCCTAAAGTTTCTAGATCAAATAGATCTTTTACATCCTCTTTGCCTCATAAAAATTAATGTTTAACTTTCTTATTTGAAATGTGAGGGGCATTAGTACTCTTACTATTAGAAATAGAATTAGGAATCTTTGTAGAATTTATAATGTTGGTTTTTTGGTTATTCTTGAACCTCTTATTTTTTTCTTCTAAAATATTGTATGGGGCCAAGATGTTTGGTTTTAACAACTTTTATTTCAATAAGAATAATAAGATTTGGTTATTTTGAAATAATTCTCTTTCTATTAATGTTTTTCATCAAGTTATTAATGTGTATATTTCATTTGGTGATTATCATGCTTTTGGCTATTTTGTTTATGCTGCTTGTAACATGTTAGAGAGGAGAATTCCTTGGGATCAATTATCTAATTTTGCTTCTACATTAATGATTCTTGGATTGTTGGTGGGGATTTTAATATGGTCTTTTCTTTGAATGAAAGGAAAGGGGGTTCTTTACCAAATTTACATTCAATGGAAGATTTTGCATATATGATTTTGGATTGTAATCTTCAGGATGTTGGTTTCATTGGTTCTCTATTTACTTAGAATAATCATAGATTGTGGCAGTGGTTGGATCATGCTTTATTTAATAATTATTAGTTAAACTGTTGGCCTTTAACTTTAGTGGAGCATCTTAGTAGAACTTTCTCGGATCATGCTCCTCTTTTGATTACTATTAAGGATGATATTCATAATAATAATGTCATTAAAAATTCTTATTTTCAAAATATGGTTACAAGATAAAAGTTATGTTATTTCTTATAATGGGTGTGCTGCTCTTTCTCCTGATGATTCTGCATTTAGTATGATGAGATTTTGGCTTAAGCTTAAAAAGCTTAAGCATAATATCACTTGGTGGAATAAAAACTACTTGAAAATACTTTTTGATAATATCAAGAATATGGGACAAAAGGTGAAAGATTTGAAAGAACTTGTTATTACTGATTCTTCTTTTTATTCTAATCTTGTTGAAGCTAAAGATAATCTCATTAAGTTTTAGGATATGGAGGAGACTTATTAGAGACAAAAAGCTGCGTCTAAGCATCTGCCTAAGGTGGGAAACAAACAATAAATATTTTTATGCTTTGGTAATGAAAAGAAGAGTTCTTGGTCACATTAATAAAATTAAGAATTTGCATGGTTCTTGGCTTACCGACAAAGAGGATATATTTTCTTTTCCGCTTAATTATTTTAAAGATCTTTTAAATAAAAATTATTAACTTGAGCACTTATCCAATCCCTCTATCATCCCTTCTATTATGTCTACTGAGGATAATGAGTGCTTGGTTACTCCTCCTTATGATGAGGATATTTTTAATATTCTTAATGGTATGAATGTTGATTCTGTTGCAAGGCCAGATGGTTACAATACTTTATTCTTTTAAAAAGATTGGTTTATTATTAAAATTGACCTTGTTAATGTTGTTAAAGATTTTTTTCAAGAAAATTGTATTCCTAAATATTTTTACTAGGACTTCTATTGTTCTTATTCCTAAGAAAGATAATCTTGACTTTTGGAATGACTTTAGACCTATTAGTCTTTGTAGTTTTTTCAATAAATTGATTTTTAAAATTTTGACTAATAGGCTTAGTAAGTTTCTTCCTAAGATTATCTCTCTTAATCAAACTAGCTTTGTGAAAAGTAGAACTATTTCAGATAACATCTTGCTTGCTCATGAATTGATTCATGATTTGAATGTTAAAATTAGAGGTGAAAATTTACATTTTAAGCTTGACATCACCAAAGCTTATGATAACATTTCTTGGGATTTTCTTAATAGCATTCTTACTTTATTTGGTTTTTCTAATCATTTTGTTTCTTGGGTTGACAATATAATTAGAAATGTTTGGTTTTCATTAATTATCAATGGTGGTTTCTTTATTTCCTCTCAAGGTATAAGACAAGCTGACTCTCTTTGTCCATCACTTTTTATTATTATGGTTGAATATTTGTCTCATTGGCTTAATCTTTTTTTGAGAAGAATTCTAGTATGTATTTCAGGAATCATGGTGGTTTGGCTATATCTCATTTAAGCTTTGTTGATGATTTCATAATTTTTTGTTATGGTTCGTTACATTATGTTAAAAAGCTTAAAGATTTTTTAAATAAATTTGAAAAGGAAAGTGGCCTTTTGATTAATACTCATAAAAGTTGTTTTATCACTTCTACTTCTATTTATGTTCATAGAATTAACAAGATAAATGATATCACTGGTTTTTCTCATCAAAATATTCCTATTAAATTTTTAGGCTCCCCTTTTTATTGTGGCCATAAGAGATCCCATCTCTTTTATGAGGTAACTCTTAATATTCAAAATAAAATTTCTACCATTGAATTTCATTTTTTAACTTTTGGTGGTAGTTTAATTGTTATTAAAACTATTCTTTATTCTCTTCCTTTTTTACTTATTGCTTAATATTGTTCCTACTTCCCTTGTTCTTATCAGGATTGAAAGACTTTTTAATATATTTTTTGGGGCTCTATGAATTCGGCCAAAAGGCTTCATTGGACTTCTTGGTCTAATATATGTGGTACTATTTATGAAGGTGGTATTGGGTGTAGATCATTGATGGATTCCACCACTATTTTTTCTTATAAACTTTAGTCAAATTTTCAGAAAATGAAAGTCTTTGGGCTAAATTTATGAAATTTAAATATTGCAAAGGTAAGCATCCTTTAATTTGCAATTATAAAGATGGTGACTCTATTGTTTGGAAATCGCTATGTGATATTAAATGGAAAGCGAAACCTCTCATTTTTTGGGGTATTAATGATGGATCTTTTTTTTGGCAAGATAACTGGACGGGGGATTTTTCCATTGATTTTTGCTTAATACTCACCATACTTCTTCTTTGAAAGTTAGTCATTTTATTTATAATGTTCAATGGAATTTCTCTATTTTAAATGATTTGATTCATGATTTCATTAGTAATAACATCATTAATATTCCTATTGATGGTAATTTTCTGAATCAAATTCTTTTCAAATTTTCTAGTAATGGTGACTTTTCTTATAAAGATACTTGACACTATATTAGAGTTAAAAAAAATCCTCTTCTTATATTTTCCTTAAAATTTTGAATAATATTATTCTTACTTTTTATTTTATTATTGGATGGAGATTTTTAAAGGATTATATTACTATTGATTCTTTACTTTTGGACAAAGGTTTTCCTCTACCCTCTAAATGCATGTGTTTCTTTTATATTGAGAATATTAGTCATGTTTTTTGTTAATGGTTCCATTGCCTCTAAATTTTGGGGTTGGTATGAGGATTTTTTTAAAATAAGTTATTTTAATGGTAATTATACTTTAATGCAACTTCTTGACTCTTATTTTCTTAATATTGTTAAAGAGCATATCGAAGGTGGTTGTTACTTTGATTTGGTTTATTTGGCTTGACAGAAATGATGCTAAGCATCATAATGTCCCTATGAATCATAAGAGAATTACTGCTACGACTAAAGATAAGATTTATTCTTTATATAAGGCTGCTCTTCTTAGTGGTACTCATTTTAAAGGTTGCAAGTTTGTTGCCTCTAAATTGGGTATCAATTTTCTTTATTATGACTCATCTCCAGATTATAAAATTATTCATTGGATTAAGCCTATTATTTATTGTATTAAAATTAATACTAATGGTTCTATTGCACAGAACAAGTTGGGTTGTGGTGGTATTTTTAAAAATAATCTTGGGAATATTATCTTGGATTTTTCCACTCCTCTCTCTACTAATTCTATTATTTTTTGCTGAATTGATGGTTGTTTATCATGGTCTTAAGCTTTATTTGGATAGAAATTTTCGTACTATTTGATTGGAATGTGATGTTGACATGGTTATTGCTATGATCAATTCTAACCATAAGGGTACTGCTGAGCTTTTTTATTTTATTAAAAATATTAAAGCAATTATCTCTAAACATTGTTTTAAAATTACTCATATTTTAAGAGAAGGTAATGCTTGTGCGGATTTCTTAGCCAGTTTGGGGTGTAATCTCTCTGATTTTACTTTGTTTACCAATGGAAATATTCCTAAGCAATTAAGAGGGCTATCTAATTTAGATAAATTTGATTTGCACTATGTTAGATTTTATTAGTTTTTTTTCTTTCTTTTATGTTGGTGGTTTTCTTGGGGCTTCTGTTTGGGAGCTTCTAGTGGTTTTGGTTTGTTGGTTGTTATTTTCTCCTATTCTTTTTGGGGGCTTTATGTTCTTATTTTATTCCTATATTTTATAAGTTGGAATGCCAGCTTCTGCTATTTTGGTTGTCAATCTATTATCGATTGTTGTTCCTATTTTTATTATGGTATCTCTTGTGGGATTTTTTTAGCTTTTGGTTGGTTGGTTGGATTTCTTTATTGGCTTTGTGGTTGGTCTCTTTGAGCTTCCTGGTTTTAGGTGCTTTCTCTAGAGGTGATGTTGGTTGTGCTTCTCTTCCTTTTGTTTTCTTTTAGTTGGTTGGGCTGGTTTGGTTTTGGGTGTGGCTATTGCTTTCCTTTGTGGCTTTGGTGGTTATGTTGTTACTTATTTTGGTTCGTAGCTACTATGGTCTTTTTTGGTCGCTTTAGTCTAGTTGGAGTTGGTGAGCTTGCAGGTTGCTTCTCTTCTTCCCCCCTTGCTTCTATTTCTGGTATTTCTTCTTTGGTTGGTGACTTTGTTTCTTACTCCTACTACTTTTGGGTGGTTGGATGGTTGTATTGGCTTAAAATTTTTTTATTTATTTGCTCTATTTTTTCTATTGTTGCCCCCTTTGACTGGTGGCTTTATTATTGTTCTTTCTTTTTTGGTGGCTGGTTCTAGATCTTTGCTGGTTATTGGTGTGCGCTTTGGTGCATTTGTGAGGTTTGTTGGTTATGATGACTAAGATGTCTACACTTTTCATTGGTTGGATTTTTTATGTAACCCTCCTTTTCGGTGTACTCACAAATTTTTGTTTCCCCTTGTTGTGATCGGCTAAGCCTTTTCTTTGGCTTTTCTTTCCTTTCTCTTTATCTCTATTTTTTTTCTTTTAATTGTTCTTATCTCTTCTTTAGTTTTTTCTTACAGGATTCCTTCATTTGCACTTGGGTCTTTTCAGGTGGTATGCTGACCTACTCAAGGATTCTATGTCATTGCTATTCTTTTCTTAGTTTTCCTTTTTCTTTTCATTTTGTTTTGTATTAGTTATGGAATTTTTCTCTCTAGGTCTTTATGTAGCTCTTTAAGCAGTAGTCCTTGAGATTTATCCCCTTTAAGGTCGTTGTATCCTTTTGTTTTGGTAATAAAATTCTGCTTTTTACTAAAAAAATGACCCTAAACCTTAAACCCTAAACCCTAAATCCTAAACCCTAAAATCCTAAAAACCTAAACCTAAACCAAATAAAACCTAAAATATAAAATAAATAAAAAAACTAAATACAATACAATAAAAACCTAAACTTAAACCTAAAAATAAAATAAAATAAAAAAATTAAAATAAACTAAAATAAAATAATAAAAATCTAAACTAAACTAAAAAATAAAATAAACCTAAGAATAAAAAACCTAAATAAAATAAAAAATAGGCTGTAAAATAAAAATAAAACAAACCTAAAATTAAATTAAATAAAAACTAAATAAAACATAAACTTAAAAAATAAATCTAAAAATCAATAAAAAGTAAAACCTAAACCCTAAACTAAAAAAAAACCTAAACCTAAAATAAAAATAAAATAAACCAAATAAAATAAACCTAAACTTAAACTAAAATTAACTAAACTAAAATAAATAAAACCTAAACCTAAACCTAATCATAAACCTAAACTAAATAAAATAAAATAAAATAAAAATAAACCTAAACCCAAAGTAAAAAAATAAAACCAAAAAATAAACCTAAAATAAAAACCTAAAAGCTAAACCTAAGAAAAATAAAATAAAACCCTAAACCGAAACCTAAAAAAATAAAAATTAAACCTAAACCTAAAAAATAAAATAAAAATAAAACTCAACTAAAAAATAAGCCTAAACCTACCAGTTTACTTAAATTCTTTTAAAAAACCTTAAACCCTAAATCCTAAACCCTAAACCCTATACCCTAAACCCAAAAAAACCTTAAACCCTAAACGTTAACCCTAAACCCTAAACCCTAAAATAATAAATCTTAAAACCCTAAACCTTAAACCTCAAACCCTAGGCCTAAACCAAAGTAGCTAAATAAATTAAAAAATAGACCTAAACCCTAAAACCTAATAAACCAAAACCCAAACCTAAAACCCGATTGGTCATAACCTTGGCCATCACCATCGGGTTTAGTCTAGATCTGGCTGGTTGATATGGAGATGGTGGTCGGAGCAGTGGTGGTTATGGAGGTAGGAGGAGCGACAGAAGTTACAACCATGGTGGTGGTGGAGGGAGAGATCGGGGATATGATGGTGGATTCTGCTAATCGAGAAGCCAGGGTGGTTATGATGGGAACCAGAGAAACTAAAGAACAGTCGATCTGATCTACAACTTATGAAATTATGTCTTTATTGTAGAGACAGTTCTAGTTATCTAGAGTTTTTGATCTACTCTATGCATCCTCTTTTTTGATCTATGTCGCCACTTATCTCTTGGAAAACTTGGTGTGTTACTTGGTTGATGAAATTAAAAAGAAGAAATGTTGAATCTGAATTTGTTTTCTATTAAAAAGAAAAATCCAAAACCCTAAACCCTAAACCTAGACTAAACTAAATAAAAAATAAATAAACTAAATAAACCTAAAATAAAACTAAATAAATAAAATAAACCTAAACCTACCAGTTTACTTAATTTACAAAAATTAAAAAATAAAAAAAATAAAAGCACTAATCCTAAATTATAAACCTTAAAATTAACCCTAAACCTTAAACCCTAAACCCTAAACCTATAACCCTAAACCTTAAACCCAAAAAAACATAAACCCTAAACCCTAAACCCTAAACCCTTAACCCTAAATCCTAAACCCTAAACCTTAAACCCTAAACCCCAAACCCTAAACCCTTAAAACCTAAAAACCTAAACCTAAACTAAATAGAACTTGAAAATAAAATAAATAAATGAAACCTAAACCTAAGTAAAATAAAATAAACTAATATAAAAACCTAAACCAAAACCTAAACCTAAACGTAAAAAAAAAATTAAAATAAAAAAATAAAAATAAACTAAAATAAAATAAGTAGAAACCTAAACTAAACTATAAATATAATAAACCTAAGGAGAAAAAACCTAAATAAAATAAAAACTAAACATAAAATAAAATTAAAATAAACTAAAAATAAAGTAAAATAAAAATTAAATAAAAACTTAAACCTAAAAATTAAAACAAAAAATAAAACCTAAAAATAAATGAATAATAAAACATAAACCCTAAACTAAAAAAAAAGTAAACCTAAAATAAAAATAAAATAAATAAAATAAAATAAACCTTAACCTAAACTAAAATAAACTAAACTTTAAAAAATAAAACCTATACTTAATCCAAAAATAAAGTAAACCTAAACCTAAACCTAAACTAAATAAAAAAAACTAAAAATAAACCTAAACCTAAACTAAAATATAAAACCTAAAATAAAAACCTAAAACCTAAGCGTAAAAAAATAAAATAAAAACCTAAACCTAAACCTAAAATAAAAAAATAAAACCTAAACCTAAAAAATAAAATAAAAATAAAGCAATTAAAAAATAAACCTAAACCTAAACCTAAACTTAAAAAAACTAAATTAAAACCTAAACTAAAATAAAAAACCTAAATTAAATAAACTAAATTAAACTAAATAAAAATAAAAAATAAACCAAAATAAAAATGAAAATAATTAAACAAAAATAAATAAAATTAAACTAAATAAACCTAAACCTATCGATTACTTAATTTAAAAATAAAAAAATAAATAAACTCAAAACTAAACTCTAAAATAAAACAAACCCTAAACCCTAAATCTTAAACCCTAATCTCCTAATCCCTAAACCCAACTTTAACCCTAATAAACCCTAAACTATAAATACAATAAACCCTAAAACCCAAAGCTAAAACCCTAAATTAAACTAACCTTAAATCTTAAACCCTAAAGCCTAAACACTAAACACTAAACCCTAAACCCTAAACCCAAACCCTAAACCTTAAAAAATCATAAACCCTAAAACTGTAAACCCTAAAGCCTAATCACTAAATCCTAAATCTTAAAAACCTATAAATCTAAACATAAACTAAATAAAACCTAGAAATAAAATAAATAAATAAACATAAACAAAATTAAAATAAAGATAATAATATAAAAACTAAAACTAAACCTAAAAAAAAAATAAAATAAAATAAAAAATATAAATAAATTAAAATAAAATAAATAAAAACCTAAACTATACCAAAAAATAAAGAAAACTTAAAAATAAAACCTAAATAAAATATAAACTAAACGTGAAATAAAAATAAAATAAACCAAAAATAAAATAAAATAAAAATAAAATAAAAACCTAAACCTAAAAAATAAACCTAAAAATAAAACCTAAAAAATAAAGAAAAAATTAAACCTAAACCCTAAACTAAAAAAAACGAAACCTAAATTAAAAAAATAATAAACAAAATAAAATAAACTTAAACCTAAACTAAAATAAATAAAACCTAAACCTAAACCTAAACGAAATAAAATAAAATAAACTAAAAATAAATCTAAACCTAAACTAAAAAATAAACATAAAAATAAACTTTAAATAAAAACCTAAATCCTAATCCTTAAAAAATACTAAACCTAAACCTAAAAAAAACCTAAACCTAAAAGGTAAAATAAAAAATAAAACTCAACTAAAAAATAAACCTAAACCTAAAACATAAACTAAAATAAAAAACCTAAACTAAAATAAATAAACCTAAAGTAAATAAATAAAATAAAATAAAATTATAAAAAAACCAAAATAAAAACAAAATAATGTAAACTCAAATAAATAAATAAAAACTAAATATACCAAATAAACCTAAACGTACTAGTTTACTTAATTTAAAAAAAAACCTTGAAACCTAAATCCTAAATCTTAAACCCAAAACCCTAAACCCTAAACCTACAACCCTACACCTACAACCCTAAATCCTAAACCCTAAACCCTAAACCTTAAAAAACCCTAAACCCTAAACCCTAAACCCTAAACCTTAACCTTAAACCATAAACCCTAAAAGCAAAACCCTAAAACCCTAAACCCTAAACCCTAAACCCTAAACCCTAACCCCAAACCCTAAACCTAAACTTAAAGTAACTAAATAAATTAAAAAATAAACCTTATCCCTTAAACCTAATAAACCTAAACCTAACCCTAAATCCTAAGAATGGGTAGAACCTTGATAGCATGAACATCACCATCTACGAGACTCATTTTAGATCTAGTAGTGGATGAGAAGGGGAGGTGACGGTTATCGCAATGGTGGTGGGAGATATGTAGGTGCTAGTGGATTTGAGGTGGTGGTCAAAGCTGTGGTCATTATAGAGGCAGGAAGAGCGACAGAGGTTATAGCCGTGATGGTGGCGGAGGGAGAGATCGGGGATATGATGGTGGATCCCGCTACTTGAGAGGCCAGGGTGGTTCTAATGGACACTAGAGAAATTGAAGAATGACCGATCTGGTCTGTTGCTTATGGAACTACGTCTTTATAGTAGAGATGGTTCTAGTTATCTAAGGTTTTTGATTTTCTCTATGTGTGCTCATTTTTGATATGTCATCACTTGTGTCTTAAAAAACTTGTTGTGTTACTTGGTTGATGAAATCGAAAAGAAGAAATATTGAATCTGAATTTGTTCTATGTTTAAAAAAAAACCAAAGACCCTAAACCCTAAACTAAAAAAAACTGAAACCTTAAATAAAAATAAAATAAACATAAACCTAAACTAAAATAAACTAAACTAAAATAAATAAAACCTAAACCTTAACATAAAATAAACTAAACCTAAACATAAATTAGATAAAGTAAAATAAACTTAAAATAAACTAAACTAAAAAAATAAAACCTTAAATAAACCTCAAAATAAAACCTAAAACCTCAACCTAAAAAAATAAAATAAAAACTTAAACCTATATCTAAAAATAAAAAATCAAATCAAATCCTACAAAAATAAAATTAAAATAAAACTAAACTAAAAAATTTACATAAACCTAAACCTAAACCTAAAAAATAAACTAAAATAAAAAACATAAACTAAAATAAAAAAATAAATAAAAAAACTAAATAAATAAAATAAAATAAACCTAAATAAAAAATAAAAAAATAAATAAAACAAAATAAATAAAATAAACTAAAAACCTAAAACGGTTTATTTAATAATAAAAAAAACTAAACCCCAATCCTAAACCCAAACTCTACCCTAACCCTAAACTACAACCCCAAACCCTACCTAAACCCAAAAACCTAAACCCCATTAAAGCCTAAACCATAAATAAAAATAAATAAACTTAACCCTAAAACCTAAAACTAACCCTAAACCCTAAACCCTAAATCCTAAAACCCTAACCCCTAAACCCTAAAACCTAAATGCTAAACCCTAAACCTAAACCAAAACCTAAACCCTAAACCCCAAACCCTAAACCCTAAACCCTAAACCTCAAAAATGTAAAAACCTAAACCTAAATCAAATAAAACCTAAAAATAAAATAAATTAAGAAACCTAAACAAAATAAAATAAAAAAATAAAATAAAATAAAATAAAAATATAAACTAAACCTTAAACCTAATCCTAAAAATAAAACAAAATAAAAAGTAAAAACTAAAATAAAATAAAATAAATAAAAAACCTAAACTAAACTAAAAAAAATAAACCTAAAAATAAAAAACCTAAATAAAATATAACCCAAACGTAAAAAAAAAATAAAATAAAGCTAAAATAATATGAAATAAAAACTAAATAAAAATAATACCTAAAAAAATAAAAAATAAAATTGAAACCCTATACTTAAAAAAATCAAAACTCAAAATTAACAAAATAAACCTAAACCTAAACCTAAAGTAAAATAAACTAACCTAAAATAAATAAAACCTAAACCAAAATAGAAATAAACCTAAATAAAATAAAATAAACTAAAAATAAGCATAAACCTAAACTAAAAAATAAAACCTAAAAATAAACCTAAAAAAATCCTAAAACCTAAACCTAAAAAAACAAAATAAAATCTAAACCTAAATCTAAAAATAAAAAATAAAACCTAAAACTAAAAAATAATAAAATAACAAAATACTAATCTAAACTATAAACATAAACCTAAATCTAAACCTAAAAAAGAAACTAAAATAAAAAATCTTAACTAAGTTAAATAAACCTAAACTAAATAAACTAAACTATATAAAAATAAAAAATAAACCTAAATAAAAATAAAAATCAAAATAAACTAAAATAAATAATAAATAAACTAAATAAACATAAACCTACAGGTTTACTAAAATTTTTTAAAAAAAACCCTAAACCCTAAACACCAAACCCTAACCCTACAACCCTAAATCCTAAACCCTAAACCCTAAACCCTAAACCCTAAGCCCTAAACCCTATCCCTAAACCCTAATAAAACCTAAAAATAAACCTCAAATAAATAGATAAAACTTAAACCTAAAAAAATAAAATAAAAACATAAACCTAACCTAAAAATAAAAAATAAAACCTAAACATAAAAATAAATTAAAAATAAAACTAAACTAAAAAACAAACATAAACCTAAACCTAAACCTAAAAATAAATTAAAATAAAAAACCTAAACTAAAATAAATAAAACTAAAATGAATAAACTAAATTAAATAAAAATAAAAAATAAACCTAAATAAAAATAAAAATAAAATAAACTAAATAAACCTAAACTTACCAATTTACTTATTTTAAAAACAACCTTAAACAGTAAACCCTAAACCCTAAAAACTAAATCCTAAACCCTAAACCCTTGGTTTGTTGTCTTGGTTTTTTCTCTTGGTTGTTGGTTGAATGGATTATCGGGTTTTATGCCCAGCAAGTTACTACTGGGGTTATTTCTCTGATTGTATTTTTATTTTGCTTACGGTGGGGTGCATCTTATCACCTATGGCTTGAGAGGTATGGGTTTATCTACCTTTTCATTCCTCTCTTGGATCATGTATACTTGTGTATTTACTATTATGATCATGCTTTTATCAAGGTGATTATTAACATTTATTTGGGTGACCAGGATTGGGGTTTTGCTTATAAACTGATTAGTTTTTTGGACATCTGTTTGGGTGTACACTAGGCTAATTATTGCTTATGGAATTATTTTTTTTTATGCATTACCTTATATCATCTCTATGGTTATCCTGTATTGGTCGGTCTTTCCTTGGTTTTCCTAGCTATTGTTTAACTATTTGTTGTCATGTTTCATGTTGGGTTCTTTTTAAGCTGCTCTTTAGGTTTGTGTCTCCTGATTTGCTAACCTGCTGGGCTGTGCTGCCCCTAAGAGTAAGAATGTTTTTATTGCTTGCCATCACTATTGCTTCCTTGAATGATTGGTTTTGTTTCCTGACTCCCTCTCCTACTGTCATTTCTAGTGCTGTTTGCTTAGCTGATGGTCAATTTTTCCTGGAATTGTAGGATTATATTGCTGTTATTTTTCAATTTTTATTTTGGTTCTACAATATCCTATGTTGGGTTCTGTATTTGTGTTGCCATTTGGTTATTATACTGGTCTTTTGGGCTATTTATCTGCGTGCTTTTTATTTGGTTTTTGCTATTTTCTTGTTCTATTGTTTCTTGATTAGATTACCATATTATCGGGGCCTTTGCAGTATGGGTCTAGCTGCTGTTTCATTTCTCCCTTGGACTTCAAAACTTGTGTAGTTCTGTTATGATCATGTTATTATTAAGGTGATCATTAACATCTATTTTGCTAATACTGAATGGCTTCCCTCTTTTCGGGCTGTTTACATGGACATCAGCTCTCATCTGGCTAGGGATGGTCCTACATTTATGTTGAAGGGTTTTACTTTGTTCAGCAGGCTGAATAGTGCTTTGGTTTCCTACCTGGCTTTCTCTTTGATTATTGTCATGTACTTCTCCCCATTATCTATGGCTTGCTGTTTTGGAGTTGCCTACTGGTTGTGTTTACTCATGCTTCTTCTTGACATTCATATTTATTGTTGTGCTCATTTTAATATTATGGTGTATGTGGCCAAGATTTTAATCTGGATTGGAATGTTGTTGACTCTACATTCTCATGCTTTGTTGACATCAGTTGGTGGTACTTATCTTAAAAGGGATTGGTGGCATCCCTTTATCATTCAGATCTATGTTGTTTTTTTTCTATATGTGGCTATATTTTGGGCATGCAGGTACTAAAGACCATATGAATTCCTCCCAAGGGCAGCTTTTCCATATCAGGTATGTGGGCTATGATGGCTAGGAAGATTTCACTCATCATTTGGCTAGTAATAACACTTGTGATGTAACCCTTCATTGGAAGTTTGGATGCTCATGTTTGTATCTGCCCCAATTTTGTGTGGTGAGCCCAGCCCATTCTCACACACTCTCCTATAATTCTCTCTTACAATTCTACTTTCACTTTTAATTTTATTTTGTTTTGTACCAATTTAATTGTGCTAACTTTTTTCTTTTATATGCCTACAGAATCTGTTCTATTTTCTTGTTTGCTTCTTTTCCAATGGAGGCATAGGCTACTCTCATCCTCAAGAGCTTATGATGAAGATGGTCCAAAGGCTTTTCTTTTTTATCAATTTATATTTGTTACTTTTCTTTCCCTTTTGCTTTATTTTGATTGTACTTAGACTGGGGATTTACTCTCTAGGCTATTTTTGTAGCTCTTTGAGCAGTACTTCTTGAGTTTATCCCCTCTTAAGGACCATGTAATGTCTTTTATATGGCAATAAAATTCCCCTATATGGGGTTCCATAAAAAAAACACCTAAACTCTAAACCCTAAATCCTAAACCATAATCCTAACCTTAAACGTGAACCCCTAAACCCAAAATGCTGAAACCTTAAACCCTAAGCTCTAAACTAACCCTAAACCCTAAACCCTAAACCCTAAAAACCTTAAACCCTAAAGCCTAAAGAATAAACCCTAAGCCCTAAACACAAAACCATAAACCTTAAACCCAAAACCCTCTTAACCCTAAACCCTAAACCTAGAAACCCTAAACCATAAGCTCTAAACTAACCCTAAACCAAAACCAGAAAGGCCTGATGCCTAAACCCTGGCACTAACACTAAACCCTAAGTGCCCTAAACCTTAAACCCTGGGCCCTAAACCACTGATAAAACCAAAAATAAACCTCAAATTAAGACCAACAGGCTTAAAGATAAAATAAAATAAAACCAAACCTAAACCTAAAGATAAAACCTAAAGCTAAACTAACTAAACATAAACTTAAACCTAAATATAAAGAACTAGATAAAATGCCTAAACTAAAGATAAATAAACTTAAGATAAATAAACTAAATTAAATAAAAAATAAACCTAAATTATAATAAAATATAATGACCTAGATAAATAAATTAAGTAAACAAAATATTACTGAGCATGTTGTAAGTGAAACCCTAAACACTAAACCCTAAACCCTAAACCCAAAATCCTAAAAAACTTTAAACCCTAAACCCTAAAGCGTAAATCTAAAATAAAAATAAAATACCTTAACCCTAAACCCTTAACCCTAAACCTACAACCCTAAACCTGAAACCCAAAACCCTAAAACCTTAACCCCTAATCCCTAAAACCTAAACATTAATAATTAAACCCTAAACTCTACAACCTTAAATCCTAAACCTTAAACCCCAAACCTTAAACCCTAAACACTAAACTGTAAACCCTAAAAACCTAAAAACCTAAACCTAAATCAAATAAAACCTCAAAATAAAATAAATTAAAAAACCTAAACATAAATAAAATAAAAAATAAACTAAAATAAAAATCTAAACTAAAACCTAAACCGAAACCTAAAATAAAATAAAATAAAAAATAGAAGCTAAACTAAAATAAATAACAAAAATCCTAAACTAAACTAAAAAAAACCCAAAAGTAAAAACCTAAATAAAATATAATCAACATAAAATAAATAAATAAATCTAATAATAAGATAAATACTAAATAAAATAAAACCTATAAAATAAAAATAAAATAAACCCTATCTAAAACCAAAACTCAAATTAACAAAAAAAAAAAAACCTAAACCTAAACTAAAATATAAAAACTTAACCCTAAAATAAACTAAACCTAAACCCTATACTAAATAAAATAAAATAAACTAAAATAAACCAAAAGCTAAACAAAAAAATAAAACCTAAAAATAAACTTAAAAAAAACCTGAAACCTAAACCTAATAAAATAAAATAAAATATAAAACCTAATCCTAAAAATAAAAAATATAACCTACAAATAAAAAGTAATAAAATAATAATATTAAAAATAAACATAAACCTAAATCTAAACCTAAAAAATAAACTAAAATAAATAAACTAAACTACATAAAAATAAAAAATAAACCTAAATAAAAAAATAAATTAAATTAAAATAAATAAAAAATAAACTAAATAAACATAAACCATAGGTTTACTTAAATTTTTTTAAAAAAATCCTAAACCCTAAACCTACAATCCTAAACCCTAAACCTTAAACCCTAAACCCCAAGCCCTAAACCCTAATCCTAACCCTAAACTTTAAACCCTAAAATCCTAATCCCTAAGCTCTAAATTAACCATAAACCTTAAACCCTAAAAACCCTAACCCCTAAACTAACCATATACCCTAAGCAAACCATAAACCCTAAACCCTAATAAAACCTAAAAATAAACCTCAAATAAATTCCTAAAACCTAATCCTAAAAAAATAAAATAAAACATAAACCTAAACCTAAAAGTAAAAAAAAAAAAACCTGAACATAAATAAATAAAATAAGCATAAACCTAAACCTAAACCAAAAAGCTAAACTAAAATAAATAAACCTAAATTAATAAACTAAACTAAGTTAAAATAAAAATAAACCTAAATAAAAAAAGAAAAATAAAATAAACTAAATAAACCTAAACTACCAGTTTGCTTGTTTTTTTAAAAAAACAAACAAAACTAAACCCTAAACACTAAAATCCTAAACCATAAACTCAAATGAGCCATAAGCCAGGCCTAACCCTTAAACCCAACCCAGGCCCTAGGCTCTAGCTGACCCTACCTTAAACTCCCAGGCCAGAAGCTAAACTTAATCCTAACCACTAAACCTAAACTATACCACTGACTCTAAACCATGGCCTTAACCTAAATCAGGCCCAGACCCTACTAGCCTCCCATGAGCTCTAGACCCTAAGGCTGATAAACTATACACTATGCCTGGGTGACCACGGGACACTGGGCTGGGCCATAAACCCTCACTAAACCCTAAACCCTGAAACTTAGGCCAAAGATGGACCTCAGTTAAAACCTGGGACCTATACTTAAAAAAAATAAAATAAAACCTAAACCTAAACCTAAAATAAAAATAAAACCTAAAGCTAAATAGATAAAGATAAAACTAAAACTAAACTAAAGAATTAAGATAAAATTAAACTAAAATATATAAAGATAAATAAAAATATAATAACCTAAAATAAATAAAATTAAACTAAATAAACAAAATAAAACTAAACCAACTAGCTTGCATGATTAAAACCCTCACACTAAACCCTAAATCCTAAGCCCTAAACCCAAGCTGGACCTAACTAACTACCCACTTTAAACTTACAACTACTACAACCCAGGCTCTAAACTAAACTAACCCCCCCCCAGGCCCTAAAGCCTAAACACTAAACCCTAAACCCAAAAAACCCTAAACCCTAAAGACAAAACCCTAAACCTTAAACCCTAAACCCTAAAAAATAAAACAAAAAATCTAAATAAACTAAAATAAAATAAAAATAAAAGTAAAATTAAAAAACCTAAATAAACCTAAAATAAAATAAAATAAAATATAAATAAAAACCTCAAGCTAAAAATAAAACCTAAAAATAAATAAAAAATAAAACCTAAACTCTAAACTAAAAAAAACCTGAACCTAAAATAAAAATTTAATAAATAAAATAAAATAAACCTAAATTTACACTACTATAAATAAAACCTAAACCTAAACCAAAATATAGTAAACCTGAACCTAAACCTAAACGAAATAAAATAAAATAAAATAAAATAAAAATAACCCTAAACCTAAACTAAAAAATAAAATCTAAAAATAAACCTAAAATAAAAACCTAAAACCTAAGCCCAAAAAAATAAAATAAAAACCTAAACCTAGTAATAAAAATAAAAAATAAAACCTAAACCTAAAATATAAAATAAAAATAAAACTCAACTAAAAAATAAACTTAAACCTAAAAAATAAAATAAAAAAAACCTAAACTGAAATAAATAAACTAAACAAAATAAAAATAAAAGATAAAGTTAACTAAATATATTAAATAAACTTAAACCTATCGATTTACTTAATTTTAAAAAAACCCTTCAAACCTAAATCCTAAATTCTAAACCTTAAACTCTAAACCCTAAAATTGCAACCCTAAACCTACAACCCTAAGTTTTAAACCCTAACCTTAAATCGTAAACCCTAAAAGCATAAACCCTAAAACCCTAAACCCTAAACCCTAAACCCTAAACCCTAAACCTAAATATAAAGTAACTAAATAAATTAAAAAATTAACCTAATCTCTAAAACCTAATAAACCTAAACCAAATCCTAAACCTTAAGAATGGGCAGAACCTTGATGGCATGAACATCACTGTCAACCTGACTCAGTTTAGATCTAGTAGTGGAGGTGAAGGCGGAGGCTGCGATTATCACAGTGGTGGTGGGAGATCTGTAGGTGCTGGTGGATATGAAGGTGGTGGTCGAAGTAGTGGCGGTTATGTTGGCACGAGGAGGGACGAAAGTTACAGCCTTGGTGGTGGCAGAGGGAGAGATCGGGGATTTGATGGTGGATCCCGCTACTTGAGAGGCCTGTGTGGTTTTGATGGAAACTAGAGAAACTGAAGAATCGCCGATCCGATCTGTTGCTTACGGAACTGTGTCTTTATAGTAAAGATGGTTCTAGTTATTTAGGGTTTTTGATTTGCTCTATGCATGCACATTTTTGATTTATCTCATCACTTATGTTTTAGAAAACTTATTGTGTTATTTGGTTGATGAAATCAAAAATAAGAAATGTTGAATCTAAATTTGTTCTCTGTTAAAAAAAAACCAAAGACCTTAAACCCTAAACTAAAAAAAAACTAAACCTAAAATAAAAGTAAAATAAAGCTAAACCTACACTAAAATAAACTAAACTAAAGTAAAGAAAACCTAAACCTAAACCTAAAATAAACTAAACCTAAACATAAACTATATAAAATAAAATAAATCTAAACTGAAACTAAAAAATAAAACCTAAAAATAAACCTCAAATAAAAACCTAAAACTTGAACCTAAAAAAATAAAATAAAAACCTAAACCTAAACCTAAAAATAAAAAATAAAACCTAAGCCTACAAAAATAAAATAAAAATAAAATTAAACTAAAAAAATCTACATAAACCTAAACCTAAACCTAAAGCTAAAAAATAAACTAAAATAAAAAACCTAAACAAAAATAAATAAACTAAAATAAATAAAAAAACAAAATAAACCTAAATAAATAAAATAAAAAAACTAAAATAAATAAAAAATAAACAAATAAACCTAAGCCTACCGGTTTACTTAATGTTAAAAAAAACCCTAAACACCAAACCCTAAACTCTAAACCTAAAATAAAAAAATTATAAACCTAAACCCTATTTTAAACCATAAATAAAAAAAAAACCACACCCTAAACCCTAAACCTTAAACCCTAAACCTGGCAGAACCCCAAAGCCTAAACCCTAAAGTAAATCCTAAACCCTAAACCCTGAAAACCTAAAAACCTAAACCCATATCAAATGAAACCTAAAAATAAAATAAATAAATAAATAACCTAAACATAAATAAAATAAAAAAGAAAATAAAAAATGAAATAAAATAGAAATCTAAATTAAAACCTAAATATAAACCTAAACCTAAACCTAAAAATAAAATAAAATAAAATAAATAAAAACCTAAACTAAACTAAAAAAAAAGTAAACTTAAAAATAAAAAACCTAAATAAAATATAACACAAACATAAAATACAAATAAAATAAACCAAAAATAATATAAAATGAAAACTAAATAAAAATATAAACCTAAAAAATGAACATAAAAATAAAACCTAAGATATAAATAATACCAAAGCTAAACTAAAAAAAAAAAACTTAAAATTAACAAAATAAAATAAACCTAAACTCTAAAAATAAACTAAAATAAACTAAACTAAAATAAATAAAACCTAAACCTAAATAAACCTAAACCCTAAACTAAATAGAATAAAATAAACTAAAAAAACATAAACCTAAACTAAAGAAGAAAACATAAAAATAAACCTAAAATAAAAACCTAAACATAAACCTAAAAAAATATAATAAAACTTGAAACTTAAACCTAAAAATTAAAAATAAAACTTAAAACTAAAAAAAAATGAAATATTATTCTAAAAAATAAACATAAACCTAAATCTAAACATAAAAAAATAAACTAAAATAAAAACCTTAACTAAAATAAATAAACCTAAAATAAATAAACTATGCTATATAAAAATAAAAAAGCCTAAATAAAAATAAAAAAATAATAAATTAAAATAAATAAAAAATATGCAAAATTAACTAAATATATATAAATTTATAGGTTTACACTAAACTTTAAACCCTAAAACCCTAAACCCTAACACTAAACCACAACCCTAAATCTTAAACCTTAAACCCTGAACCCTAAACCCTAAACCCTAACCCCTTAAAACCTAAACTTTAAACCCAAGCTAAACCCTAAAACCTAACTCTAAACTAACTGCCCCATCTAAACCTAATCCATAAATCCTAAACCTTAAACCCTAATAAAACCTAAAAATAAACCTAAAATAAAAACTTAAAACCTAAACCTAAAAAAAATAAAATAAAAACATAAACCTAAACATAAAAATAAAAAATAAAACCTAAACAAAAAAAAAACTAAAAAATAAACATAAACCAAAACTTAAACCTAAAAAATAAATTAAAATAAAAAACTTAAACTAAAATAAATAAACCTAAAATTAATAAACTAAACTAAAAATAAAATAAAAATAAACCTAAATAAAAAAAAAAGAGCTAAAGATAAATAAATAAATAAACTAATTAAACTTAGGCACTGATTTGCTTGATTTAAAAGATCTTAAACTAAATCGTGAGCCCTAAATGTGAGCCCTGACCTAACCCAAACCCTAAAAGAAAGCCATAGGCCTAACTAATCTAGGCCATGACCCTAAATCCTGAGCCACTAAAGAATAGGCTCTAAACCCTAAACTCCATAAACACTAAACCCTAACCCCCACTCCAAAGGCCCTGGGCCAGTGCTAACTGACACCCAGGCCACTCCCTAAACCCAGGCCCAGGCTGACCCTACCTGACACTGAGCACTAAACCACTGGTATCACTGACACTAAATCCTAAATCCTGATCAGGCTTAAAAATGGGCCTCTCAAATTAAACCTAAACCTTAAAGAAAGAAATAACTTAAACTTAAAGATAAAAGTAAAACCTAAACTTAAAGAAAATAAAATAAAAATAAAACTAAACTAAAAAATAAACATAAATATAAACCTAAACTTAAACAAAAAATAAAAGATAAAACAAAACTAAGATAAATAAACCTAAAATAAATAAGAAACTAAGTAAAATAAAAAATAAACATAAATAAAGATAAAAGATAAAAATGGATAAACTAAATAAATAAAATAAACCTAAACCTGCCTTACTTGTGTTTTAAAGATCCTAAACACTACCATAAACCCTGCGCCTAAATCCTCAACCTAAACCCTAACCTGACCTGCTAAACCCCAGACCCTACCTTGTGCCCTAAACCACAACCACCAGGCCACTGAGCCTGAGCCACCCAGGCCACCCTAAACCTCCTAAACTAAACCAAAACTAGGCCACAAGGCTGGGCGGATAAAGATAAATATATTAAATTAAATAAATCTTGGACCCTGATCCTAACCTGGCCTTACTAACCCTAAACCTGTGCCTAAACCCTAAACCCTAAACCCTGGGCCAAACCCTAAATCATACCCTAAACCTTAAACCCACACCCTAAAACCTACAACTCTAAATCCTAACCCAAAACCTGACCATAAATCTTACCACTGGGCCACACCCTAAAAAAACAAAACCTGAGCAGGCTAAACCACAAAATAAAATAAATAAATAAAAATTAATCCTAAATAAAATTAAATAATAAAATAAAATAAAAACCTAAACTAAAACCTAAACTTAAACCTAAACATAAACATAAAAAAACATAAAAAAACACTAAACTAAAATAAAATAAATAAAAACCTAAAATAAATGAAAAAAATAAAATAAACCTAAATAAAAAAAAACCTAAAAAAATAAAACCCAAACATAAAATAAACTTAAAATAAACTTAAAATAAAATAAAATAAAAACTAAATAGAAACAAAAACCTAAAAAATAAACCTAAAATAAAACCTAGAAATAAATAAGAAGTAAAATCTAAACCCTAAACTAAAAAAAAACCTAAACCTTAAAAAAATAAAATAAAATAAAACTAAACCATAAACTAAAAAAAAACCCTAAACCTAAAATAATCAAGTTAAAATAAACATAAATACTAATCTAAACTAAAATAAATAAAACCTAAACCTAAAATTAAACCTTAAACTAAAAATAAATAAATAAAAAATAAACCTAAACCTCAAGTAAAAAATAAAACCTAAAATAAGAACTAAAAATAAAATAAAATCCTAAACCTAAACCTAAAAATAAAAGATCAAACCTGAATATAAAAAAAATGCTAATCTAAAAACTAAACATAAACCTAAATCTAAACCTAAAAAATAAACTAAAATAAAAACCTAAACTAAAATAAATAAACCTAAAATAAATAAACTAAACTCGACAAAAATAAAAAAACTAAATAAATTAAAAAATAAAATAAACTAAAATAAATAAAAAATAAACTAAATAAACTTAAACCTACAGGTTCACTTAAACTTTTTTTTTTAAAAAAGCCCTAAACCCTAAACCCTAAACCTACAACCCTAAATCCTAAACCATAAAGCATAAAACCTAAACCTTAAACCATAAACCCCAAACCCTAAACCCAAAACCCTAAACCATATCCCCTAAACTAACCCTAAACCCTAAGCTAACCTTAAACCCTAAACCCTAATGAAACCTAAAAATAAATCTCAAATAAAAACCAAAAACTTAAACCTAAACCTAAACCTAAAAATAAAAAATAAAACTTAAACCTAAAAAAATGAAATAAAAAATATTAATCTAAAAAATAAACATAAACTTAAATCTATACCTAAAAAATAAACTAAAATTCAAAACCTAAACTTAAATAAATAAACTTAAAATAAATAAATTAAACTAAATAAAATAATAAAATAAAATAAAAATAAAATAAACTAAAATAAATAAAAAATAAACTGCAAAAACTAAATAAACTTAAACCCAAAGGTACACTTATATTTATTAAAAAAAACCTAAACCCTAAATCCTAAACCTTAAACCCTAAACCCTAACCTTAATCCTAAACCCAAACCCCAAACCTTGACCCTCCCTAAACCTAACTCTACTAACCTAACCCAACCTTTAAATGTAGCTGGCCCAAACTGGACCCTAAAATAAACTAAAATAAACCCAAATAAAACCTGACCTAAACCTCAAAAAATAAATTAAAAACCTAAACCAAAAACTAAAAAGAAAAAATAAAAACTAAACCTAAATAATAAAATAAAAAATATTGATCTAAAAAATAAACATAAACCTAATTCTAAACCAAAAAAAATTAACTAAAATAAAAAACCTAAATTAAACTAAATAAAAATAAAAAATAAACATAAATAAAAAATAAAATAAATAAAATAAACTAAAATAAATAAATAAAAAATTAAATAATCTAAATCAACCTAAAACTATAAGTTTACTTAAATTTTAAAGCTGAGCACAAACCTAAATCCTGGGCCACTGAGCCCTAAACCCTGGGCTGATCCTAAATCCTCCAAACTGGCCACCAACTACCACTGACCCTATAACTAACCACCTACACACCACCAACTAAACCTTAAAACTGATCCCACCACTGGCTCTAAACTAAGACCCCAGAACTCCCACAGATCCCTAAACTTAAACCTAAAGGCTGAGCCTCACTAAACCTAAATTGAAACTAAACCAATAAACCCAAACCCCACCTAAACAAATCCTAATTGTGAACCCTGGGCCACACTCCACCTTACCTATGACCTCCTGATCCACTATACCAAATAAAATAAAATAAATAAACCTAAACCTAAATAAAATAAAGAAAATAAAACCTAAACCTAAACTAAACCTAAAATAAAATAAAATAAAATAAACAAATAAATAAAATAAACTTAAGATTAAAAACTTGATAACTAAAATTAAGCATAAAATAAAAATAAAATTAACACAAAATAAAGTAATATAAAAACTAAATAAAACTTAAACCTAAAAATAAAACCAAGAAATAAATAAAAAATAAAACCTAAACACTAAACTAAAAAAAATTAAATGTAAAATAAATAAAATAAAATAAACTTGAACCTAAACTAAAATAAACTAAACTAAAATATATAAAACCTAAACCTAAATCTAAAATAAACTAAACCTAAACCAAAACCTAAACTATGTAAAATAAAATAAACTAAAAATAAACCTAAACCTAAAAATAAGCCTAAAATCAAAACCTAAAACCTAAACCTAAAAAACTAAAATAAAAACCTAAATCTAAACCTAAAAATAAAGAGTAAAACTTAAACCTCATGAATAAAATAAAAATAAACTCAACTAAAAAATAAACCAAAAATAAAACCTAAACCTACAAAATAAACGAATATAGAAAACTTAAACTAAAATAAATAAACTAAACTAAATTAAAATAAAAAATAAACCTAAATAAAAATAAAAAATAAACTAAATATACTAAATAAACCTAAACCTACTCGTTTACTTAATTTTAAAAATAAAACCTTAAACCCTAAATCCTAAACCCTAAAACCTAAATCCTAAAATACCCTAAACCCTAAACCCTAAACCCTAACCCTAAGCCTTAAACCCTAAAAGCATAAACCCTAATACCCTAAACCCTAAACCCAAAACCCTAACCTTAAACCTAAACTCTAAACCTCAAACCCTAAACCTAAACCTATAGTAACTACATAAACTAAAAAATTAACTTAAACCCCAAAATGTAATAAACCTAAACCTAAAACTAAATCCTAAGAATGGGCAGAACCTTGATGGCAGGGATATCACCGTCATCCAGGCTCAGTCTAGATTTGGCAGTAGAGGTTTAGGAGGAGGTGGCAGTTATCACAATGGTGATGGGGTATCTTGAGGTGTTGGTGGATATGGACGTGGTGGTCATGGAGGCGGGAGGAGCGACAGAGGTTACAGCCGTGGTGGTGGTGGAGGGAGAGGTCGAGGATATGATGGTGGATCCAACTACTCAAGAGGCCATGGTGGTTGTGATGGGAATAGGAGAAATTGAAGAACGGTCGATCTGATCTTTTGCTTATGGAACTGTATCTTTATAGTAGAGACTGTTCTAGTTATCTATTATTTCTGATTTGCTATATGCGTGTCCATTTTTTATCTATGTCATCACTTATGTCTTAGAAAACTTAGTGTGTTACTTGGTTTATGTAATAAAAAAAAGAAATGTTGAATCTGAATTTATTGTCTATTAAAAAAATAAAAATCTTAAACCCTAAAGTAAAACCAAAAACATAAACTAAAAGAAACCTAAGCCTAAAATAAAAATAAAATAAACCTAAACGTGCACTAAAATAGACTAAACTAAAATAAATAAAACCTAAACCTAAACTTAAAATAAACTAAACCTAAACCTACACCTAAACTAGATAAAATAAAATAAACTAAAAATAAACTTAAACCTAAACTAAAAAATAAAACCTAAAAATAAACCTAAAGTTAAAACCTAAAACCAAAAAATAAAAAAAATAAAATAAAAACATAAACCTAAACCTAAAAATATAAAATTAAACCTAAACCAAAATAAAATAAAAATATAATTAAACTAAAAAATAAACATAAACAAAAACCTAAACCTAAAAAAATAAACTAAAATAAAAAACATAAACTAAAATATATAAACATAAAATAAATAAACTAAACTAAATAAAAATAAAAAATAAACCTAAATAAAAATAAGAAATAAAATAAACTAAAATAAATAATAAATATACTAAATATGCTAAATAAACCTAAACTTACATGTATACTTAAGTTTCTTTTTAGAAAAAAAATATTAAACCCTAAAACCCTAAAACCCTAAACTAAACCAAGGCAAGTAAACCCTACCTACCTAAACCCTAAATCATAAAACCTAAAAATTCTAAACTGTAAAGCTTTAAAACTAGACACTAAACCATAAACCCTAAAATTAACACTAAACTTAAACCTAAAAATAAAATAAAACAAAATTTTAAAACTAAACTAAAATAAAATAATTAAAAACCTAAACTAAACTAAAAAAATAAAATAAACCTAAAAATAAAAAAAACTAAATGAAATAAAAACTATACAAAAAATAAAAATAAAATAAACCTAAAATAAAATAAAATAAAAAACTAAATAAAAACCTAAACCTAGAAAATAAATCTAAAAATAAAACCTAAAAATAAATAAAAAATAAAAACTAAACCTTACACTAAAAAAACCTAAACCTAAAATAAAAATAAAACTAAACCTAAACTAAAATAAACTAAAATAAATAAAAACTGGCTTTATGCCCCAAATAAGATAGAAACTGAACAAACTACAAACTAATGAAAATTAAAACCTAAAAATAAACATAAATAAGCTTAAAACTAAACTATTAAAAAAATAAAATAAAATCTAAAACTAAACCAAAAAATATAAAATAAAGATGTAAACACAAATAATAAAATAAAATAAAACTCAATTAAAATAAACTTAAAACCTAAAAATAAATTGAAATAAAAACCTAAACTAAAATAAATAAACATAAATAATTACACTAAACTAAATAAAAATAAAAAATAAACTTTATAAATATAAATCTATTGGTTGATTTAATTTAAAAATAAAAAAATCATAAACCCTAAATCCTAAACCTTAAACCCTAAACCCCAAACCCTAAAACCAAAAACTAACCCTAAACCTTAAACCTTAAACCCTAAACCATAAAAAACCCTAAACCCTAAAACCAAAACCCTAAACACTAAACCCTAAAACATAAACCCTATAAAACCTAAGCCTAAAAAATAAAATATAAATAAGACTCAATTAAAAAATAAACCTAAACCTAAACCTAAACCTAAACCTAAACCTAAAAAATAAACTAAAATAAAAAACTAAAACTAAAATATATAAACCTAAAATATATTAAACTAAATACAAATAAAATTTGCCTAAATAAAATAAAAATAAAACTAAAATAAATAAATAAAACTAAAGTTCTGAATAAATTAAACTGTCGGTTTGCTTAATTTTAAATAAAAAAACTTAAACCTTAATCCTAGGCCCTAAACCTACAACCTTAAACACTAAACCCTAAATCCTGCACCCTAAAGATCCTACCACCCTAAACCACAAAGCATTATCCTTAACCCAAGATCCACAGCTGAGCCCTAGGCCACAAGATCCTAAACCTTCCAAAACCAGACCCTAAACCACAAGGCTAAAGCCTGACCCTACCTAAATCATGACCCCAGACCCTAACCCAGACCTGACACTAAAATCTAAAATATAAACTTAAATTAAATAAAATCAAAAACTAAAATAAATAAATAACCTAAATCAAATTTCAATAATAAAATAAAATAAAATATCAATCTAAGCTAAAACCTAAACATAAACCTAAACCTAAACATAAAAAGAAAATAAAAACTAAAATAAAATAAATAAATAAAAATATAAACTTAACTAAAAAAATAAAATAAACCTAAAAATAAAAAACCTAAATAAACTAAAACCTAAATGTAAAATAAAAATAAAATTAAATAAAATTAAATAAAATAAAACCACCCTAACTAAAAAACTCTAAACCTGGACTAAAATAAATAAAACCTAAACTTAGGCCTGGGATAAACTAAACCTAAACCCTAAATTAAATAAAGATAAAATAAAAAATGAGCTAGGCACAATCCTAAAGCATAAACCCTAATCATGCCTTGACCCTACTAGGCCCTAAGACCACTGAGCCCTAAACCCTAAATCCTGACCCTAAAGCTGAGCCCTGGGCCACTGCCCCAGACCACAAGGCTGAGCCACACCTAAACCCAAAGGCCTAAAACTGGCTTAAATAAATAAAATAAAAGATAAAATAAATAAATAAACTTAAACTTAAATAAAGATAAAATAAAATAAAACCTAAACCTAAACCTAAATAAAAATAGAATAAACCTAAAATAAATAAAATATAAAAACTAAAAAAACCTAAACTTAAAATAACTAAAATAAAACAAAATAAATAAAAAATAAAACCTAAAACACTAAACCTAAAGTAAACAAAATAAAATAAACTAAATAAATAAAATAAAACTAAACCTAAAATAAATAAACCTAAACCCTAAACTAAATAAAATAAATTCAGGTTCAATTAAAATAAATCTAAACCTAATAAAAATAAAACCTAAAAATAAATAAAATACAAACTTATAACCTAAACTAAACCTAAACTTAAAATAAAAATAAAACCTAAACTTAAGAATAAAATAAAGTAAAACTAAATTAAAAATAAACATAAAAAACTTAAACTAAAACTAAAATAAAATAAAACTAACTAAATAAAATGAAAATAAACCTAAATAAAATCAAAATAAAATAAACTAAAATAAATTAAAGAAACTCTAAACCTCAACCTAAAGGAAAAAATAATCTAGGCCCTACCCTGGGCCTCGACCACTACTGCGCCCACACCACTGACACAGCAGATGGGCACCCCACCCCAACACTGACCTGGGCCCACTGAGGCTGATCCCAGGCCCTGGGCCCTAACTGGCCTGCCAGGCTGGATCCTGGGCCCTGGAGTCTTGGGCTCTAAAAGATCCTGAGTGGGTGAGGCTGAGGCTGAGCCTAACTAAAGCCACTGAAGATGACACTGGAGCCATGAGCCACTGCGCAGGAGCACTGGGCCACTGAGGCTGAGCCCTGGGCCCTGAAACTGGGCCCACAGGCCCTGGCGATCCACACACCACAGCCCTGAGCCTGAGCTGAGCACTGGGCCTGGGCCCTGACTACTGATCCCGATAAAAGAAAAGAATAAGTAGGTGGAGATAGGCTAAACTGTCGGGTTGTGGTTTTTTTTTTTTAAAAGGATGTAAACCTAAATCCTGACCTAGGCCAGCCCAAACCCTAACCCTGAGCCCTAAGACTAACCTGAAATCAATAAACAAATAAATAAAAATAAAACTACTAAAAAAACCTAAAATAAATAAAATAAAATAGACATAAACCTAAACTAAAATAAATAAAACCTAAACCTAAACCTAAAATAAACTAAACTGAACTTAAACCCTAAACAAAATAAAATAAAATAAAATAAAAATAAACATAAACATAATTAAAAAAAGCCTAAAAAAAACCTAAACTAAAAACCTAAAAGCTAAGCCTAAAAAAAACATAAACATAAACATAAACCTAAAAATAAAAAATAAAACCTAAACCTAAAAAATAAAATAAAAATAAAACTAAACTAAAAAAAGTAAACATAAACCTAAACCTAAACCCAAAAATTAACTAAATTAAAAAAGCTAAACTAAAATAAATAAACTTAAAATAAATAAAGTAAAGTAAAAAAAATAAACATAAATAAAAATAATAAATAAATTAAACTACAATAAATAAAAAATAAACTAAATAAAACTGAACCTACTAGTTTACTTAAATTTAAAAAAAAACTAAACCCTAAAATACCCTAAACCCTAGATTAACCCTAAACCCAAAATAAACCCTAAACTATAAAACCTAAAACCTAAGAACCCTAAACCCTAAACATTAAACCCTAAACCCTAAACTAACCCTAAACGCTAGGCTACCCCGAAACTTTAAATTGCCTAAAACTTAAACCCTAAACACTAAACCCCAAACTCTAAAGCCTAACCCTAAACCTTAAGCCCTAAAACCCTAAACCCTAAACACTAAACCCTAAACCATAAACCCTATGCCCTAAACTCTAAACCCTAAACCCTAAACCCTTAAAACCTAAAAACCAATACCTAAAGTAAATAAAACCTAAAAATAAAATAAGTAAATAAACCTAAAGTAAAACCTAAACCAAGAAATAAAATAAAATAAATAAATAAAAATAAACTAAAATAAAATAAATAAAAACCTTAACTAAATTTAAAAATAAATAAATCTAAGATTAAAACCTAAAAAAATAAAAAAATAAAACATAAACCCTAAACTAAAAATAAAAACTAAACCTAAAATAAAAATAAAATAAACAAAATAAAATAAACATAAACCTAAACTAATATAAACTAAATTAAAATAAATAAAACCCCTACTTAAACCTAAAATAAATTAAACCTAAAAAATAACTAAATAAAATAAATTAAATTAAATAAACCTAAACCAAACTAAAAAAATTAAACATAAAAATAAACCTAAACCCAAAACCCTAAAATTTAAAAGGCAAAAACCAAACCTAACCTAAATAAAAACTAAAATAAAAAAGATAAAAAACCTAAATCAAAATAAAATGAAAAAAATAAATAAAATAAAAACATAAACTAAAACCTAAACCTAAACTTAAACCTAAAAACAAAATAAAATAAAAAATAAAAACTAAAATAAAATAAAATAAATAAAAACATAAACTAAACTAAAAAATAAAAAATATAAATAACATAAAACTTAAACTTAAAAAAATTAAATTAAACCTAAAATAAAATAAAATAAAAAATAAATAAAAACTTAAACTTGAAAAATAAATTCAAAAATAAAACATAAAAAAATGAAAAATAAAACCTAAACCCGAAACTAGAAGAAAAACCTAAACCTAAAATAAAAATAAAATAAACCTAAACTAAATTAACCTAAACTAAAATAAATAAAACCTAAACCTAAAACCAAATTAAACTAAACATAAACCTAAACCTAAACAAACTAAAATAAAATAAATTTAAAATAAACCTAAATTTAAACTAAAAAATAAAACCTAAAACTAAACCTAAAATAAAAACCTAAAACCTAAATCTAAAAAAATAAAATAAAAACATATACCTAAAAAATAAATTAAAAAAAACTAAACTAAAAAAAAAAACATAAACTTAAAATTAAACCTAAAAAGTGAACTAAAATAAAAGCCCTAAACTAAAATAAATAAACTAAATTAAACAAAAATTAAAAAAATAAACTTAAATAAAAATAAAAAATAAAATAAACTAAATAAACCTAAACTTATCAGTTTACTAAATTTTTAAAAAAGCCTTTTACCCTAAACCTTAAACATACCCTAATAACCTAAAAACCTAAACTTAAATAAAATAAAACCTAAAATAAAATAAATAAAAAAACCTAAACCTAAATAAAATAAAATAAAATAAAAACCAAAACTAAAACATAAACTAAACCTAAACCTAAAAAAATTAAACTAATAAAAATAAACTAAAATAAAATAAATAATAACCTAAACTAAACTAAAAAATAAAATAAACCTAAGATAAAAAAACCTAAATAAAATAAAAAGTAAGCATAAAATAAAATAAAATAAACTTAAAATAAAATAAAATAAAAACCTTAACCTAAAAAAAGAAACTCAAAAATAAAACTAAAAATAAATAAAAAATAAAACCTAAACCTTAAACCAAAAAAAAATTCCTAGACCTAAAATAAAAATAAAATAGACAAAATAAAATAAACCTATACTTAAACCTAAAATATATTAAACCTAAACCTAAACTAAATAAAATAAAATAAAATAAAATAAAAATAAGCCTAAACCTAAACTAAAAAATAAAACCTAAATAAACCTAAAATAAAAACCTAAAAACTTAAACTTAAGAAAATAAATTAAAAACCTAAACCTGAACCAAATATAAGAAATAAAACCGAAACCTAAAAACTAAAATAAAAATAAAACTCATCTAAAAAATAAATTTTAACCTAAACCTAAACCTAAATATAAAACTAAAATAAAAAACTAAACTAAAATAAATAAACTAAACTAAATAAAAAAAAATAAACATAAATAAAAATAAAAATAAAATAAACTAAGATAAATAAATAATAAACTAAATATACTAAATAAACCTAAACCTATCAATTTACATAATTTTTTTTAAAACAAATAAACGAAAAAAACCTAAACCCTAAGCTAACCCTAAACTATAAACCTTGAACCCTAAACCATGAACCCTAAAAATAAACTAAAAAAAACTTAAACCTACCGGTTTACTTAATTTAAAAATTAACCTAAACTAAAACCAGAACCTTAACCCTAAAACCTAAACCTTAAACCTTAAACCCTAAATTCTAAAAAAACCCTAACCCTAAACTCTAAACCCTAAACCCTAAAGCCTAAAACCTTAAACCCCAAACCCAAAACCATAAACTCTAAACCCTAAACCCTAAACCCAAAACCCAAATGCCTAAACCCTAAACCCTAAAAACCCTAAGCCCTAAAGCATAAATACAAAACCTTAAACCCTAAACCCTAAACCCTAACCCTAAACCCTAAACCATAAAACCCTAAAGCCCTATACAATAAGACCCTAAACCCTAAACCCTAAACCCTAAAAACCTAAAAACCTAAACCTGAAAAGTGAAATAAAAATAAAACTAAAATAAATAAACCTAAACCTAAACCTAAACCTAAACTTAAAAAATAAACTAAAATAAAAAAAACTAAATTAAAAGAAATAAACCTAAAATAAATAAACTAAACTAAATAAAAATAAAATAAAATAAATTATAATAAATAAAAAGTAAACTAGGTAAACTAAATAAACTTAAACCTACCAGTTTACTTAATTTTTAAAAAAAACCCTAAACCCTTATTCCTAAACCCTAAACCCTAAAACTTACTCTGAACCCTAAACCCTAAACCTACAACCGCAATCCCTAAAAAACCCCACGCCCTAAAGACTAAATCATAAACCCTAAAAGCATAAACCCTAAAACCCTAAACCCTAAATCCTAAACCTAAACCCGAAACCCTAAACCCTAATCCTAAACCCTAAACCCTAAACCCCAAACACTAAACCTAAACCTAAAGTTACAAAATAAATTAAAAAATAATCTTAAACCCTAAAATCTAATAAACCTAAACCTAAACATAAGCCCTACAAATGTGCAAAAACATGACAGTAGGAACTTCTTCGTCAACTAGGCTTAGTCTAAATAGTATGATGGAGGTGAAGGCGAAGGCGGAGGTTATCACAGTGGTAATGGGGGATCTGGATGTGGGGGTGGATATAGAGGTGGTGGTCAGAGCAGTGGTGGTTATGGAGGCGAGAGGAGCGATGGAGGTTATAGCCATGGTGGTGGCATAGGGAAAGATCAATGATATGATGATGGATCCTACTACTCAAAATGCTGAGGTGGTTCTGATGGAAACTAGAGAAACTAAATAATAGTCAATCCGACCTGCTGCTTATGGAACTATCTTTATAGTAGAGATGGTTTCAGTTATTTAGGTTTTTTTATTTCCTCTATGCATGTTGATTTTTGATCTGTCATCACTTGTGTCTTAAAAAGCTTGGTCTGTTACTTGGTTTATGAAATCAAAAAGAAGCAATGTTGAATCTGACTTTGTCCTCTATTAAAAAAAACAAAATCCAAAAACCCTAAACTAAAACTTGAACCCTAAACCTAATATCTAAACCTCATACCCTAAACCCTAAAAATTAAAATAAATAAATAAAAAATTTAGAAAAACCATCACTTAAAACTAACCTTAAACCTTAAACCCTAAACCCTAAACCTACAAAAATAAACCCTAAACCTTAAACCCTGAAGCCCTAAGCCCTAAACCCTAAACCCCAAATTATAAACCCTAGAACCCTAAACCCTAAACCCTAAAACCTACACCCTAAACCCAAAACCCTAAACCCTCAACCCTACAATCCTAAACCTTAAATCCTAAACCCTAATTCCTAAACCCTAAATCATCTTATTTTGCTAATATCCTATATCTTTCTTGTTATTTTCCCTCTACTATGAGAACATGATTCATGAGGAGTACTATTCTCGCTACCTAGTCTTAATCACTATTTTAACTTTTATATAGTTGTTATACCCACTATATTGCTTAAATAAGTGGATTACTTGCTACTAAGCAACCTAAACTTTTGCTCGATTATCTCTTACTAGAATTTTTTTGTGGTGGGAGAGCATCCAAATAAAGGAGAAGTTTTCTACCTTATTTTTACTTTCGCTATTTTCTTTCCAACCCGCTTCTGGGTTTCGACTTTCTAGTTTCTTTCGCTTCCTTAATTCTCTAATGTGGTGTTATTTGTTTTCGCTTATGGTCTAAAATACCATCTAAAACCATTTTACTTTTGCTTCTCTTATCTTTTGCTTAGCTTTGTTAGACTTATATCAATGTTAAGATGACCTTAACTAATTCATATTCAAACCTTATCATGCTCTATCTGAATGGGTGGACTTATAGTGAGCTTGCTGCCTAATGCTGAATATGATGAACTACATATATTTGTGATGGGAATTCATTGGCATGGTGTCTTATATCGTCCTATAACCGGGATAACCCTTTCATTCCTTTGACTCTCTACCCCAGATATGTTTTTTTGATTGTATTTGCGTGTAAAGGATATCAAGGCTTTTACCAGATGCTATACAAGTGCTTCTCTATTGTCCTCTTGTGCTTGCCCCATAGTGTCATGCATTCTCACCCCTAAAGCATTGGCTAATCTTCCTTTGGCTTTATGTTAATCTCATTATATCTTTTGATTACTTTAATGCATTCTTTTGCTTATGTACTTAGATAATTTACTCTTAAATTTCTAAATAGTTCTAGAGTTTATCCCCTTTAAGGACCTTGTAACCCTCTTTTGTGGCAATAAAATACCCCTAACCGGGGTTTCCCCCAAAAAAAAACCCTAAAACCTAAATCTAAAAACCCTAAACCTTAAACTGTAAACCTTAAACTCTAAACCCTAAACCTTAAACCTAAAACCATAAACCCTAAACTCTAGACCCTAAACCCTAAACCCTAAACCCTAAACCCTAAAATCCTAAACCCTATACCCTAAACCTTAAAATATACAACCCTAACCACTAAACCCCAAACCTTAAACCCTAAACCCTAAACCCTAAACTCAAAAAAGCTGAAAACCTAAACCTAAACCAAAAATTAAATAAACCTAAACACTAAACTAAATAAAATAAACATAAACCCAAACTTAAACTAAAAAATAACACTTAAAAATAAACCTAAAATCAAAACCTAAACCTAGACATATAATTAAAAATAATACTTAAACCTAAAAAATAAAATAAAAATTAAACAAAACCAAAAAAATAAACTTAAACCCAAACCTAAAACTAAAAAATAAACTAAAAAAATAAACCTAAAATAAAAAAACCAAACTAAATATAAATAAACCCAAATATAAATAAAAAAATAAACTAAATAAACTAAATAAACTTAAACCTATTAGTTTACTTAATTTAATAAAAATATATAAAAAATAAATAAATAAACCCTAAATCCTAAACCCTAAAATCAACAACCTTTAACCATAAACCCTAAACCCTAAACCATAAAACCCATAATGCTAAACCTTACACCTTAAACCCTAAAAACCTAAAAGCCTAAACCTAAACTAAATAAAACCTAAAAATAAAATAAATAAATAAACCAAAACCAAAATAAAATAAATAAAAAAATAAAATAAAAACATAAACTAAAACTTAAACCTAAACCTAAAAAGAAAATATAATAAAGAAATAAAAACTAAAAAAAATAAAATAAATCTAAACCTAAACTAAACTAAAAAAATACAAAACCTAAATAAAATAAAACTAAACCTAAAATAAATTATAAAAAAAAGTAACTAAAAACCTAAACCTAAATAATAAACCAAAAAATAATACCTAAAAATAAATAAAAAATATAACATAAACCATAAACTAAAAAAGTCATAAACCTAAAATAAAAATAAAATAAACATCAACCTAAACTAAAATAAACTAAAATAAAACATAAACCTAAACCAAAAATAAACAAAACCCAAACCTAAACCAAAACTAAACAAAATAAAATAAACTAAAAATAAACCTAAACCTAAACTAAAAAATAAAACCTAAAAAACCTAAAATAAAAACCTAAAAAAATAAAATAAAACCTAAACATAAACATAAAAATAAAAAATAAAATTGTAATCTAAAAAATAAAATAAAACTAAAAAATAAACCTAAACCTAAACCTAATCCTAAATCTAAAAAAATAAACTAAAATTAAAATGTAAACTAAAATAAATAAAAATAAAATTAAACTTGAATCAAAATAAAAAATAAAATAAACTAAAATTAGAAAAATAAATTAAATAAACCTAAACCTACTAGTTTACTTAATTTAAAAAAAAATTAAAATAAAAACCCTACCTAAACTATAAACCCTAAAATAAACCTAAATCAAACTCTAAACCATAAAATAAACTAAACCAAAACAACCTAAACCTAAAACCCTAAACTAAACCTAAAACCTAAACCCTAAAACCTAAATTTAAAACTATAACCTAAATTTAAAACCTAAACCTAAACCCAAAACCCTAAACCTAACTAAAACCTAAATTTAAACCTAAACCTAAACCTACTAAACTAAACCCTAAACCTAAAAAAATTTAAACCTAAAATAAAACCTAAACCTAAACCTAAAACCTAAAATCCTAAAACCTAAACTAAAAAAATATAAATAACTAAAAAATAAACCCTAATAAAATATAAAATAAATAAACCCTAAATAAAATAAATAAATAAAATAAATAAACCCTAAACCTAAACTAAAAAAAACCTAAATAAAAAATAAATAAACTAAATAAACCTAAAAATAAAAAAATAAATAAAAAAAAAAACCTAAACTAAATAAACCTAAACTAAATAAAAAATAAACTAAACCTAAAACTAAAATAAAATAAATATAAAACCTAAAAATAAAAACCTAAAATAAAAACTTACAAACATAAAATAAAACCTAAACCTAAGAAAATAATAAACCTAAAATAAAATAAAAATAAAACTAAACTAAAAAATAAACCTAAACCTAAACCTTAAAAATAAACAAAAATAAGAAACCTAAACTAAAATAAATAAACCTAAAATAAATAAACAAAACTAATTAAAAATAAACATAAAACCTAAATCAAAATAAAAATAAAATAAACTAAAAAATAAAAAATAAACTAAATAAACCTAAACTCTAAAATTTAAAAAAAATAAAAAAAAATAAAAAAACCTAAACCCTAAACCCTAAAATTAACCCTAAACCCTAAACTCTAAATCTTAAACCTATAATTCTATACCCTAAACCCTAAACCCTAAACCTAAAACCCTAAACCCCAAACCCAATACCCAAAACCCTAAACCTTAAATCCTAAAACCCTAAACCCTAAACCCTAAAACCTACAACCCTAAGCCGAAAACCCAAATCCACAAACCGTAAATCTTAAACCTTAAGCCCTAAACCCCAAACCCTAAACCCTAACCCCTAAAAACCAAAAAATCTAAACCTAAACTAAATAAAACATAAAAATAAAATAAATAAAAAAACTCAAACCTAAATAAAATAAAATAACCTAAACATAAACCTAAATTGAAACCTAAACCTAAAAAATAAACCAAAATAAGAAACCTAAAGTAAAATAAATAAACAAAACTAAATAAAAATAAAGATAAAACCTAAACTAAAATAAAATGTAAAATAAACTAAAAAAATAAAAAAACTAAATAAACCTAAACTTACAAGTTTACTTAATTAAAAAAACTAAAAAAACCCTAACCCTAAACCCTAAAAATAACCCTAAACCCTAAACTCTAAACCTTAAACCTACACTAAACCCTATACCCTAAACCCTAAACCCTAAACCCTCAAACCCTAAACACTAAACCCAATACCCTAAACCCTAAACTCTAAATCTTAAAACCCTAAACCCTAAACACTAACCCCTAAACCCTAAATGCTAAAACCTACAACCCTAAGATGTAAACCCTAATCCATAAACCCTAAATCTTAAACCTTAAGCCTTAAACCCCAAACCCTAAACCCTAAACTCTAAAAACCAAAATATCTAAACCTAAACTAAATAAAACCTAAAAATAAAATAAATAAAAAAACCAAAACCTAAATAAAATAAATAAAATAAAATAACCTAAACCTAAACCTAAATCGAACCCTAAACCTATAAAATAAACCAAAATAAGAAACCTAAAGTAAAATAAATGAAAAAACTAAATAAAAAAATAAAACCTAAACCAAAGTAAAAAATAAAATAAACTAGAAAAATAAAAATAAAAACTTAATAAATCTAAACTTACAAGTTTACTTAATTTAAAAAAAATAAAAAAATAAAAAAAACCCTAACCCTAAACCCTAAACCCTAAACTCTAAACATTAAACCTACAACCCTAAACCCTCAAACCCTAATCCTTAAACCCAATACTCAAAACCCTAAACCTTAAATTAAACCCTAAAACCTAAACACTAACCCCTAAACCCTAAACCCTAAACCCTACAACCTTAAGTCGTAAACCCTAAACTACAAACCCCAAACCTTAAACCTTAAGCCCTAAACCCCAAACCCTAAACCGTAATCCCTAAAAACCTAAAATTCTAAACCTAAACTAAATAAAACCTAAAAATAAAATAAATAAAAAAAACTTAAACCTAAATAAAATTAATAAAAGAAAATAACCTAAACTAAAACCTAAACCTAAACCTAAACTAAAACCTAAAAATAAAAATAAAATAAAAATAAAAAATAAATACCAAACTAAAATAAAATAAATAAAAACCTAAACTAAACTAAAATATTAAAATAAATGTACAAATCAAAAACCTAAATAAAATCAAAATTAAATGGAAATTAAAAATAAAATAGACCTAAAATAAAATAAAATAAAAACTAAATAAAAACCTAAACCTAAAAATTAAAGCTAAAAAGATAAACTAAAAATAAATAAAAAATAAAACCAAAACCCTAAACTAAAAAAAAATATAAATCTAAAATAAACAAAATAAAATAAACCTAAACCTAAACTAAAATAAATTAAAATAAAATAAATAAAACCTAAAACTAAACCTAAAATAAACTAAACCCTAAACTAAATAAAATATAATAAACTAAAAATAAATGTAAACCTAAACTAAAAAATAAAACCTAAAAAAATGAAATAAAAACCTAAACTGAAACCTAAAAATAAAAAAATAAACTTAATCCTAAAAAATAAAATAAAAATAAAACTAAACTAAAAAATAAGCATAAACATAAACCTAAACCTAAAAAGTGAACTAAAATAAAAACCCTAAAATAAATCAACTAAACTAAACAAAAATAAAAAATAAACCTAAATAAAAATAAAAAATAAAATAAACTAAATAAACCTAAACTTATCGGTTTACTTAATTTTAAAAAAATCTCTTAACCCTAAACCCTAAGCCCTAAACAAACCCTAAAAACTGAAAATTGTAAACTTAAACAAAACCCTAAACCTAAAAATAAAAAAAAATAAAAAACCTAAACCTAAATAAAATAATAAAATTAAATTAAATTAACACCTAAACACTACCTAAACCTAAAGCTAAGCCTATACATAAAAATAAAAAACTAATACAAATAAGCAAAAGTAATATATATAATAACCTAAACTAAACTAAAAAAATAAAATAAACTTAAGAATAAAAAACCTAAATTAAATAAAAACTAAACGTAAAATAAAAATAAAATAAACCTAAAATAAAACTAAAATAAAATAAAATAAAAACTAAATAAAAATGTAAACCTAAAAAAAAAGAAACCTAAAAATAAAACTTAAAAATAAATAAAAAATAAAACATAAACCCTAAACTAAAAAAAAAAACCTAAACCTAAAACAAAAATATGATAAATAAAATAAAATAAACCTAAACCTAAACTAAAATGAACTAAACTAAAATAAATAGAACCAAAACCTAAACCTAAAATAAACTAAACCTAAACTTAAACTAAATATAATAAAATAAAATAAACTAAAAATAAAACTAAACCTAAACTAAAAACTAAAACCTAAAAATAAACCTAAAATTAAAAACCTCAAACCTAAACATAAAAAAAATCTAACCTTAAACCTAAAAATAAAAAATAAAACCTAAACCTAAAAAATAAAATAAAAATAAAACTCAACTAAAAAATAATCATAAAGCTAAACCTAAACATAAATAATAAACTAAAATTAAAAATTCAAACTAAAATAAATAAACAAAACTAAACAAAAATAAAAAATAAACATAAACAAAAAATAAAATAAAATAAACTAAAATAAATAAATAATAAACTAAATAAACCTAAACCTATCGATTTAAATAATTTTAAAAAAAAATAAAAACCTAAACCCTAAGCTAACCCTAAACCCTAAGCCCTACACCATAAAAATAAATTTAAAAAAACCCAAACCTACCAATTTTCTTAATTTAAAAATTAACCTAAACTAAAATTTGAACCCTAAACCTAAACCCAAAACCCTAAACACAAAAAATATAAATAAGTAAAAGAAAAAACCCAAGATAATAAACCTTAAACCCTAAATCATAAATCCAAAACCCTAAAAGCTAAACCCTAAAAACCTGAAACCCTAAAGCCTAAACACTATACGCTAAACCCTAAACCTTAAAACCTAACCCTAAATCCTAAACCATAAAACCCTAAAATCATAAACCCTAAAATTCTAAATCCTAAACCCTAAACCCTAAACCCTAAACCCTAAACCCTAATCCCTAAACCCTGAACCTTGAACCCTAAAAACTAAAAAAAAAACTAATCCTAAAAAATGAAATAAAACTAAAACTAAAACTAAAATAAATAAACTTAAACCTAAACTTAAACCTAAAAAATAAACTAAAATATAAAACTAAACTAAAATAAATAAACTAAACTAAATAAAAATAAAAAATAAACCTAAATAAAAATTAAACATAAAATAAACTAAAATAAATAAAAAAACTAAGTTAACTAAATAAACCTAAACTTATCGGTTTACTTAATTTAAAGAAAGAAACCCTAAACCCTTAATACTAAACCCTAAACCCTAAATCTTAAACTGAAAAACTAACTCTAAACCCTAAACCCTAAACCTACAACACTAAACCTACAACCCTAAATCGTAAACCATAAACCCTAAAATACCATATACCTTAAAGCTTAAATCCTAAACCCTAAATCCTAAACCTAACTATAAACCCTAAACCTTAATCCTTAATCCCTAATCCTAAACCCCAAACCCTAAACCTCAAACCCTAAATCTAAACCTAATATAACTATGTAAATTAAAAAATAAACATAAACCCTAAAACTTAATAAACCTAAACCTAAACATAAGCATAATGGGCGTAACCTGATACAGGAACATCACCATCAACCGCCTAGATCTCATGGTGGAAACATCGCAGTGGTGGTGGGGTATCTAGACGTGGGGGTGGATATAAAGGTGGTGGTCAGAGTAGTGGTGGCAATGGAGGTAGGAGGAGCGATTGAGGTTACAGCCGTGGTGGTGGTGGAGGGAGAGATCAGGGATAAGATGGTGGATCCTGCTACTCAACAGGCCGAGGTGGTTTTGAGGGGAACTAGCAAGAACATCCAAACGCATATGGAACTATGTCTTTACAGAGACAATTCTAGTTATTAAGGGTTTTGATTTACTAGCGATTTTTTGATCTATGTGATCACTTGTGTCTTAGAAAACTTGGTGTTAAATGTTGAATCTGAGTTTGTTCTCTGTTAAAAAAATTAAAAACCCAAAACCCTAAACTAAAAACTGAACCCTAAACATAAAATCTAAACCTTGAACCCTAAAAATTAAAAATAAAATTAAAAAATTAAAAAAATTAATAAAACCTTAACCCTAAAACTAACATTAAACCCGAAACTCTAAAACCTAAACCTACAATAATAAACCCTAAACCCTAAACCCTAAAATGCTAAACCCTAAACCCTAAACCCTAAACCCTAAACCCTAAAATCCTAAACCCTAAACCCTAAACCCTAAACCATAAAACCCACAACCCAATCCTAAACCCTAATAAAACCCTAAAAAAAACCTCAATTAAAATATATAATAAATAAAAAGCCTAAACCTAAATAAAATTAGAAAATAAAATAAAATAAAAACCAAAACTAAAACCGAAACCTAAATGTAAACTTAAACCTAAACCTTAAAATAAAATAAAATAAAAAATAAAAATAAAAATTAATTAAATTAAATTAAAACCTAAACTAAACAAAATAAAATAAAATAAACCCAAAAATAAAAAGCATAAATAAAATAAAAGGTAAATAAAAAATAGAATTAAAATTAACCTAAAATAAAATAAAATAAAAAACTAAATAAAAACCTAAACCTAAAATATAGACATTAAAATAAATCAAAACTAAATAAAAAATAAAGCCTAAACCTTAAATTTTTTAAAAAAATGTAAACCTAAAATAAGCAAAATAAAATAAACTAAAACCTAAGCTGAAATAAATAAAACCTAAAAGTAATCCCTAAACCCTAAAACTAACCCTAAAGCCTAAAACTAATCCTAAACCCTAAACCCTAAACCTTAAACCTTAAACCCTAAACTCTAAACCCTAAACCCAAAACCCTTAGCTAACCGTAAACCCTAAACGCTAAACCATAAATCCTAAAAACCATAAATCCTGAAGCCTAAACACTAACACTAAACCTTAAATATTAAAGCCTAACCTTAAACACTAAACTTTAAATCCATAAACCCTAAAACCTTAAACCCTAGACCCTAAACCCTAAATCCTAAACCCTAAAAACCTAAAAACTTAGACCTAAACTAAATAAAACCTATAAATAAAATAAATAAGAGAACCTAAATCTAAATAAAATAAAATAAAATAAAAACCTAAACTAAAAAATAAAACCTAAATTAAAAAAATAAAATAAAAATAAAACTAAACTATGAAATTAAGATAGACCTAACCTAAATTAAAAAATGAACTAAAATAAAAAATCTAAACTAAAATGAATAAACTTAAAATAAATAAACTAAACTAAATAAAAATAAAAAATAAACAAAAAAAAATAAAAAGTAAAATAAATAAATAAATAAACTAAGTAAACCTAAACATACTCGTTTACTTAATTAAAAAAAAACCTTAAATCCTAAACCCTAAACCTTAAAGCCTAAATTCTAAACCCTAAAACTAATCCTAAACCCTAAACCCTAAAAAACCCTAAACCCCATACCATAAACCCTAAACCCAAAACCCTAAACCGTAAAATCCCTAAACCCTAAACCTTAAACCCTAAACACTAAAGCCTAAACCCTAAACCATAAACCCTAAAACCCTAAACCCAAAAACCCTAAACCCTGAACGTTAAACCTTAGATCCTAAACCTTAAAAACTTAAAAACCTAAACTTAAACTAAAATAAATTCTAATAATGAAATATATAAGAAAATCTAAAATAAATAAAATGAAATAAATTAAAAAAAATAAAAACCTAAACTAAAACTTAATGCTAAACATAAAAATAAAATAAAATAAAAAATAAAATAAAAACTAAAATACAATAAATAAAAACTAAAACTAAAAAAAAGAATAAAATAAACCTAAGAATAAAAAGCCTCAATAAAATATAAAATAAAAGTAAAATAAAAATAAAATAAAATAAAATAAACCTAAAAATAAATAAAAAGCAACACCTAAATCCTAAACTAAAAAAAGCCTAAACCTAAAATAAAAATAAAATAAATATAATAAAATAAACCAAAACCTAAAATAAAATAAACTAAACTAAAATAAATAAAACCAAAACCAAAACCTAAAAGAAACTAAAAATAAATCCAAACCTAAACTAAAAAATAAAACCTAAAAGTAAACCTAAAATAAAAACCTAAACCCTAAACCTAAGAAAATTAATTAAAAACCTAAACCTAAACCTAAAAATAAAAAATAAAGCCTAAACCTAAAAAATAAACTAAAAAAAACCAAAATTAAAATAAATAAAGTAAATTAAAAAAAAATAAAAATAAACCTAAATTGAAAGAAAAATAAAATAAAATAAAATAAATAAAAAATAAACTAAATAAACCTAAACCTCACAGTTTACATAATTTAAAAAAAAAAGACCCTAAGCCCTAAACTAACCCTAAACCCTAACCCCTAAAACTAACCTTAAACCTTAAACCCTAAAATGCTAAATCCTAAACCCTAAAGCTTAAACCCTAAACCATAAAACCTTAAACCCTAAACCCTAAACCTTAAAACCCTAAATCTTAAACCCTAAACCATAAATCATAAACCCTTAAACCTACAACACTAAACCCCAAACCCTAAACCCTAAATTAACCCTACCCTAAACTAACCCTAAACCTTAAGAATGGGCAAAACTTTGATGGTAGGAACATCACCATCATCTAGGCTCAAGACCTCAGAGTAAGGCGAGGCGAATTATCACATGGTGGGGGATCTAGAGGAATGGTGGATATGGAGGTGATGGTCAGAGCAGTGGTGGTTTTAGAGGCAAGAGGAGCAATGGAGGTTACAGCCCTCTAGCAGAGAGAGAGAGAGATAATATGATGGTGGATCCGCTACTCGAGAGAGGGGGGTGGTTTAGAACTAGAAATTGAAGAATGACCAATCTGATCTGCTATTTATGGAACTATGTCATTATAGTAGAGATTTATCTACTTATCTAGGATTTTTGATTTGCTCTATGGATGCTCATTTTTTTTATGTCATCACTTATGCATTAAAAAACTTGGGGTGGTACTTGGTTGATGAAATCAAAAAGAAGAAATGTTGAATTTGAATTTGTTCTCTATTAAAAAAAACCCCTAAACCCTAAACCCTAAACCCTAAAATCTAAACTCTAAACTTTAAACATACAACCCTAAACCCTAAACCCTAAAACTCTAAATCCTAAACCCTAAACCCTAAACTCTAAAACCCTAAACCTTAAACACTAAACCCTAAACCCAGAACCCTAAAACCTACAACCTTAAACCCTAAACCCCAATCCCTAAACCCTAAACTAGCCCTAAACCCTAAACACCAAACTAGCCATAAATCTTAAACTTTAAGAATGTGCAGAACCTTAATGACTGGAGCATCACCATCAACTAGGATCAGCCTAGATATAGCGATGGAGGCAAAAGTGGAGGCGGTGGTTATCATAGTGGTGGGGGGTATGTGTTGGATATATATGAGTAGTGGTGGTCATAGAGGTAGGAGGAGCGATAGAGGTTACAGTTGTGGGGGTGGCTGAGGGAGAGATCGAGGATATGAAGCTGGATCTTGCTACTCGAGAGGCAGGGGTGGTTCTGATGTGAACTGGAGAAAATGAAGAATAATTGATCTGATCTATTGCTTATGAACTATGTCTTTACAGTAAGTAGACATGATTCTACTTATCTAGGGTTTTTGATTTTCTCTATGGGGGTACATTTTTTATCTATGTCATAGCTTGTGTCTTAGAAAACTTAGGGTGCTACTTGGTTGATAAAATTGAAAAGAATAAATGTTGAATCTGAATTATTCTCTATTAAATAAGAAAACCTTAAACTCTAAACCCTAAAATCTAAACTAAAACTTAAACCCTAAACTTGAAACTCTAGACCCTAAACCCTAAACATTAAACCCTAAACCCTAAACCCTAAACCCTAACCCTTAAACCCTAAACCCTAAATCCTAAACCCTAAATCCAAAACCCTAAAACCCTAAACCCTAAACCCTAAACCCTAAACCCAAATCCCTAAAACCTAAAACTCATAACCCCAAACCTTAAACCCTAAACCCTACACCCAAAACTAACACAAAACCCTAAACCCTAAGAATGGGAAAAACCTTAATGGCAGGAACATCACCATCAACTAGGCTCAGTCTTGAACTAATGTTGGACATGAAGATGGAGGCGATGATTATCGTAGTAATGGTGGGGGATCTGGAGGTGCTGGTGGATATGGAGGTGGTCGTCAGAGAAGTGGTGGTTATGAATGTTGGAGGAGCGATGGAGGTTACAGTCATGGTGGTGGCAAAGGGAGAGATCGGCAATAGGATGGCAGATCTTGCTACTCGATAGGCGGGGATTTTTCCAATGGGAACTAGAGAAAATTAAGAATGACTTATCTGATATGCTGCTTATGGAACTGTGTCTTTACAGTGGTGACGGTTCTACTTATCTAGGGTTTCAAACTTGCTCTATGGGTACTCATTTCTTTTCAATGTTATCATTTGTGTCTTAGAAAACTTGGGGTGCTACTTGGTTGATGAAATAGAAAAGAACATATGTTGGAGATGAATTTGTTCTCTATTAAGAAAACATCCTACACCCTAAACCCTAAAATCATAAGCCTTAAACTCTAAACCCAAAACTTACAACCCTAAACCCTAAACTCTTAAACCCTAAACCCTAAACCCTTAACCCTAAACTCTAAACCCTAAAACCTATAACCCTAAAACCTAAACCCTAAACGTAAACTAACGCTAAACCCTAAGCTCTAAGAAAAGGTAGAATCTTGATAGCAAGAACATCACCAACAGATCAATCTAGATCAAAAAAACGTGGAGGAGGTTATCATAGTGGTCATGGGGAACCTAGATGCTGGATATGGAGGTGGTGAAAATGGTTATGGAGGAGGAGCGACGAGGTTAAACTGGTTGGTGGAGGGAAACATCAATGATATGATGGTGGATCTCGCTACTCGAGAGACAAGGGTGGTTCTAATGGGAACTAAAGAAACTGAAGAATGGCCAATCCGATCTACTACTTATGGAACTGTGTCTTTACATTAAAGACAGTTCTACTTATTTAAGGTTTTTGATTTACTCTATGGGTGTTTATTTTTGATCTATGTCATCTCTTGTGTCTTAGAAAACATGGGGTGCTACTGGGTTGATGAAATTGAAAAGAAGAAATATTGAATCTGAATTTGTTCTCTATAAATAAAACCTTAAGCCCTAAACCCTAAACCCTAAACTAAAACTTAATCCTTAAACCTAAAATCAACACAAAAGCCTAAACCCTAAACCTTAAACCCTAAAAACCCTAAACCTAAAACCCTAAACCTTAAACCCTAGACCCTAAAACCCTAAACCCTAAACCCTAAAACCATAAACCCTAAACCCTAAAAATTATAAGACAAAATCCTAAACCCTAAACCCCCAAACCCTAAACCCTAAACCCTAAATCCTAAACTAACCCTAAACTAACCCTAAACTAAACCCCAAACCTTGAATAAATATGTTAGTAGATCAAAGAATGACCTAATCTAACATAGTTAAGGTAGCTAAAGAAAATGTCCTCAAGAGACTTTCCTTGATTATTAGATATTTGAATACCTAAACCCTAACCCTAAATCATATTATAATAACATTTATTATAGTATAATGTAGCATCTTATATTTGAGCATGGATTCATGTGCTTTTGGATGTTATAAGATGTTTTGAAATGTTTTAGTATATTATAGTATTGTGCACTATAGTCTATTTCAATATAAATCATAAAAATATTAATTTAATAAATTAGATGATGAAATTTGTTAAATTTGAAGTGGCAATTAGGTTGTAGTGCCAAAGGGGTGCTACGCCACTTATAGTCTAAAAAGTAAGATTTTATGTTCAAAATAAATATTATACGTTGTAGCATTGTATAGCATCATATAATATAATAAATTGTTTTGTGCATTTTAAATTCTTTTAGTAATTTACAATCATGCAGTTGATCCTACACAAGCATTATTTATAAAAATTTTAATTTAGACTTTAAAATAGTGAAATTTGGAAAAATTCATAATAGGTAGAGCATGTCATCATAATATATTGTTTTAATTTAAAATATCTAAGTGATACGACTAAAATATATAGTTTTTTATTGTTTAGACTAGTTTTATGATTTTTTATCTTAATCAATCCCTTGATATGCAATATAATATAATATAATATATTATAGTGTATTATAATATAGGATTCCATAACATAGTGTAGCATCATGCATTATAACATACTATTATGTATTACTACTTATTGTTTAGCATATTTTAGTTTGTTGTAGTATGATGTAGTTGAGTTTGTCCTGGTATAATTTATAAAATTACTGATTTATAGGTTGAGATGATGGGATTTGGCCTAATTTAAGGTAAGCTTTAGGGAACATCATTGGGGGTGTGTTATGGTGTGTCACTTAAACAAAAGAATGGAATTTTTCATCCAAAATAAATGTTCATTTTGCAACCAAATTTTATAAACTTTTTTCTTAAAGTGATTAATTTTAAGGTATAATCTAAGATAATATATTACATGAAAGCATATTAAAATATAATGTACATATCAATATAACTTCACATATACATGAATGTGGTGGTGTGTTACTAAATGTTATAGTACATTTTAGTATGTTTTAATTTTGTTATAATACATTGGATCAAAACTCACAAAATGTTAATCTGAAGATTGATATTAAAGAATTTGGCCAAATTCATGATACACACCAAGAAGCAACACCAAAATTATGCTATTTTGTACAATTTCTTATAGAAAACAATAATTTTACATCCAAAATGAACATTACTCATATTTTGAGATAATTTTATTATTTGTTCCTTCTAAGTGATTCTAATGAAGTGTAATGTTAGACAATATATTATATTATAGCAAATTATAATATAACATCATATATTATAATATAAAATAGTGTGTCAATTCTCACTATAATATGTTTAGCATGATATTGTATAGTTAGTTTGAGCTTGCACAATCACAAATCAAAAAATATTGATTATAATATTAAGATGATGTAATTTGAATGAATACATTGTTAGGCATTTGGTTGAAGTATTTAAGGTGTTCATAAGAGAAGAAATAAGATTTGATGAGAATTGCATGTTAAGGACATGGAGGGAGATCCTCTAGTGGATCACAAATGCATTGAACCAGACATGGGAAGGGTCTATGTCGAAGGCAAAGGAGAAGAAAATATGCTGGGGATAAGGTTTGAATTTGATTTGATTACATGATTTGTGGAAAGAAGATCCACTGGGGATAATAATCTATAATTCATCAGGGACTAAGATCAAATCAACTTTAATTTATTTTATTTTAATTGATGTGGAGACATATCTACTAGAGATATGGGTTCGAGTCCACTAAGGATTGGGTATATGAACCTTCCACTAAGGAAGCAGGTTCAGGCTATCCATTGGGGATTGGGATTTGAGTTTGATTTCATAGATTAGTTTGGAGATGTATCCATTGGCAATAAGAGTTTGGTTGGATTTTGTTAGATTTAGACTCTACTGGGGGAGTTGCTTTAATTTGGCTCCACTGGAGAGGTTGGTTTTGAATTTGAATTATTTGCTTGACTTGTTTATATATGATTTGGGGCTCCACTGGGGAGAAGGGTATGATTTAACTCCAATGGGGAAAATCATATTGGGTTTAATTTATTCTGAGTTAATGTAAGACCCTATAAGTGTGCGATGGACCCACTAAGAAGGGGCTATATCAGCCTTGACGTACCTCAAGTTTACAAATCTAAAGGGACAATTTATCAGTTGTGGGGTAGAGCTAGCCAACCTAAAGGGTTGCCTTTTGGTGTGAAACAACTATGGTAGAAAGAAGGCGTAGCAGACTTACATCTTCCAAAGCAAGGAACAACAGCTGGAGTGACCTTTTCGATGCACAACAAATCAAACCTCGCCTAGGGAGACTACTGACTGAATGCAGCAAGGGACTTATGCCAACTCAAAAGTATTCAGGATTAATTTTATCTCTCTTGTGTCTTAGAAAACATGGGTGCTACTTGGTTGATAAAATTAAAAAGAAGAAATGTTGAATCCGAATTTGTTCTCTATAAAAAAACCTTAAGCCCTAAACCCTAAACCCTAAACTAAAACTTAATCCTTAAACCTAAAACCAACCTATATGCTTAAACCCTAAACCTTAAACCCTAAAAACCCTAAACCTAAAACCCTAAACCTTAAACCCTAGACCCTAAAACCCTAAACCCTAAACCCTAAAACCATTAACCCTAAACCCTAAAACCTACAAGACAAAATCCTAAACCCTAAACCCCCAAACCATAAACCCTAAACCCTAAATCCTAAACTAACCCTAAACTAACCCTAAACCTTAATTATAAACCCCAAACCTTGAATAAATATGTCATTAGGAGTAGATCAAAATAATGACCTAATCCTAACATAGTTAAGAAAAGAAAATGTCTTGAAGAGACTTTCCCTTGATTATTAGAGATTTGAATACCCTAAACCCTAACCCTAAATTATATTATAATAACATTTATTATAGTATAATGTAGCATCTTATATTTGAGCATGGATTCATGTGCTTTTGGATGTTATAAGATGTTTTGAAATGTTTTAGTATATTATGGTATTGTGCACTATAGTCTATTTCAATATAAATCATAAATATATTAATTTAATAAATTAGATGATGAAATTTATTAAATTTGAAGTGGGAATTAGGTTGTAGTGCCAAAGGGGTGCTACACCACTTATAGTCTAAAAAGTAAGATTTTATGTTCAAAATAAATATTATATGTAGCATATTGTATAGCATCATATATCATAATATATTATTTGCATTTTAAATTCTTTTGGTATTTTACAATCATGCAGTTGAGCCTACACAAGCATTATTTATAAAAATGTTGATTTAGACTTTATAATAGTGGAATCTGGAAAATTCATAATAGGTAGAGCATGTCATCATAATATATTATTTTAGTTTAAAATATGTAAGTGATACGACTAAAATATCTAGTTTTTATTATTTAGACTAATTTTATGATTTTTTTTATCTTAAGCAGTCCCTTGATATGCAATATAATATAATATAATATGTTATAGTGTATTATAATATAGGATTCCATAACATAGTGTAGCATCATGCATTATACAATACTATTATGTATTACTACTTATTGTTTAGCATATTTTAGTTTGTTGTAGTATGATGTAGTTAAGTTTGTCCTAGTATAATTTATAAAATTACTAATTTATAGGTTGAGATGATGTGATTTGGCCTAATTTAAGGTAAGCTTTAGGGAACATCATTGGGGGTGTGTTATGGTGTGTCATTTAAACAAAAGAATGGAATTTTGCATCCAAAATAAATGTTCATTTTCAACCAAATTTTATAAATTTTTTGCTTAAAGTGATTCATTTTAAGGTGTAATGTAAGATAATATATTACATGAAAGCATATTAAAATATAATGTACATAACAATATAACTTCACATATATATGAATGTGGTGGTGTGTTACTAAATGTTATTGTACATTTTAGTATATTTTAGTTTTGTTATAATACATTGGTCAAAACTCAAAAATGTTAATTTGAAGGTTGAGATGGAAGAATTTGGCCAAATTCATGACACACACCAAGAATAAACACCAAAATTATGCTATTTTGTACCATTTCTAATAGAAAAAACAATTTTCCAAAATGAACATTATTCATATTTTAGAAAATTTTGTTATTTGTTCCTTTTAAGTGATTCTAATGAGGTGTAATGTTAGACAATATATTATATTATAGAAAATTATAATATAACATCATATATTATAATATAATATAGTGTTAATTCACTATAATATATTTAGCATGATATTGTATAGTTAGTTTGAGCTTGCACCATCACAAATCATAAAATGTTGATTACAATGTTAAGATGATGTAATTTGAATACATTGTTAGGCTTTTGGTTGAAGTATTAAAGGTGTGCATAAGAGAAGAAATAAGATTTGATGAGAATTCCATGTCAAGGACATGGAGGGAGATCTAGGGATCACAAATGCATTGACATGACATGTGAGGGGTCTATGTCGAGGGCATAGAAGAAGAAAATATGGGGATAAGGTTTGAATTTGATTTGATTATATGATTGTGGAAAGAAGATCCAGGGGATAATAATCTATAATCCATGGATTAAGATCAAATCAACTTGAATTTATTTTATTTTAATTAATGTGGAGGCATATCTACTAGAGATATGGGCTCGAGTCCACTAGGGATTGGGTATATGAACCTTCCACTAAGGAAGCAGGTTCGAGCTATCCGTTGGGGATTGGGATTTGAGTTTGATTTCATAGATTAGTTTGGAGATGTATCCATTAGGAATAAGAATTTGATTGGATTTATTTGATTTAGACTACTAGGGAGTTGGTTTAATTTGGCTCCAGGAGGTTGGTTTTGAATTTGATTATTTTCTTGACTTGTTTATATATGATTTGGGGCTCCATTGGGAGAAGGGTGTGATTTAACTCCAATGGGAAAAAATCATTGGGTTTAATTTAATGAGTTAATATGGACCAGGTGTGTGATGGACCCAGAAGGGGGTTATATTCTTGACCTACCTCAGTTTACAAATCAAAGGGATAATCTGGTTGTGGGTGAGCTAGCCAACCTAAGGGTTGCCTTCGATTGTGCAACTATGTAGAAAGAAGGTGTAGCAGACTTACATCTTCCAAAGCAAGGAACAACCGCTGGGGTGACCTTTTGGATGCCAACAAATCAAACCCTAGGAGACTCTGAGTGAATCTGGGACTTATGTCAACTCAAAAGTAGTTAGATTAATTTTATCTTAATTTCATGTGATTTGATATGGTTTGTTTGGTTTAGTTTGATTTTGAATTGAGAACATATCCACTAGGGATGTGAGCTCAGTCAAATTTGATAGATTTAATTTATGGACCATGTGTTGGTGTGTGAAGGACCCGAGAAGGGGATATATTGGACTTGTCTATCTTACAAATCCAAAGGGATAGTCTACTGGCCGTGGGGTAGAGCTAGCCAACCTAAGGGGTTGCCTTTGGTGTTGCATATGCTAGAAGAAAGTGTAGCTTACATCTTATAAAGCAGGGAACAACCGTTGGGGAGACCTATTGGTAACACAATAAATAGAACCTAAGTTAGTGGTGACTATTAAGTGAATGTCGTTTGGGACTTATTTCAACTCAAGAGTAGTCAGGCGATTCCTTTAAAGAGTTTTGTTGACACTACCCTAAAGATAGGATGTCTGCTTGGGAAAAGGTATCACTAGGGTGTCCTCCTAATCCACAAGTGAATATATATTTTATTTATATGTTTGCATGGACCCTTGGTGCAAGGGACCACACACTAAGAAGGGGCTATGTTGCCTTAAGCTATCTCAGATTTATTGAACCAAGGGAGAATTTGTACATCCACAGGATGAATTCTCCAACCATAAGGGTGGTTACTAGGAGAGGTGAACTGTCCAATTTGATAGTAACCCGAGTAGTGTCTAAATGGGGTCACAAAAGACATTATCTAAATATACTTCTCACAGAAGAGGTGTTACTAGGGTCATTATCCTAAGCCTTGGAAAAGAAATCCTATAGGTGTACGGTGGCCAACTCAAGGAGAAAGCAAACTTACATCTATCATGAGTGGTGTATCCAAAGGTGTGAGAACTAACCAACCTAAGGTGTATCCATCAGTATAGTGAGAACAAACCAACCAAGGTGCCCCTTGATTATGCAGCGATCAATCTAGAAAGAAATGTAGGCTTACAACTTTCTAAGAGGTGATCATCGGGATAGCTATTCATGGTGGGACATATCTTTGACATAGAGTGACTACTAAGCGGAGACCCGAGCTAGATTGGACCAAACTTGAGCTTAAAGAGGGAAGGAGCCATGAGGGACTTATCCTAAACCTCAAATATAATCAACCCCATTGTGAAGGCTAATCTAAGAAGAAAGCATAGTAGACACATCCTCTTAAATGAAGCCAACATGAGGGTGGCCAATAAGGCACTCATCGGTGTGTGTGCCAAGTAAGAAAGGAAAGTATAGCAGACTTACATCCTCAAAGCAAGAAGACCACTAGGGTGACACACTAGCGGTAGCATGTCGACTAACTGAAGCACTACTTGAGTGAGTGTCACTAGTGGCATTATCTCAACTCATAGTAGCCCAAGATAAAAGATATGTGTTTATTTTATATGTTTGTTTATAGTTTATGTTTGTGTTGTGTTGATGAAGGATAGGACACCACTCAGGTTCCTTACACATACCCTAAACACATCGTGGCAAATTTGTAAACAAGAATACTTTCAACATGGAAGAGATTGAATTCGAAATGGAATTTTCATTGATGATAATTATTTTCAAACATAATTTATAATATTCCTTTAAGTAGAGCCTGTTGATTGGAAGCATTGGGTGCTCTCCCTTATGATTAATAAGCTGACAAGATCTTCATTGATAGGTCTTCTTTAAGGTAAAGGGCCTTCCCAAGTGGGTTCAAACTTGCCTCCCATCTTAGGATGGGCAACAATCGGTCTCCTTAGAACTAAAATATGCTCTCCTATTTGAAAAGCTCTAGGACAAACCAACTTATTGTGAGCTTGAATCATTTTAGCTTTGTACAACTTGAGGTTTTGGCATGCTCAGTGTCTCTCCCAAACCTTGAGCTCTTCTAATCACTTGGTGTTACTGTTGTGATCTTATCCCAACTATCCTTAGTGATGGGAGTTGGACTTAATGGTAGAATGGCTTTGACCCATACTAAGAGAAAGGAGTATAATGAGTTGGAGTTCTATATGTGGTGCGGTAGGCCCACAAGGCTTCAACTAACTACTCATGTCACTATCACTTATTATTATCGAGTGACTTCTTCAGTATTTGGATGAGAGTTTTATTGAAGGCTTCTACTAAGCCATTTGCCCTCAACTAGTTGATGGTAGAATATCTCCAATCTATGTTATGTCTCTAGGCAAAGTTATTGATCTCAGTGCTCTTGAATGTAGTACCATTATCAGATATAATTCATCAAGGAACTCCGAACCTATATATGATATGATTCATAAAAAACTAGAGCACATGCTGAGCTATGACCTCTCTGAGCGGAATCACCTTCACCCATTTGGAAAAGTAGTTAGTAGCAGCTAAAATGAACCGATGACCCTTGGAAGAAGGGGGATCAATCAAACCCACTATGTCGGTACCACAACACTTGAATGGCCATGAGGCTAATGAAGGATGTAGAATGTTGGGTTGTTGGGGTAGGACCACACCATGTATTTGGCATTGGTGGCATCACCTAGCTATATCCATGCAATCTTTGAGGATCAACAGTAGTATCTTAGTCTCCTGATCTTGGCTTTCATCTTCAGACCGGATTGGTTGGCTCCATATAATCTTGAGTGTACCTCGGTCATGAACTTACGAGTTTTGTGCTTGTCTATACAACATAATCACGTATGATCGAAAGATCGCTAGTACAAGACACCATCTACAAAAGCTTAGGAAAGTGCTCTCTGCTTCATCTAATGGGCTTGGGAATTCTCTTAAGGTAGTTTTCCTTTGTTTAGGTAATCCATGAATGATTGCCTCTAATCTAACTCCACTTCCTTCTTGGCAATGGAAACCTCCCCTTCAAGAAAATACATTTTGATGAGTTCAATGTCAATATAGGATAAGACTTATCTATTTTGGACCTTTATTGATATGAACTCATCCTCCGAATAAGTTAACTCTTTGGCAAGGTTGGCTAAAGCATATGCTATGACGTTCTCTCCTTGAGGAATCTTATAAATGGTAACCTCTAGGATTTGGCCCAACAACTCCATGGTGTACTTATGGTAGTGATGGAGCTTAGGCTTTATAACCTTATAGGACCCAGCGATTAGACTGATAACTAGCTGAGAATCCTCGAAGATGTTGATTTTCTAGATGCTTTGAGTAACAACTAACTCTACACTGACAATTAGAGCCTCATATTAAGCTTTACTATTGGTCCAAGGATTGGACAAATGATATGAGAATCTCATCTCATCATAGTCCAGAGTTAAGAGAACTATTCCTACCCCTGCCTTTTCTAGAATAGTAGATTATGGTTCTTCTCCTCTTTGAGAAGAAGCCGCTCCATCAAAGTACATCTCCCAGCGGTGAATGCTAGTATCCCCTAAGTTCATGATTTGTTCATCGGGAAGATCATCACTAAACAGAGAGTCAGCAGGAAGTGGGTGTGCTGCTAAGAAATTTGCTAGCGGTTATCCTTTCACCGCATAAAGGGGTATGAAAGTAATGACAAACTATGCGGGGATCATTGACCATCGTTCCAATCATTCGGATAGCGTTAGCCATGTTATGAGATACAATAGTTGATTGATCCTAGTGATTAAGCTCACCATTTGAGGAAGCATTATAGTGTCATAGCTTTTGGGATGCAATGATTAATGCTAGGAAATGATTCTCAATGGGTGGATAGTTAGCCTCAGTAGGGATTACACGATGGCTGAGGTAGTAGAATGTATTTTCCTTCCCTTTGTCATTGGCTTGGCCAACAAAGAACCAAGAGAGTCATCTAATATAGCAGTGTAAAGTATGAACAGCTTGCCCAGGATTAGGGTTACTAGAACCAGCATCATCATCAGGTAATGCTTGATGCCTTTGAAGGCATGTTCACTCTTGTCATCCCACTTGAACTTTGCATCCTTTTTTACAAGTGCTGAGAATGGCTGACATCTTCCAGATATGTTGGATATAAATCATCTTAGATAATCCAACTGCCCTTGGAATGATCTTAGTTGAGTTAAACTTTTACGGGGTGGCATTTTTAATATTGCCTTATTCTTCTCTGAATTGATTTTAATTGCCTAGTGTCGGACAAAAAACCTAAGAAATTTCCCTGAAGCTACTTCGAATGCACACTTCAGGGGGTTCATTTTGAGGTTAAATTATCTTAACTATTTGAAAACTACTCTCAAGTCAAAGAGATGGTCTTCTTTTTTTGTACTTTTGACCAAGAGATCATCGATATAGAACTCGACTTGATTATGAATGAGTTCATCAAAGATTCAAGTCATAACCCCCTGTTATGTAGCACTAACATTTTTAAGGCTAAAAGGCATCACCTTATAGCAACAGATTTTGATTGGGGGTTCTAAAAGCAATGTTTCTTTCATCTTGAGGGGCCATCTTTATTTAGTTATATCTAGATGATCCATCCATGAAAGAGAAGACTTCATAAGATGAGGCATTGTCTACCATCAGCTTCAGGATTGGTAGTGGAAATTCATCTTTTGTATATGCCTTATTTAAATCCCTAGAATTGATGCATATGTGAATTTGGCCATTCTTTTTCTTAACTGGGATGATGTTGGCTAACCCGGTAGGGTATTTTTCTTCCTGGATGAATCTCGCATTGATCAGTTTCTTGACTTCATAATTGACCTATTATTCTATGTCTAGTCGCATGTGTCTAGGAGCTTTCTTGGTAGGGTTAGTAGTAGGCTCTATTCCTAGTTTATGAACCACTACGTCATGAGCCAATCCAGGGATCTCTTCATAACTCCATGCAAAGCAGTCCTTAAACTTAGTCAATAGCCTAACTAAGTCATTAGTTTTAATTTCATTCAATAAAGAACTTATGTAAGTCAGGTGTGGATCTTCTTCAGTTCTTAAGTTAATTCTCTTGAGCTCATCGATGGTTGACTTGATCTCTTCTTTGAACTTTGGCAGTGCATCATTGACTTTAAAATCATCTGGATCATTTGAGTTTCTAAGCATATCTCCTCATATAAGTTAATGTGATTCAAAAAGAACTTATCATATTCCAAATGATTGGTGATGACTAAGCAATAATCATCATCATTAACTGGACCCACTATACTGAATCCTAGTCCCGGTCTTGATTTAGAGCTTTTGCATTTGTTCTTCCATATTCTTTTGAACTAGTCTAACCTACACTTTGACCAAGTATGTGGGATTAACCCTTTCTTTGCTAAATTATGAACACAATGCAAGCACCAATCAAAAGGTAATTTTATTAAATCTTTATATGAATCATCCTCAAGGTTTACATCAACTTCTTGACTTGAGGATGATGCTCCCAGAATGAACATCTATGACTTCATACCTGTGGATAACTTAAGGGCTTCTTTAACTAACAAACCCTTAGCTTTTTGAGAGGAAAGTGGGGTTAGAGCTAAGGTTCCCAACTGATGCCTAACTATTTCACATATAGACTTGGATACACTTATGTTTTGTTTTAGAGCCCTGTCTTTATCGCTATCTGGCTCAAGTGTCACCTCTAAGGGAATCAACTACTGAGAAGAGCTGGCTGGTGTGTTAACCATATAAGACTCATCCTATGAACTAGATTCTATGTCTATATGAATAGTAGGTGTACTCCTGGTAGTTGGGACATATCTTCTATTAGGTGGCCAATAAGGAGGTTTTTCACCCCTAGGACTAATTATGGACTGGCCTCTTACTCTACTTGGTGGAGGTCAGGTCATCTTACCCATATGTTCAAAAGGAGTAACAAGCTATGTGTGGAATCTAATGTCATGCTCCACTTCCTCCTCCAAGTTTATTTCAGCTCCCTCTTATTTTATTTTTCATTTTCTCTTTTCTTTTCTTTTTCCTTTTTTTCTTTCCTTTTCATTTTCTTTTTCTTTTTCTTTTAATTCTTAACTTTGGCCAAGTTCATGAGAATAGACTTGTTGATTTTTAGGGAGGTAGTAAGGCACATCCTCATATACATTGACCTCCTGAACTATAAATGGCTTGAGATCTCCTTTGACATAGTAGACGATCCCACCTCTCACAAACTTCATACACTTATGTAGACAAAATGGAACTATGTTATTTTCATGTATCCATGGTCTCCCAAACAAAGCGTTGAAAGATGTATCCAAGTCTACAATGTGAAACTTGGCTTCAGTCTTCCAATCATCTATCTCCAAGGGAAACACTGTGGAGCCTGAGACCTGTTGACCTCACTTTTGGAGTACAGATTCAATATTCCTACCTTAGACTTATGATTCTTCAAGACACTAAGACTTCCCTAATCATAATATACTTCTAACAATTAGGTAAACACTTAACCTAAGCCTAATAACTTATAAGGGTTAACCATAGGATTAAGTTATGCCTTAAGAATTAGGATAATCCACCTACCCTACAACCCAAATCCAATACATGTTCACCTTATAAAACAAAACCTCAAGTTCAATTCAAATATAAAATTCAAATCCAAATCCAAACCCAAATTCCAAAACCAAATGATTGAAGCCCATGATCAAATCCAAACTTGAAACCCTTTAAGCCATAAGACCTATCCCATGGACTTAGCTAAATCTTAATCCAAATCAATCCAAAATTAATTGAATTTCTCATAATAAATTTATATCTTTAATTATCTTCTTAAATATAAATCAAATCTACATTCAACTTATCAAAATTAAATCAAACTAAATCAAACTAAATCTAACTAAATTAAAACACTTCCTAAGCTATATGACCTATCCCATGGACATAGCCAAATATTAATCCAAATCAAGTCAAACTCAATTGATTTTCTAACAAATCAATCATATTTTCAATCATTTTCACAAATTTAAATGAAATATACATTTAAATTATCAAGACTAAATTAAACCAAATCAAAATCTAAACTTAAGCCACATGAGCCAACTCCATGGACTTAGCCAAATTCCTTCATTCCAAAACCCAAATTAAATTGATTTTCTCATGAATAAATCATACCTTCAATAATATTCACAAATATAAATGAAATCTACAATCATCAAGACAAACCAAAATCAATCCAATTCAAACCCAACTTAACCCTTTTGACTTGAAATGTTAAAATGAACCAAAACCCATATGAACCAAAGCCAATTGCAATTGAATTTATATACCAATCCCAAATCCATATATAAACTCAACTAAATCAAACTCAACCCAAAATCAAGCCAACTAAACCCAATTGGTCCACTTGACCCAAAGTGGCCAATTTGACCTATTTGAGCCAAGTTCTAATCCTACCTAAATTGGATTGAACCAAGCCCACAAAAATATCCCATCATGATCATTAATCACCCTAAGTTGATCAATTATCACGAATTGGGTCAAACTAAGTCAACTTGGTCATTTTACCAAGTCAACCCCTTAATGAACCTAAACTAGCCAAATTGCAACCTAAGCCAAATCTTGAAATTAATGATTCATACCAAATCAAAATCAATATTTGAATATGACTTAACCTTTAATTGAGTCAAACCAAATCCAATTGGCCCCATTGACCTAAGTTGACCCAAATTTAACTAAAAGACAATATTGAGTCAAATCAAAATATAAACCAAATTGATTGCAATCAATGGTTCAAGTTCATTCCAAATTGATTATTGAACCTAACCAAAGCCATTATTGGACCCAATTGAACCCAATTGAGCTAATTAGCCCAAATTGACCTAAAGGTTCAAGTTGGCCTAAATCAAAACCAAATACAAATTATTTGAAACCAAAGCCTACAATCATATTCAATTTGTCAACTAAACCCAAACCAACACCCAACCGAAGACAATTTGGCCAATTTTATCAAATTGGTCAACTTAACTGATTTGACCTAAATGAATTCAAATAAGCCAAAATCAAATCTAAGCCAAACTAAACCAAATCAATTGAACCAAAGCATCCCAAATGATTATATGAACTTGACCCAACTCTTGCTTTGACCCAATTTGACCAATTGGTCAACTTGACTATCTAACCCAATTTGACCTAAATGAGTCAAATTGAGCCAAACTAACCAAATCAACTCCAATTGACTTGAAATTTGGGCTAACCCACTTTTGGCTCATTTTAAATTTTCCCATATCAAATCCAATGCCAAATGATCATTCTACCCTTGGGTCAAGGTTAGCACATGAGATAAATCACCCATATAAGTGGTCATTTCCAATGGTCCACTTAGTACTCTCCTAATGGTCCACCTAGGAACAGACGCTTCCAACCTGGGTGGTTCGGTCACCAGACCCATGGGAGGTGAAATCACCTCACCCTCCCCATTAGAGCATTAAAAACCCATAGGGCACTCATGATTCCTTCTTTGTAGCCACCTTCAAACCTTCAACCAACCAAGCTGAGCCAACTCACCTCCTCCTCACCACCGATGACTCCCTGAGATTGTTGGATGGCCACTAGAAGCCAAACCCAATCCCACCATTCAAAAAGATGAAGGGGGTATACAACCCCTCATTTCCACTCAAACACATATAAAAATCATTCCTCATATCCTAGCTACCCAAGATGAGTTGCTAGAGCCATTCCCTAAGCTCCCAATCTAATTGCTCGATCAAAAAATGCCATTCCCATCCATCCTAAAATAGGACACTCCCATTTCTGACCAAACTTTCTCATTTCTCTATCAAATTCAAATTAACTTTGCATGCACCTTCCCTACGCCTCATCGGGCAAGAATGAATTATTTCCCAATCTTCTCAAGCACTGGAGGTGGGACTTTGATCAAAGCTGAGCTCTGAATCATTAGTTCATGGCCTTTCAATAGAACATCAGGGAATCGATCCAATTGCTGCTCAACAAGGCTTCATCTCCACAAGATGAAGCTTCCTCAATTGATTGAGCTACTAATCTTGAGCTCCAATGAGGTATGCTTCCAAAACTGATCCTTAGGCAAAAATGGGTTGGAACTTTTTGATGAAAACTTGCATCTCGTGTGATCATGATTATTGGATCCCTTTTGATCAATGTCGTGAAGTGTGGGATCCTCTTGGAGTTGATCTGAGCTTGGGTAAGCTTAGATCAAGTGAGCAATGGTGGATGGACTCCATTCTCCCTCACTCGCGTTACGTTAGATCAAGCATAATTTGTTCTTCATAATTGAAATGGAAGGTCATGATTAGATCCACTAGATTGATCTGATTTAATCCTATTAAGCTATGAAATTAATCATAGTCATCCAATCTTAGATCGATGGAAGAAAGAAGCCGCCACCAATGAGTGCGAATGATAAGTTTTAAGTAGCCAATCCCACGGTGCCTTGTGGAAAGCACGCCGCATTAGTGTGCCACATGGTGCCAACTTGATTAGGCTTAATTAATCATTTTTAATGGTTGAAACTTCTAAATATTATAAAAAATCATAGACAAATAAAAAAATGCTAATTAATAATCATTTTAAAGATATTTTAGAGGAGAATTAATTAAAAATGATCTTAATGAACTTTGAACATAAATTAAGATTTAATTACAAAATTAATTATTTTAATTACCCTTAATTACTTAAGAAATTAATCCCAAATTTTATGAATTAATTTATTGGGATGACCTCTACCTCCTATGATTTTCTTGGGATTTATTGCTCACTTAATTAGAAAAATTGACTAATTAAATATTAACTACTCTTCTAAGTTAATTAATGATTAACTAATCCCTTGAACAGTCATAAATTATTTAATTAAGTTTATTAATCATTATTCAACAGTAAGTGAACTAAGGAATAGGGTTGGGACCCCTTTCCCTAAGTTCATTTAACCCATTTTAAAAATAAAATTAATTAAGGTTTAACTAATTAATTAAATTACTTAATCAAATTAAAATTATAATCACATCAGACCTTAATTAATTAAATAATGAGGTAGATCTTTAGGTCTTTAATAACCTAAAGGATTTTAATGAAATTATGATTAGTCACGTGTCTGGGAAAACCATAAAAGTAATTAATTAAGTGTCTTAATCTAATTAACTATTTATCATGAGCCAATTGCATTAGGCCCCTTTTATTCCTTAGGATCATTGCAAGTTTGTTTTTATGCATATCATGTTGGCTCATAGTTATTTAGTTAATTAATTTAAGGTGACATAGGAAAGGGTTATTAATTCACCTAATTAAGGGTTCAACTTAATTAAGCCATAAAATCAACTTAACTACATTTCCTTAAATTAAATCAAATCACTAATGGGGGAATTGGTTTAAAATAAAGAGGCTTTCTCTTCTCCTTTTTAAATCAAATCAAATCCAAAATTTATTTAATAAAGAAGCTTTGGTCTGCTTTAAATAATCTTGTTTGATTTGATTATCTTTAAAAACTAGTTTGGTTGAATGAATCACATGCTTATATTTGATTGTCCTTTTTTCCAATCATGTTAAATTCGGTATGTCATTTGAATTCATGCATCCATATTTTCAAGATCAATTAAAATAAAAAGAATTTCTTTTATGTATGCATGTGTTGATTTAATTTAATATATGTGTGGTTATAATCACTATTAAATCCAAATGTATTTTTCAAAAGCATATAAATGAATAATATTATGTGTTATGATGCTAGTTATAAATACATAAGAAATGCACGTGCTTATAACTTAAGTGTATGAATGTTTAGTTCTCTTTCCTCTATTAATGTATTGATTCATATAAGATTGAATGGTAATGAGTATATAGTCTGGACATCCCAGGAACACGAGGCTTTAGCAAGCCTCTAAGAGGTAATTTGATTACCTCATTTCCCTGGTTTAACAACGACACATACCAATATTATTTCATTCTTATATATTTCAATATTAGAATTTGGATAGAGCTTTAATTCATATATATAAATGATTCAATCAAAAAAATATATATACAATCTTTGCATGGCATTCTTTCCCTCATTTATGTATACATCTATCTGTGTCCAAAAAAAGCAGGTATAGAATCTGGACATTTTGGGAATACGAGGCTTTAGTTACCCCCAAGGAGGTCATTTGATTATCTTACTTCCCTAGTTTAACAATGACACATACTTGCATATATCTTTCTACATGGATATGTATATGTAAATAGTGAATGAAAATACCATTTTACATTAAAATTGCATGCATTCATAATTGACTAAGTGGTTGAATTAATTAGCCATATGATTTGGAGCTTACTTCTTATGTTCATGTATACGAATTTACATATGTTTGAATGCAAATGGGTATATAGTCTCGACATCCCAAGAATATGAGGCTTTAGCTAGCTCCAAGGAGGTCATTTGATTACCTCACTTCCCTGGTTTAACAACGACACATGCCTATTTAATTTCATTTTTATGTTCTTTTTGTATAAGATTTGGATAAAGTTTTAAATTAATATGTTTAAATAATTCAGTCAAATAAAATATAAATTCTAAACATACACATACATTCATCATTTAAGTGTGCTAAAATATATTGTATGTATAGATACACTTAGGATTAAGTTATATGCATGTTAGATGTGATGGAAAGTAATAATTTAATATATTTCATGTGGTAGTAATTCAATTAAATTAATCTCAAGATGCCTTTCATTTTGAATATGATTATTTAAACTGAACCTAAACTTAGGATTAATTAAATCATTTAATAAGTCATTCACTAAAGAGAACTAAATCAAATTAATGTACTTTAGAAAGTAACATAAGGTAGGGATGAAAGAGGGCAATCCTCTTTTCCTTTCTTTATAACACTTAGTTGCTAAGTGTAATCAAATAAAACAAAAGAAAACACAAATTAAAATTCTTAAATCAATTAAACTACTTCAAGTTAAATCAACCTTTCTTGTTAAATTGAATCCTTCTACACTTAGAAAATATAACATTAATGCTTAACAAGACTTACCACACAAGCCTTAATACACACATTAGAATTAGGTCACCACTTATAGCTCTAAGTTAGGATGGTGTATGATGTGATGTATGTTTTATTTTATGATGTATTATTATAGATTGAATGTTAGGGTGTATGCTTTATAGACTAGATGATAAGCCAATATTAGCCTAATCATGTTTTCTGTAGGAGATTATGCTTAAGGGATGCTCAAAACTAAATATGAATGCCCTTTTTATAGGTTGCTTAAATCCTTAAGCATAATCCAAGTTAGGATAGGTGGGCTTAATTACCCATGTTTAAGGTGCTATGTCCAAATTATAAATACAATTGCTTGGGATTATATGTATATTTAGCAAACCTTTATTTTGCATGTGTAGTTAGATTTACTTTTCCCACATAAATGTAATTTTTGGAATAGGAATTAGGATTAGTGTTATAGGGGATTAGGATGAGTAGTTGTCAGAAGGCTTTGTCCTAAGGTGCCCTGTGATGCCTTTGAAGCAAGCATCCAAATCAAAGAAGAAACCAAATCAAAAATGGAGATTTGAAGAAAGAAGACCCCCATAACATTTAATACAATTATAATTATACTTTCATATTCCATGTTGTATAAGGGTAGAGCTCAGTAACCCATCTTTTCACTCTTCGAGTTATCTGGTGGTACCCAACCGCACCGGTCTTTTATTCTTTTATGATATTTTATATAATTGTTTGATGTTATGTTTACATTGTGCATTAAGATGGCTTTCCTTTCATAGTTTCTTAAATGATTGATGCTTTAATGTGTGGCTTGGATACGATTAGGCTCTTAAGATAAACCCTAAACCATAGACTCTAAACTAAAACCTGAATCCTAAACCTATAACCTAAACCCTAAACCCTAAACCATAAAAACCCTAAACCCTAAACACCAAACCCTAAAGTCTAAAAACATAAACCTAAACTAAATAAAACCTTAAAATAAAATAATTAAACAAAACCTAAATAAAAATAAAATAAAAAATATACTAAAACTTAAACCTAAACTTAAGCCTAAACCCAAACCTAAACCTAAAAAGAAAATAAAATTGTGGGCTTAATGAGACTCATGTTCAATCTGATCAATTTTGATGATAACAAACGAATGCTTGAATGTTCTAATGAATGTTTTTATGTGTTTCAGATATATAAATTGCTAATTATATATCTAATACATCTCATAATATGTTTGAGGAAATTGCAAGAGTAGAAGAATGAAAGATAGATCAAATTGGATAATGTGAAGCTCAAAATATAATATTTTAGGTTATATGCATTTATTCATTGGCATGAATCAATTTTCTTACAACTTAACAAATTATTTTAATGAGGTTAATTTATATAAATCTCTATCTAATTAACATTCAATTATATGTCAAAATAATAAATGATAATGACTATTAAGTGTAATTATTTTATTTACTTAATATAATTAAATATGTTAATTTAATTTGATGGTTATATGATAACTAACATATGTATTATTATATATAAATAATATTATAATATTTAAATGTCACATGTCAAAATTTACAAAAATATATGAAATTTTGTATTTTAGCATGTCATTTTATAATCAAGGAATTTATATCTGATTTCATCTTGAATGGATTCTTTGGATTTTTTTTTCCTTTAATTTGATAGGTCACATGACCCATGTTTGATTAAAATTGAATTTATTATGACTTTTCAAACATTAGCTGATTTTAATAATGAATGCATGTTACATGCTTTGAATATATTATGACCATATTTGATTATTTTTACTTGCCCATGTGAATAGCCAAATTTTGGCTACTTTAATTTAATATTTATTTAATATAAATTATATTTTTATTGAATATTAAATTATCACATGATAGCATGAGGTTAGAATAATATATTTTTTTGAAATAATTCAAAATGACCTTATTGCCTATAAATAGCCCTCATTCTCTTCATTAAAGCATTCCTCATTCAAAATTCAAAATCACTCCAGCAAATTTAAGAGAAAATTTCTTAGATTTTTCTTCCAAGTGTTCTCCAAATATTGCAAGATCAAATTCATGGTTTGGATGCTTCAACATCTTCAACTAAGCAAGCTTTCTCAAATTATTTTTGTGAAAAACTCTTGTGATAGTTTGTAGGATCTATTTCAACTTGTTGAAATTTTTAACTTCCTATAAATTTCTTTTGGTTTCTTGAAATATTTCTTAATTAATCTCATTTTTAAAGATCATTTATTCTTAGATCTATTTTAGAAGTATATTTTAAGCATTTTAAATTAAATTATTATGCTGAAATTATTTTCATATTTGCTAGATCTCACTTTTTATTTAAAAGCATACTAGCCTACTTAGATCTATCATATACTCATTTTACTTAAGTATTTTGTGATCATTTAATTGAAAGAATCTTTTGGTTAAAATAAAACAAATTATTCCTTGTTGAAATTTATTTTATTATGCAAAAGAACATTGTGAATTTATTTTGAAATAATTTTTATATTAGTCTACAAATTTTAATAACATCAATATCTTAGTAAGATAACTTTAAGATATTTATTTTATTATTTTTTATCAATATTAAGTGAGCATTTTATCTTGCCAAAATTTTAAGTTGTAATGATCATTTATAAGTTGTGAGATCATTTTTTGAATTGGATAGTTTGGTATATTTATGAGAGATTTATTTTATCAAAACTTATTATTTTGTATTTTTTCTTTTGTGTAAAAAGGTTCTACCATTTGTAGAGAGTACATATTATTGTAGGGGTTATATCACTGCTATAGAGAGTACCATTTGTAAGCTTTTTTTGCATTTAGTGGATTCCTAGCTAGGGGTGGCTAACTAGGCCAATTTTGGGGTTTATAACCACATAAAATTGTGTGTCTATTGTCTCTCTTTACTTTATTGATTTTTATTTTGTTGCATTAAGAATTGTATCTTGTCATTATAAAATCAAAATTAATTTTCTACTAAAACTTAAAATTTAAGATTTAAGTTTTAAATATTTTTAATATCACCCAATTCACCTCTTGGGTGCTATAGTGACTCACAATTGGTATCGAGCCTAGTTTTTTTTGTGGCTTAACATCCAAAGAGTAGATCTTTTCACTATGGCACAAGGTTTCCCAAAGGGTTCACTACCAGAGGGACAATCCACTCATAGACCTCCACTTTTAGATAGTGTACCATTTGATTATTGGAAAAATAGAATTAGTACATTTTTAAGAGGTCAAGATGTACGCATGTGGTATATGTTGGCACATCAATATCATACAAAAAGTAAATGGCATTAAAGTAGAAAAACCTTTTGAGGAATGGTCTATAGCTGAAGAGAACTTGATGAATTAAATGCTAGGGCTTGTACTTTACATTATGTGCTTTATTACGATGATTACATGAAAATTTCTATGTTAAGTACAAAAGAAATATGGGATAAACTCATTATAACTTATGAAGGAACTAGTGAAGTTAAAGATGCTCACATAAATACTTGTTCATGAATATGAGTTATTTCATATGTCTCCTTCGAATCTATTTTGATATGTATACTAGATTCATGAAAATAATTAACACATTGCATTCTCTTGGAAAACATATAGGAATCAAGACTTAGTCTATAAGATTCTTAGATGTCTTCCAAAAGAATGGGAAGCTAAAGTAACAACTATTAGTGAAGCTAAGGATTTATCTACTTATCCACTTGATCAGCTTTTGGGTTCTTTGATAACACATGAACAAGTTCATGCTCAAAGGGATAAGATGGATAACTTAGCAAAAAGGAGAAGGAGAAAGGAGAAGCCATTGTATTACAAGTTGATGATAATGATGAGCATAACAACTCAAGATTGGATGGTGATAGTGATGAGGTGGTCATGCTTTCCAAAAGGCTTGGGAACTTGCTAAGGAAGAAGAATCAAAGGTATAAAAATTCTAAAAACTATAAATTTCAAACTAAAAAATTTCCTACAGGTGAAGGGATCATTTGCTAACATTGTTAAAAGCCTGGACACATATAAGGTGATTGTTCAGAACTTCCTAAAATAAAGAAGAAAGAGATTGATGTGAAAAGAAGAAAAAATATGAAGGAGAAAAAATTACCATAAGAAAATAAGAGAGGCTTTATGGGCCAATCCAGATTCAAATGAATCAAGTACTTGCTCATGATGAAGAGGTAACATATGTCTTATGGAAAATGGAGAATCGACTTAGATTCTCAAGAGGTATGTAATGAATCTTAGATGATGCTTTTAATGATTTAGTTATTGAAAATAAAAAATTAAAAGAAAATACAAAACCTTAGAAAAGAACATAAAAATTTAGATATTCATTTTGTGATTTAAAAAATGAATGTGATAATTTAAAAAGTAAAAATACTTCTTTATTAAATTGTTCCTTACTTGTATGTAAACTTGAAAGAGAGAATATCTTGTTAAAAGAAAGATTAGAATTATGTTTGAAATCACAAGTTCATTATAATACTTCATCAAGAAAAACATTTAATAAAAATTACTAAGTCATATGCAAACATTAATGTTTGGTGCAACTATTGTGATAGAAAGGGGCATATTTCATTTGATTGCTATGCACATAAATTATAAAACACTAAGCAATCATCTTATGTATGGGTACCAAAAGGTACAAGCACTACACAAACCACACATGCTAGATAACTTGCTTCAAATGTTGCATGTGGTCCAAACATGTTTGGGTTCCAAACATGTGAGTTTCTTTTATAGGAATGCCTTTGAAGCAAAATCAAAGAAGGCATGTGGTACTTGGACAGTGGATGTTCAAGACATATGATGGGAGATAAAGATAAATTCACAACTTTAGAATCAACTGATGGAGGATTTGCTACATGTGGAGATAATGCAAAGGGAAAGATCATTGGCTTTGGTTCTAATTGTAAGAATTCTATCACTTTAGATAAAGTTTTTCTAGTAGAAGGATTAAAATATAATTTAATTTTTATTAGTCAATTTTGTGGTAAAGGTTTGAATGTAGTATTCCATGCATCATATTACATTATAAAAAATAATGAAAATGTTTTATTAGTAGGACAAATATATAAAAATATTTATGTCATTGATTTAGATAGCTTTGATGATGTGAATTTGAATTTACATTGTTTTAAAATCACTTATGATGATATATGGTTATGGCATGGGAGACTATGTCATATTAACATGCACACACTTAATAAAATTGCCAAACTTGATTTAGTAGTTGGATTGCCTAAATTAAATTTCCATTCAAACTATGTTTGTGATGCATGTATTCATGGTAAGCATTCTAGAAGCTCATTTAAAAGTAAAAATATTGTTTCTAATTCTAGACCTCTAGAATTATTGCACATGGATTTATTTGGTCCTATTAGCACCACTAGCATAGGTGGAAAAAATTATGGTTTTGTGATTGTTGATGATTTCTCTAGATATACTTGGATTTTATTTGTAACTTACAAGGATGATGTTTTTGTGAGTTTAGAAAGTTTTCTAAATATATTCAAAGAGAACAAGGCCTTTTGATTAATAGGGTTCAAACTAATCATGGTGGCGAATTTGAAAATAAATTATTTGAGGATTATTATGATGAACATGGGATTAGACATAATTTTTTCTGCACCTAGAACTCCCCAACAAAATGGAGTAGTAGAGATAAAGAATAGAACTTTAATTGAATTAAGTAGATCTATGCTTAATGAGTATAAATTACCAAAATATTTTTGGGCAGAAGCAGCAAATATTGCAAGTTATGTGATGAATAGGATCTATTTTAGACCAATTTTGAAGAAGACACCCTATGAATTGTTTTGTGGAAAGAAGCCTAAGATCGAACACTTTCATGTATTTGGATGTAAATGCTTTATTTTGAATAATGGAAAAGAGCATTTAGGTAAGTTTGATTGTAAATCAGATGATGGTATTTTCTTAGGATACTCTCTTTCTAGTAGAGCTTATAGAGTTTTCAATAAGAGAAAAATGATTGTAGAAGAATCAATACATGTTATTTTTGATGAAAATTTAATTGATCATATTAGAAATGAAGTGATTGATGAAGAGATTGATTATTTTAAGAAAATATCTTTAGAAGATAATGTGGATGATTCATTTCCTAAAGAATGGAAATATAATAAAAATCATCCAAAGGAACTAATTATAGGAGATCCTTCAAAAGGAGTTATGACCAGAAGAGATAATAGAGAGGTTGTAGATCATTTAACACTTTTATCTGAGGTTGAACCTAAAAATTTAGAAGAAGCATTAAATGATACTTTTTGGATTATTGCAATGGAAGAGGAGTTGAATCAATTTGTAAGAAATGATGGTTGGGAATTAGTCCCAAGACCCCAAGATCAAAATGTCATTGGAACAAAATGGGTCTTTAGGAATAAGCTAGATGATTCAGGTTGTATTGTTAGAAATAAAGCTAGGTTAGTTGCACAAGGGTACACACAAGTTGAAGGTATAGATTTTGAAGAATATTTTGCACCCGTAGTAAGATTAGAAGCTATCAGGTTACTCTTTGCTTATGCTTGTTTTAGAAATTTTAAACTTTTCAAATGGAAGTCAAAAGTGCATTTTTGAATGGATTTATTGACCAAAATGTATTTGTAGATCAACCACCTCGATTTGAGAGCCTTGATTATCCAAATCATGTGTATAAATTAAAGAAAACCTTATATGGTTTAAAACAGGCTCCTAATGCTTGGTATGATAGGTTAAGTAACTTTTTATAGATCATGGATTTAGAAAGGGTAGAGTAGATACCACCTTATTCCTTAAGAGCATAGATGATAATTTGATTGTGGTACAAGTGTATGTAGATGATATATTATTTGGAAGTACAAATGAATCTTTATTCCATGAGTTCTCATCGTTGATGTCTAAAGAGTTTGAAATTAGTATGATGGGAGAACTTAATTTTTTCTTCGGTCTTCAAGTGAAGCAACAAGAAAATGGCACATTCATCTGTCAAACCAAGCACACAAATGAATTGCTTGAGAGGTTTAACATCAAAAGATTTAAATCTAGTAAAACTCCTATGAGCCCATCTACAAAATTGGATTTAGATGAATTAGGAAAACCTGTTGATCAAAAACTTTATAGGAGTATGATAGGTTCACTTTTATACCTTACTGCTAGTAGGGCTGATATTATGCTTGTTTTTTATCTGTGTGCTCATTTTTAGGCCAACCTGAAAGAATCTCATTTAATAGCAGTCAAGCGTATCTTTTGGTATTTGATAGGAACTACTAGGTTAGGTTTATGGTATCCTAAAAATTCTTTATCATGTGATTGGGTTACTTATTCTGATGATGATTTTGTGAGATGCAAAGTAGATAGAAAAAGCACATCATGCACATGTCATTTTTTAGGATCATCACTTGTGTCTTGGTCATCTAGGAAACAAAATTTTGTAGCTTTATCCACTGCTGAGGTTGAGTACATAGCTGTCGATAGTTGTGTTGCTTTGGTCCTTCAGTTAAAGCAATAATTAGAAGATTTTGGTATTAAGCAAGATCACATTATGGTTCAGTGTGACAATACTAGTGCTATTAATTTGACCAAAAATCCCATCCAACACTCACGAACCAAGCATATAGAAATTAGACATCATTTTATTAGGGATCATGTTTTGAAAGGTGATGTTAATATTAATTTCATTAGTATCGATTTACAAATTGCAGATATTTTTACAAAACCCTTACCAAAAGAATGTTTTTGTACTTTAAGACGCATGCTTGGAATGTTAGATCCTAATATTTAAAATTATATGTAGCTTGTTCTCACTTTTTGATGTTGTCGAAAGGGGAGAAGAATAAAATGTTGGTTAGTATTAAGTCTATTTTATGTATACATTTAGGGGGAGCAACATTATTCATCTCTTATGCATAAATATTTTTTAGAAGAGAATTTTTTTCAAAAACTATGATGAGAGGTCCATTTGCACCTTCATCAAAATCAATACCCAACATTAGTTTGTCATCATAAAAAAGGGGGAGATTGTTGGCTTATTGAGCCTCTTGTTCAATCCGATCAATTTTTATGATAACAAATGAATGCTTGAATGTTCTAATGAATATTTTTATGTGTTTCAGATATATAAATTGCTAATTACATATCCAATACATCTCATAATATGTTTGAGGAAATTGCAAGAGTAGAAGAATGAATGATAGATCAAATTGGATAATGTAAAGCTCAACATATAATATTTTATGTTATATGCATTTATTCATTGGCATGAATCAAATTTCCTCACAACTTAATATATTATTTTTTTATAAATCTCTATCTAATTAACATTCAATTATATGTTTCATATATAGCATTTGAATTGTCAAAATAATAAATGATAATGACTATTAAGTGTAATTATTTTATTTACTTAATATAATTAAATATTTTAATTAAATTTGATGGTTATATGATAACTAACATATGTATGATTGTATATAAATAATATCATAATATTTAAATGTCACATGTCAAAGTTAACAAAAATATATGAAATTTTGTATTTTAGCCAAAGTCATTTTATAATCAAGGAATTTATATCTGATTTTATCTTGAATGGATTCCTTGGATTTTTTCCTTTAATTTGATAGGTCACATGACCCATGTTTTCTTAAAATTGAATTTGTTATGACTTTTCAAACATTAGCTGATTTTAATAATGAATGCATACTACATGCTTTGAATATATTAAGAGCCATTTTTTATTATTTTTTACTTGCCCATGTGAATAGTCAAATTTTGGCCATTTTAATTTAATATTTATTTAATATAAATTATATTTTTATTGAATATTAAATTATCACATGATAGCATGAGGTTAGAATAATATATTTTTTAAAACTAATTTAAAATGACCTTGTTGCCTATAAATAGCCCTCATTTCTTCATGAAAACATTCCTCATTCAAAATCAAAATCCCTCCAGTAAATCTAAGAGAAAATTTCTTAGAACTTCCTTCCAAGTGTTCTCCAAATATTGCAAGATCAAATCCGTGGTCTGGAAGCGTCAACATCTTCAACTAAGCAAGCTTTCTCAAATTACTTGAGTTTATTTTCTTGATCTTAATCCTTTTTAGTTGTTCATGCTATTTTTCATCATCTATTTATTCTTTCCAATTTATATTCTTTGGTGGATTAGTCTTTGGACATTGTTTTTCACATCAAAGTTTCTCAATCATTTTTTTGTGAAAAACTCTTGTGATAGTTTGTAGGATATATTTCAACTTGTTGAAATTTTTAACTTCCTACAAATTTCTTTTAGTTTCTTGAAATATTTCTTCATTAATCTCATTTTGAAAGATCATTTATTCTTAGATATATTTTAGAAGTATATTTTAAGCATTTTAAATTAAATTATTATGCTGAAATTATTTTCATATTTGCTAGATCTCTCTTTTTATTTAAAAGCTTACTAGCCTACTTAGATCTATTATATACTCATTTTATTTAAGTATTTTGTGATCATTAGCTTTAATTGAAAGAATCTTTTTGGTTAAAATAAAACAAATTATTCCTTGTTGAAATTTATTTTATTGTGCAAAAGAACAATGTGAATTTATTTTGAAATAATTTTTATATTAGTCTACAATTATAATAACATAAACATCTTAGTAAGATAATTTTAAGATATTTATTTTATTATTTCTTATCAATATTAAGTGAGCATTTCATCTTGCCAAAATTTTTAAGTTGTAAGTGATCATTTATAAGTTGTGGGATCATTTTTTGAATTGGATAGCTTTGTATATTTGTGCGAGATTTATTTTAACAAAACTTATTATTTTGTATTTTTTTCTTTTTGTGCTGTAAAATTTATATTGGGGTTGTACTCGGCCATTTGTAGAAGAGTACATATTATTGTAGGGATTGTACTCGCCCCATTATAGGAGAGTATTATTTGTAAGATTTTTTTGCTTTTAGTGGATTCCTAGTCAGGGGTGGCTAGGCGTGGATGTAGACCGATTTTGGGGTTTTAGAACCATAAAAATGTCATTGTCTCTCTCTTTACTTTATTGTACTTTTATTTTTGCTGCATTAAGAATTGTATCTTGTCATTATAAAATCAAAAATTAATTTTCCACTAAAACTTAAAATTTAAGATTTAAGTTTTAAAATTTTTAATATCGCCCAATTCACCCCCCTCTTGGGTGCTATAGTGACTCAAAAAAATAAAAAACTAAAACTAATCTAAAATAAAATAAATAAAAACCTAAACTAAATAAAAAAAATAAAAAACCTAAATTAAAAAAAGCTAAATGTAAAATAAAATTAAAATAAACCTAAAATAAAATAAAAACTAAATAAAAACCTAAACCTAAAAAATAAACCAAAAATAAATAAGAAATAAAACCTAAACCCTAAACTAAAAAAAAACCTAAACCTAAAATAAAAATAAAATAAATTTAAACCTCCACTGAAATAAACTAAACTAAAATAAATAAAACATAAACATAAACATAAAATAAACTAAACCTAAACCTAAATTAAAAAATAAAATCAAAAAATAAAAATAAAATAAAAACCAAAAACCTAAACCTAAAAAAATAAAATAAAAACCTAAACCTAAACCTAAACTTAAAAATAAAAAAATAAAACCTAATTAAAAAATAAAATAAAATAAAACTAAACTAAAAAAATAAACCTAAAATACCTAAAATAAACTAAAATAAAACCTAAATTAAAATAAATAAACTAAAATAAATAAACCTAAATAAAAATAAAAATAAAATAAACTATAAATAAAAATAAACTAATTACTAAATAAATCTAAAACTATTTATTGCTTAATTTAAAAATAAAATCAAAAAAACCCTAAAACTAATAAAACCCTAAACCTTAAACCCTAAACCTAAACCCTACCCTACCTAAACCCTAACCATACCCTAAACCCTACTTTAAACTTAAAAAAAAAGCACCAAAATCCTAAACCCTAAATCTTAAACCATAATCCTAACCCTACCCAAATAAAACCAAAAATAAACCTAAAAAAAAAAAAAAATAAATAAATAAATAAATAAAACTAAAATAAAATAAAAAATAAAATAAAACTAAAATAAAAACATAAACTTAAACCAAAATAAAAATAAAATAAAATAAAATAAAAAATAAAAACTATAAAATAAAATATAAAAACATCGCTTAAACTAAAAAATTAAATTAACCTAAAAAGTAAAAAACCTAAATAAAATAAAACCCAAACATAAAAAAAACTTAAAATAAAATAAAAAACCTAAATAAAAACCTGAACCTAAATAATAAACCTAAAATAAATAAAAAATTAAACCTAAACCCTAAACTAGGAAAAAAAATCTAAACCTAAAATAAAAATAAAATAAACCTAAACCTGAATTAAAATAAACTAAACTAAAATAAATAAAACCTAAACCTAAACTTAAAATAAACTAAAATAAAACCCTAAACTAAATAAAATAAAATAAATAATAAATAAACCTAAACCAAAACTAAAAATAAAACCTAAAAGTAAACCTAATGTAAAAAACCTAAACCTAAAAAAATAAAATAAAAAGTTAAACCTAAACCTAAAATAATAAATAAATAAAACTATACTAAAAAATAAACAAAAAGCTAAACTTAAACTTGACAAATAAACTAAAATAAATAAACAAAATTAAATATAAATAAAAATAAACATAAATAAAAATAAAAAATAAAATAAACTAAAATAAATAAAAAATATACTAAATAAACCTAAACCTAATGATTTACTTAATTTTTTAAAAAAAAATCATAAACCCTAAACCTTAAATCCTAAACCATAAATGCTAAAACCTAATCCCTAAATTCATATTTTGCATGCTTCAATTTGATGTGGGGAGCCTTCTCATCACACTACTTTATTAATCTTTCTCGACTTATCTTTCAATTTTCATTTTGTCTACTTTGCTCTAATTTCTAAATTTCTACAATTTCTGTGCACTTCTTGTTCTCTTGAGGGCTCCCTGTGTCATGCATTCTCATCAGAGCTTTTAATCTATCCATTTGCTTAACTATGTTAATCAATTTGTATCTTTTGCTTTCCTTTACTCTTTTATTTTTCTTTTGGTTGTACTTAGATAGGGGATTTACTCTCTAGGCTTATTGTAGCTCTCTGAGGAGTACTTGTGGAGTTTATCCCCTTTAAGGACCTTGCACCCTCTTTTTGTGGCAATAAAATTCCCCATGGCTCTCCAAAACCCAACGCTAAAACTAAACTTAGCCCTCCAGACCTACATTGACCACTACACACTAAAATCGCCCCACCTTAATCCTATAAACACTACCCCACACTCCTACTAACCTACCATCCTAAACTCCACTAAACCCTTAAACCCCACACTAAACTCTCTAACCCACCTGACCATAAACCACTAAATCCTAAACCCTAAACTAAACCTAAACCCTACCTCTTTTCCTCAACCTTACCTTAAAACTAAACCTACCCTACCTTAACCCAAAACCTGAACTAGTATGGACATTTCAACTAAAATAAACATTAAAGCCTACACTAAATCCTACCCTAAATAACCTACTGGGCCCTAAACCCTAAAATAAACCCACCCAAAAAACCCTACCATCTCACATAAACCTAAACCCTAATCCTAAAACTAAACCTAAATTAAATAACTTGAAATTAAAATAAATAAATAGCCCTAAACCTAAATAAAATAAAATAAAATAAAAGCTAAACTAACCTAAACCTAAAATTAAAATAAAATAAAATAAAATAAAAAATAAAACTAAATAAATATAATAAATAAAACCTAAACTAAAACATAAATATAAAAATAAAACGTAAAAATAAAGACTAAATAAAAACCTAAATGAAACTAACCTAAAATAAACTTAAAAATAAAATAAACTAAACCCCAAAACAAAAAAAAGAAACTTAAACTAAAAATACCTAAACTTAAATAAAACCAAAAATAAAACTAAATAAAATAAAATAAACTAAAAATAAACCTAAACCTAAACTCTACACCTTAAACCTACAACCCTAAACACCAAACATTTAAAAAACTAAACCTAAACTAAATAAAACTTAAAAATAAAATAAACTTAAACCTAAACCTAAACCTAAATAAAAATAAAATAAACCTAAAATAAAAGAAAATTAAAACTAAATAATAACCTAAACTTATAAAATAAACATAAAAATAAAATCTAAATAAACTAAAAAAAAAGCCTTAAACTAAAATAAATTAAACTAAAATAAATAAAAAACTAAACCTAAAATAACTAAACCTAAACCCTAAACAAAATAAATTAAATTAAATTAAAATAAACCTAAACCTAAACTAAAAAAAAACCTAAAATAACATAAAACCAAACCTAAAATAAAATAAAAACCTAATCCTAAACCTTAAAAAAGCTAAACCTTAAAAATAAATTAAAATAAACTAAACTAAAGTGATAAACTAAACCTAAACCTAAAATAAATAAAATACTAAATAAAATACCAAAATAAATAAACTAAATTAAATAACAATAAAAAATAAAATAAACTAAAATAAATTAAAGATAAACTAAGCAAACTAAATAAACCTAAACTAGGTTTACTTAATTTTAAAAAAAATAGAAAACCCTAAACCCTAAACCCTAAATCCTAAAGCCTAAACCCTCAACCCTAAAAACTCTAAACCCTAATCCCTAAACCCTAAACCTTCAAACCCTAAACCCTAAAACCCTAAAACTTAAACCCTAAAACCTAAACCCTAGACCCTAAACCCTAAAAACCTAAAAACCTAAACCTAAACTATCCAAAATGTAAATTAAATGAAAATACAAAATAATAAAATCAAAACCAAAACTAAAACCTAAACCTGAACTTAAAAAAAATAAAATAAAAAATAAAAGAATATTAAAATAAAATAAAATAAAACCAAAACTAAACTAAAAAAATTAAATTAATTGAAGAATAAAAGACCTAAATAAAATTAAAACTAAACTTAAAATAAAATAAAATAAAAACTAAATAAAAATTGAAACCTAAAAATAAATAAAAAATAAAACCTAAACCATAAATGAAAAAAAAAACAAAAATATAAATAAAATAAAATAAACCAAAACCTAAACTATAGTAAACTAGACAAAATTAAATAAAACCTTTGCCTAAACCTAAACCAAAACCAAAATTAAAAATAAAATAAAATAAACTAAAAATCCATTAAACTTAAACTAAAAAAGAAAACAAAAAAATGAACCTAAAATAAAAACCTAAAACCTAAACCTAAAAAAATAAAATAAAAATCGAAACCTAAACCTAAAAATAAAAATAAAATAAAAAATTAAACTCAACTAAAAAATAAACCTAAAACTAAAAATAAACTAAAATAAAAAATCTAAACTTAAATAAATAAATTACACTCAAAAATAATAAAAAAATAAACCTAAAGAAAATTAAAAAATTAAGTAAACTAAAATAAATAAAAAATAAAATAAATATACTAAATAAACCTAAACCTACCGATTTACTTAATTTTATTTTTTTTAAAACCTTAAACCCTAAATCCTAAACCCTGAACCTTAAACCCTAAACTTATAACCCTAAATCTACAAAAACCTACATCATAAAACCCTATATAAACCTAAACCCTAAACCACAGAGCATAAACCCAAAACCTGACCATAAAAACCCTAAACCTAAAACCCTAAACTGACCCTCCCACCACCTACCATACTCAAACTAAACCTAAACTTAACCCTAACTTCCTCCTAAAAAACTATAACTAAATCTAAACCAAAACTGATTAAAAACATAAACTAAACTGACCCAACCAAAACCACAAACCTGAGGCTAAATCTAAATAAACCCTCCTACCAAAACTGGGCCCCAAAACCTGGGCCACTAAACCCAAATCTGAAACCTAAACTTAAAACTAATCTGACCCAACCCAAAAAATCCTAACTGAACCTAAAAACTAAATTTAACTAAACTTCCTGACCCACTAAACTAAACCTAAACTCTAAAATAAAAACTCTAAACCAACTCTAAACTATAAACTAACCCCAAACACTATAATTTAAACCTACATCCAAACCCAAACTTAAACCACAAAACCCAAATCTATCTTAAACTAAAATAAAGAACCCAAACCCTAAACCAAATAAACCTAAACTAACCACAACCACATCAAACCTAAATCCTAAACTAAACTAAAAATAAACTAACAAAACCATAAACCTAAAATCCTAAACCAAAACTAAACCTAAATTAAACCTGACTATAAACCACACCAAATAAAGCTAAACATTAAATCATAAAATAAACATAAACAAATAAATAAAATAAACTAATTAAAATAAATACCTAAACTTATGGGTTTGCTTTTTTCTAACTAAAACCTCAACCCAAAATAAAACTAGCCAATAAACTAAAAAAAATATACTTAAAATAAAACCTAAAATAAATAAAATAAACTTAAACCCTAAACTAAAAAAACTAAACCTAAGATAAATAAAATAAAATTAACATAAACTAATTAAAATAAATAAAACAGAATCCTAAACCTAAACCTAAACCCTAAACTAAATAAAATAAAATAAACCAAAAATAAACCTACACCTAAACTAAATAAAATAAAATAAACCTGAAATAAAAAAATTAAAACCTAAACCTAAAAAATAAAATAAAAAGCTAAACCTAAACCTAAAAAGAAAAATTAAAACCTAAATCTAAGAAATAAAATAAAAATAAAACTAAACTAAAAATATATAAACCTAAACCTAAACCACAAAAATAAAGTAAAACAAATAAACCTTAAATAAATAAACTAAATTAAATAAAAATAAAAAATAAACCTAAATAGAAATAAAAAAATTAAATAAACTAAAATAAAAATTAAATAAACCCCATACTGGTGTTTAATTAATTTTTTAAAAAAATATAAACCTTAAGCGTTAAACACTAAATCCAGACCACAAACCCTAAAAAACTTGTAAACCTTTGAGACCTAAACTTACTGACACACAATACCACAAATGCTTTTAAACTATGAACCCTAAACCCAAACCCTAAACTAACCCTAAGCCATAAACTAATCAAAAATCATAAACCCTAAACACTAAAACCCCTAAACCCTAACGCCTAAACACTAAACCCTAACCCTAAACCCTAAACATTAAAACCCTAAACCCTAAAACCCTAAAACCTAAACCTTAAACCATAAACCCTAAAAACCTAAAATCATAAACCCAAACTATATAAACCTAAAAATAAATTAAACAAAAAATCCTAAACCTAAATTAAATAAAAAAACAAAATAATAAAATAAAATTTAAACTAAAACCTAAACCTAAACTTAAAAATAAAATAATAAAAGAAAAATAAAATAAAATAAATAATAACCTCAACTAAACCAAAAAATAAAATTAACTAAAGAATAAAATACCTAAATAAAATAAAAACTAAACTTAAAATAAAAATAAATAAACCTAAAATAAAATAAAATAATAATTAAATAAAAACCTAAACCTAAAAAATAAACCTAAAAATAAATAAAAAATAAAACAAACCCTAATAAAAAAAAACCTAAAATAAAATTGAAATAAATAAAATAAAATAAACCAAAACCTAAACAATAGTAAACTAGACAAAAATAAATAAAACCTAAGACAAAACCTAAAATAAACTAAACCTAAACTAAATAAATAAAAAAAACCAAAAAAACTTAACCTAAACTAAAAAATAAAACTTAAATATAAACTTAAAATAAAAACCTAAAACATAAACCTACAAAAATAAAATAAAAATCCAAACCTAAACCTAAAAAAAACTAAAACTAAAACTTAAAAATAAAAAATAAAATAAAAACAAAGCTCAATTAAAAATAAACCTAAACCTAAACCTAAACTTAAAAAATAAACTAAAATAAGTAAACTACACTAAACAAAAATAATAATAATAAATAAAGTAAATTAAAATAAATAAAAAATAAACTAAATATACTAAATAAACCTAAACCTATCGATTTACTTAATTTAATTTTATTTTAAAAACCTTAAACCCTAAATCCTAAACCCTAAACCTACAACCCTAAATCTGCAACCATAAACCCTACACCCCAAAAAAACTCTTAACCATTAACCCTAAACCCTAAAAGCATAAACTCCAAAACCCTAAACCATAAATCCTAAACCCTAAACCCTCTCAAACCCTAAACCCAACACACCTAAACCAAAATCCTAAACTTTAAACTAAAAAACCTTAAAACCTAAACCCTAAAGCCTTTAAACCTTAAACTAACCTAAACCTGACCCAAACCCTAACCTAAAACTAAACTCCAAATCCTAAACTAAACTTAAACCACATTAACTCCTAAAAACTGGTCCCTAAACATTAATTAACCTAAACCTAAACTCTAAACCTAAACTCTAAACCCTAAACTAAACTAACCAAACTCTCTAACCCAAACCCTAAATGCTAAACCCTAAAAACCCTAAACCCTAAAGCCTTAACACTAAACCCTAAACCCTAAACTAAAATAAATAAAAATAAACTAAGCAAACTAAATTAACCTAAACATATCGATTTATTAATTTTTTTTAAAAGACTCTAAACCTTAAATCGTAAATTATAAACCTTAAACCCTCAACCCTAAACCCTAAAACCTCAACCCTAAACCTTAAAATTAACCCTAATAAACCTAAAAATAAATTTAAAAATAAAACCTATAAATAAATAAAAAATTAAACCTAAACCCTAAACTAAAAGAAAACTTAAACTTAAAATAAATAAAATAAAATAAACATAAACCTAAACTAAAATAAACTAAACAAAAATAAATAATACCTAATCCTAAACCCTAAACTAAATAAAATAATAAAAACTAAAATAACTTAAAATAAAAAATTAAAACCTAAACCTAAAAAATAAAATAAAAACCTAAACATAAACCTAAAAATAAAAAATAAAACCTAATCCTAAAAACTAAAATAAAAATAAAACTAAACTAAAAAATAAACTTAAACCTAAACCTAAATGAGAAAAATAAAATAAAATAGATAAACTAAACTAAATAAAAATAAAAAAATCAACCTAAATAGAAATTAAAAATAAAATAAACTAAAGAAACCTAATCCTACTAGCTTACTAAATTTTTTTAAAAAAACTAAACCCTAAACACTAAATCCACCACTGACTAACCTTAAATAGTGAACCCTAACCTACCCCTCCACCCTAAAATACCCTAAACCCTAAACTAAACCTAAACCCTTAACCCCAACCAAACTTCCCCAAAACACTTAATCTTAAAGCCCCACCCTAACCTTAAAATAACCCTAATTTGTGCTAACCTTTCCCTAAAAGTCTCCTAAACCTAAACACTACCCTAAACCCTCCTAAATCCTAACCCTAAACCACAACCCAACCTCAACCTCTCTAAACCCTAAACCCTAAATCATAAACCTAAACCCTGCAACCCTGCTCCCTAAACCCTAACTGCTGCCCTAAACCTTATAATCTACAACCCTAAACTCAAAACCCTAAACCCCAAACCCTAAACCCTAAACCATAAACATAAAACTATAAATCCTAAAATCTAAAACCAAAAAAACCTAAAAACCTACAACTAAACTAAATAAAACCAAAAAATAAAATAAATTTAAAAACATAAACTTAAATAAATTAAAAAATAAAGGAAAAAAAAAACATAAGCTAAAACCTAAACCTAAACCTAAAAAAAATAAAATAAAAATAATAACTAACTAAAATAAAATTAATAAAAACCTAAACTAAACTAAACAAATAAAAAACCTAAATAAAATAAAATAATTCTAAAATAAAATAAAACAAAAAACTAAATAAAATCCTAAACCTAAGAAAAAAAATCTAAACCCTAAACTAAAAAAAAAGAATTTAAACCTAAAATAAAAATAAAATAAACATAAACCTAAACTAAAATAAATTAAACTAAAATAAATAAAGCCTAAACCTAAACCTCAAATAAACTAAACCTAAACCTAAACCTAAACTAAATAAAATAAAATAAACTAAAACTAAACTAAACCTAAACTAAACTAAAAGAAACTTTAAAATAAAAACATAAAACCTATACCTAGAAAATAAAATTAAAACCTAAAACCTATACTTAAATAAATAAAATTAAAACCATAACCTAAACATAAAAAAAACTGAAACCTAAAAAATAAAATATAACTAAACTAAAAAATAAACCTAAACCTAAACATAAACCTAAAAAATAAACTAAAATATAAAACATAAACTAAAATAAATAAACTAAACTAAATAAAAATAAAATTAAACCTAAATCAAAATAAAAATAAACTAAATAAACCAAAACCTACATGTTTACTTAATTTATAAAAAATAAAAAAATAAAAAAATAATCATAAAAAACCCCTGACCATAAACCCTATAACTAACCCTAAACCACAAATCCTAAATCACGGATCCTAAACTCTAAACCCTAAACTAAACCTTATGACCCTAAACCCTAAATCTTAAACCACAAACCCTAAACTCTAAACCCTAAACTCACCTACCTCCTAAACTAAACCACTCCATAAACCAATGCTAAACCCTAATCCTACTAAACTCTAAACTCTCTAACCCAGGCCAACCCTAAACTCTAAAATCTATATCCCTAAACCTTAAACCCCAAACCCTAAATCTCAAACCCTAAATAATCTTAAACCCTAAACCGTAAATTATGAACCCTAAAAAGCTAAAAACCTAAACCTAAACTAAATAAAACTTTAAAATAAAATAAATAAAAAATAAAATAAAATAAAATCATAAACTAAAACTTAAATCTACACCTAAAAAGGAAATAAAATAAAAATTTAAAACTAAAATAAAATAAAATAAATAGAAACCTAAGCTAAACTAAAAAATAAAACATAAATAAAATAAAAATTAAACCTGAAATAAAAATAAAATAAAATAAAAACTAAATAAAAACCTAAACCTAAATAATAAACCTAAAAATAAAACTTTAAAATAAATATAAAAAAATATGAACTCAAAATAAAAATAAAATAAACCTAAACCTAAACTAAAATATACTAAACCAAAATAAATAAACCTACACCTAACCTAAAATAAACTAAACTAGAGCCTAAACCCAAACTAAAAAAAATCTAAAAATAAAATAAATAAACCTAAAACAAAACTAAAATAAACCTAAAATCAAAACCTAAAGCCTAAACCTAAAAAAAAATAAAAACCTAAACCTAAACCTTAAAATAAAAAATAAAACATAAACATGAAAAAAAATAAAAATAAAACTATACTAAAAAATTAGCACAAACTTAAACCTCAACCTAAAAAGTGAACAAAATTAAGAAACCTAAACTAAAAGAAATAAACTAAACTAAATAAAAATAAAAAATAAACTTAAATGAAAATAAAAAATAAAATAAACTAAATAAACCTAAACCTCTGGGTTTAATTAAAAAAAAACCCTTAACCCTAACCCTAAGCCCTACCCAATCTTAAACCCTAAACCCTAAACCTTAAACCCAAACTAACCACTTAACCCTAAACCCTAAAACCCAAAATCATAAACCCTAAACTCTAAGCTACCTGATGCTAAATCCTAAAAAACTGACCATAATGCCTAAACAGGCCTAAACCTGACCATAATCCAAAGCCTAAACCCTAAAATCCTGGCTAACCTAAACCCTAAACCCAGGCTAACCCTAAACCCTAAACCCTAAAAACCTAAAAACCTAAACCTAAATAAAAAAAAATATAAAGATAAAATACATAAAAAAACTTAAACCTAAATATAAAATAAATTAAAATAAAATTAAAACCTAAACTAAAACCTAAACCTAAAAAAAAAAAATAATAACAAAAATAAATAAAATAAATAATAACTTAAATTAAACTAAAATAAAATAAATGTAAAATAAAACCTAAAATAAAAATAAAATAAACCTATACCTACACAAAAATAAACTAAACTAAAATAAATAGAACCTAAACCTAAATTAAACTAAACCTAAACCTATAATAAATAAAATAAAATAAACTAAAAATAAACCTAAACTAAAAAATAAAACCTAAAAATAAACCTAAAATAAAAACCTAAAACCTAAATCTAAAAAAAAAAGTAAAAAGCTAAACCTAAACCTAGAAAATAAAATTCAACTAAAAAATAAACTTAAACCTAAACCTAAACCTAAAAGACAAACTAAAATAAAAATCATAAGCTAAAATAAATAAACCTAAAATAAATTGGCTAAACTAAATAAATATAAAAAATAAACATAAATAAAAATAAAAGATAAGATAAACTAAATAAACTAAATAACTCTGAAACTACTGATTTACATAATTTTTTTAAAAAAAAACCTCAACCCTAAACCCTAAAAATAAACTAAAAAAAATCTAAACCTATCAGTTTACTTAATTTAAAATTAAACTTAAACTAAAACTTGAACCCTAAACCTATAACCTAAACCCCAAACCATAAAAAACATAAAATTAAATAAAATATAACCCTAACCATAAACCCTAAACCTACAACCCTAAACCATAAAACCCTAAACCCTAAAATCTATATCCTTAAACCTTAAACCCCAAACCCTAAACTAACCCTAAACATTAAATTATAATCCCTAAGAAGCTAAAAACCTAAACTTAAACTAAATAGAACTTTGAATAAAATAAATAAACAACCTAAACCAAAATAAAAAAAATTAAAATAAAATAAAAACATAAACTAAAACTAAAACTTACACTTAAAAGGAAATAAAATAAAAAATAAAGACTAAACTAAAATAACATAAACAAAAACCTAAGCTAAACTAAAAAATAAAAAACATAAATATAATAAAATAAAATAAACAAAAAATAAAATAAAATAAAAACTAAATAAAAACCTAAACCAAAACATTAAACCTATAAATAAAACCTAAAAATAAATCTAAATAAAACAAAAGCCTAAAATAAAAATTAAATAAACCTAAACCTAAACTAAATTAAACTAAACTAAAATAAAAAAACCTAAACCTAAACCTAAAATAAACTATGAGCCTAAACCTAAACTAAAAAAAATAAAATAAACTAAAAATAAACCTAAACCTAAACTAAAAAATAAAACCTAAAAATAAACCTAATATTTAAAACCTAAAACCTAAACCTAAAAAATAAAATAAAAACCTAAATCTAAACCTTAAAATAAAAATATAACCCCTAAACATGAAAAATAAAATAAAATAAAAGTATACTATAAGATTTGCATAAACTTAAACCTCAACCTAAAAAGTGAACTAAAATAAAAAACCTAAACTAAAAGAAATAAACTCAACTAAATAAAAATAAAAATTAAACTTAAATGAAATAAAAAATAAAATAAATTAAATAAACTAAAACTACCAGTTTACTTAATTAAAAAAAACCCTTAACCCTAAACCCTAAGCCCTAAACCCTAAATCCTAAACCCTAAAACTAACCCTAAACCCTAAACCTTAAACCTACAATCTTAAACCCTAAACCCTAAACACAAAATCGTACCCTAACCTAACTAAATACTAAACCACAAACCCTAAACCCTAAACCATAAAGCCTAAACCTTAAACCCTAAACCTTGAACCATAATGCAAAAGCCTAAATCCTAAAACCTTAAACCCTAAACCTTAAACCCAAACCCCAAACCCTAAACCCTAAAAACCTAAACAAAATAAAACTTGAAGATAAAAGTCATAAAAAAACATAAACCTAAATAAAAAATAAATTAAAATAAAATTAAAACCTAAACTAAAACCTAAACCTAAAATTAAAATAAAATAATCCAATAAAAATAAACTAAATAAAATAAATAATAATCTAAATTAAACTAAAACTAAAATAAACATTAGAATAAAAAACCTAAATACAATAAAATTTAAACATAAAATAAAAATAAAATAAACCTAAAATTAGCCTATTATAAATATAAATAAAAATTAAATAAAACTGAAACTTAAAAAATAAACCTATAAATAAAACATAAAAATAAATAAAAAATATAACCTAAAATTTAAAAAAAAAACCTAAACCAAAAATAAAAATAAAATAAACAAAATAAAATAAAATAAAATAAACTAAAATAAATAGAACCTAAACCTAAAATAAACTAAACCTAAACTTAAACCTAAATTAAATAAAATAAAATGAACTAAAAATAAACCTAAACAAAAAAAAACCTAAAAATATAACTAAAATAAAAATCTACAACCTAAACCTAAAAATATAAAGTAAAAATAAAAACATAAACCTAAAAAGAAAAAATAAAACCTAAACCTAAAAAATAAACCTAAACCTAAACCTAAAAAAAAATAAATAAACTAAACCTAAAATAAACTAAATAAAAACATAAAATAAATAAACTATAAATAAAAGTAAAATAAATAAAAAATATAAAAAAATGATAAACTAAATAAACAAAATAAACTTGAACCTATTACATAATTTTTTTAAAAAAACCCTAAACCCTAAAAAAAAACTATAAAATCTAAACTATCGGGTTAATTTAAAATTAAACTTAAATTAAAACCAACCCCAAACCTATAACCTAACCCAAATCCCAAAAACATAAAATAAAATAAAATATAACCCTAACCACCCTAAATCTACAACCCTAAACTAAAACCTCTAAATCCAAATAAACACCTAAAACTAAAACCCAAATCCTAAACCCTCCTAAACCCTCAACACCATAAATCTTAAACCTAAACCTCCTAAAACCATAAATAACCCTAAATCCTAAAACCCTAAAGCTTTCAGGTTAAATCTAAACCTAAAACCTAAACATAAAAAAATAAAATAAAAGTAAAACTTAACTAAAAAATAAACCTAAACCTAAGCCTAAACCTAAAAAATAAATTAAATAAAATAAAAATAAAAAATAAACCTTAAAAAATTATATAAAAATTGGTATAAATAAAAAATAAACTAAGTAAACTAAATAAACCTAAACTTATGAGTATACTTAATTTTAAAAAACCTAAACCCTTAATCCTTACCCTAAACCCCAAATCTTAAACCCTAAAACTAACCCTAAACCTACAACACTAAACCTACAACACTAAACCCTAAACCCTAAACCCTAAACCCTAAAACCCTAAACCCTAAACCTAAACCTAAACCCTAAACCATAAACCCTTTAAGCATAAATCATAAAACCTTAAACCCTAAACTATAAACTCTAAACGCTAAACCCTAAACCCAAACCGTAAACTCTAAACCATAAACCCAAACCTAAACCTAAAGTAACTAAATAAATTAAAAAATACACCTAAACCTTAAAACTTAATAAACCTTAACATAAACTTAAACCCTAAAAATGGGTAAAACCTTGACAATAAGAACATCACCGTCAACTAGACTCAGTCTAGATCTAACGGTGGAGGCAAAGGCAGACATTATTACAAATGGGTGGGGATCTAGGTGCCGGTGGATATGGAGGTGGTGGTGGCTGGTTATAAAAGGGAGGAGGAGGAGGTTACACTGTGGTGGTGGTGGAGAGAGATGATCAGTGGATATGATGGTGGATCCCGCCACCAGAGGTCGAGGTGGTTCATGGGAATTGGAGAAATCAAGAACTAGATCCACCGCTATTTTGGAACTTTTTAAAGATAATTCTAGTAATCTAGGGTTTTTTTATTTTCTCTATGCATGCTCATTTTTTATCTATGTCTTCGCTTGTGTCATAGAAAACTTGGTGTGTTACTTGGTTGATGAAATCAAAATGAAAAAATGTTAAATCTAAATTTGTTCTCCATTAGAAGAAAAAGCTAAAAAACCTAAACCTTAAACTAAAACTTGAACCCTAAACCTAAAATATAGATCCTAAACCCTAAACCCCATACCCAAAAAATTAATGAAAAATAAAAAAAAATATAAAAAAATTCTAACCCTAAACTCTATACCCTAAAACTAGTCTTAAACCATAAATGGTAAACCATAAACCTACAACCATAAACCCTAAAGCCTAAACCCTAAAACACTCAACCTTAAACCCTAAATCCTAAATTATAAACCCTAAACCCTAAACACTAAACCCTAAAACCTACAACCCTAAACCCTAAACCCTAAAAACCTAAAAACTTAAACCAAAACTAAATAAACCTAAAAATAAAATAAATAAAAAACATAAGCCTAAAAAAACAAATAAAATAAAAACCTAAGCTAAAACTAAACCTAAACCTAAACTTAAACCTAAAAATATAATAAAAGAAAAAATAAAAATTAAACTAAAATATTATAAATAAAAACCTAAACTAAACAAAAAAGTAAAAATACCTAAAAATAATAAAACCTAAATAAATTAAAAACTAAATAAAAAATACAAATAAAATAAAATAAAAACTAAATAAAAACCTAAACTAAAAAATAAACATAAAAATAAAACCTAAAACTAAATAAAAAATTAAACCAAATCCTTAAACTAAAAAAAATCCCTAAACCTAAAATAAACAAAATAAAATAAACCTAACCTAAACTAAAATAAACTAAACTAAAATAAATTAAACTAATATAAATAAAACTTAAACCTAAACCCTCAATCCTCAACCCTAAATCCTAAACCCTAAACACTAAATTAACCCTAAACCCTAAACCCTAAACCTAAAACCTTAATCCCTAAACCTTAAGCTAACCCTAAACCTTAAACATTAAACCCTAAACCATAAAAATCCTAGACCCTAAAGCCTAAACACTAAACCCTAAACCCTAAACCCTAAACTCTAACCCTAAACCCTAAACCCTAAACCCAAAATCCTAAACCCTAAAACACTAAATCCTAAAACCTTAAACCCTAAACCCTAAACTCTAAACTAAATAAAACCTAAAAATAAAATAAATAAAAATTTTTAACCAAAATAAAATAAAATAATAACCTAAAATAAAACCTAGACATAAACTTAAAAGTAAAATAAAAATAAAACTCAACTAAAAAAAGTTAAATCTAAAGCTAAAAATAAACTATAATAAAAAACCTAAAAAAAATAAATAAACTAAAAATAAATAAATTAAACTACATAAAAATAAAAAATAAACATTAAGAAAAATAAAAATAAAATAAACTAAAATAAATAAATAAAATAAACTAAACAAGCCAAAACCTACTAGTTTACCTAATTTTTCTTTTTTTAAAATGAAAACCAACCTGAAGCTAACCTCAAACTCCAAACCCTAAACCCTAAAAATAAACTAAAAAAACCTAAACCTACCAAGTTTTCTTAATTTAAAAATAAACCTAAACTAAATCTTGAACCCTAAAACTAAAACCTAAATCCTAAACCTTAAACCCTAAAAAATAAAAAAATAAAAAAAAATAAAAACCCTTAACCCTAAACCCCAAAACCAAAACCATAAACCCTAAACTAAAACCTTAACCCTAAACCCTAAACCCTAAACCCTAAACCTTAAATCCTAAAAACCCTAAACCCTAAAGCCTAAACACTAAACCTTTAACCCTAAACCCTAACCCTAAACCCTAAACCATATAACCCTAAAACCCTAAATCCTAAAACCCTAAACCCAAAACCTAAACCCTAAACTAAACCCTAAACCCTAAAAACCTAAAAATCTAAACCTAAAAAATAAAATAAAAATAATACTCTACTAAAAAATAAACCTAAACCTAAACCTAAACCTGAAAAAATAAATTAAAATAAAAAACCTAAACTAAAATAAAAAACCTAAAATAAATAAAAATAAAAATAAAAAAACTAAAATAAATAAAAAAAAATACCCTAAACCTATCAGTTTACATTACTTTAAAACCCTAAACTAACAACCCTAAACCATATAACACTAAACCTACAACCTAAACCCTAAAAAAACCTAAACTTTAACCCTAAACCTTAAACCCAAAATGCATAAAGCCTAAAACACTAAACCCTAAGCCCTAAACCCTAAACCTTAAGCCCTAAACCCTAAACCATAAACATAAACCTGAAGTAACTAAATAAATAAAAAAATAAACCTAATAAACCTAAACCCTAAGAATGGGCAGAACCTTGATGGAAGGAACACCATCGTCAACCAGGCTTAATCTAGACCTAATGGTGGAGGCGAAGGTGAAGGTGGTGGTTATCGTAATGGTGGTTGGGGATCTAGAGATGCTGGTGGATATGGAGGTGGTGGAGCAAATATTATGAAGGAGGAACATAATACAAACGGTGGTGAGGGAGAAATCAGGGATATAATGGCGGATCCCACTACTCAAGAGGCCGAGGAGGTTCTCACAGCAACTAGAGAAAATAAAGAATGGTCGATCCGATCTACTTCTTATGGAATTATTTTTTTACAATAGAGATGGTTCTAGTTATCTAAGGTTTTTGATTTGCTATATGCGAGCTCATTTTTTATCTATGTTGTCGCTTGTGCCTTAGAAATAGTGTTACTTGGTTGATGAAATCAAAAGAAGAAAATGTTGAATTTGTTGTCTATTAAAAAAAATAAAATCATAAACCCTAAACTAAAACTTGAACCCTAAACCTAAAATCTAAACCCCAAACCCTAAAACTTAAACTCTAAAAAAAAAAAATAAAACCATAACCCTAAACCCTATACCCTAAAATTAACCCTAAACCCTAAACCTGTAACCCTAAACCCTAAAACCCTAAACCCTAAATCCTAAGCACTAAACCCTAAACCCAAAACCTAGACCCTAAACCTTAAAACCTATAACCCTAAACCCTAAACCCTAAACCCTAAGCCCTAATCCCTAAAACCTAAAAACCTAAAAACCTAAACCAAAACTAAATAAATACTAAAATAAAATAAAAAATAAAATAAAATAAAATAAAATAACTAAACCTAAACCTAAAATATAATAATAAAAAATAAATAAAACCTAAACTAAATGAAAAAATAAAATAAACCTAAAAAATAAAAAACCTAAATAAAATAAAAACTAAACCAAAATAAAAATAAAAATAAAAAACCTAAAATAAAATAAAATAAAAACTAAATAAAAACCTAAACCTGAAAAATAAACGTAAAACTAAAACTTAAAAATAAATAGAAATTAAAATCTATATCATAAACTTAAAAAAACCTCAACCAAAAATAAATAAAATAAAATAAACCTAAACCTAAACTATAATTAAAGTAAACTAAAATTCAGAAAAAAAAACCTAAACTTAAACCTAAAATAAACTTAACATAAACCCTAAAATAAATAAAATAATATAAACTAAAAATAAACCTAAAACTAAAGTAAAAAAAATAATACCTAAAAATAAACCTAAAATAAAAACCTAAAACCTAAACCTAAAAAAATAAAATAAAAATCTGAGCCTAATCCTAAAACTAAAAAATAAACTACAATAAATAAACCTAAAGTAAATAAACTAAACTAAATAAAAATAAAAATAAACCAAAATAGAAATAAAAAATAAAATAAATATAAAATAAACTAAATAAACTTAATAAACCTAAACCAACTAGTTTACTTAATTTTAAAAAAATTAAAATAAAAATATAAAAAATACCTAAACCTTAAACTTACAACCCAAACCCTAAACCTTAAACCCTAAAACCTTAAACCCAAAATTCTAAACCCTAAACTCTAAACCCTAAATGCTAAACCCTAAAATCTACTACCCTAAATCCTAAACCCTAAAGACCAAACCCTAAACCCTAAGCCCTAAACCTTAAACCCTAAACCCTGAAAACCTAAAAACTCAATCCTAAAGTAAATAAACCCAAAATAAAAAATATATAAAAAACTAACCAAAATTAAATAATAATAAAATAAAATAAAACCTAAATAAAAACATAAACCTAAACCTAAACCTAAACCTAAAAATAAAATAGAATAAAAAAATAAAAACTAAACTAATATAAAATAAATAAGAACCTAAACTAAACTAAAAAAAATGAAAAACCTAAATAAAATAAAAACAAATCTTAAAATAAAAATAAAAGAAAAGAAAAACTAAATAAAAACCTTATCCTAAACAATAAACCCAAAAATAAAACCTAAAAAAAATAAAAAAAAATAAACCTAAACCTAAATAAAAATAAAGTAAACCTAAGCATAAACTAAAATAAACCAAATTAAAATAAATATAACCTAAACTTAAACCTAAAAATAAAAAATAAAACTGAACCAAAAAAATAATAATAAAATGAAAACTAAACTAAAAAATAAACTAAAATAAAAAACTTAAACAAAAATAAATAAACTTGAAGTAAATAAACAAAACTAAATAAAAATAAAACTAAACCTAAATCAAAACAAAAAATTAAAATAAACTAAAATAAACAAAAAATAAACTAAATAACCATAAAGTTACCAATTTTCTTATTTTAAAAGAATTAAAAAAATTAAAAAAATTAAAAATAATAAAAAATAAAACCATAACCCTAAACCTTAAATGTTAAAACTATCCATGAAGCCTAAACTCTAAACCCTAATCCCTAAACCCTAAACTTAAAACCCTAAACCTTAAACCCTAAACCCTAAATCCTAAAACATACAACTCCAAACCCTAAACCCTAAACCATAAACCTAAACACTAAACCCTAAACCCTAAACCCCAAACCCTAAACCCTAAACCCTAAAAACCATAAAACCTGCACCTAAACTAAATTATACCTAAAAATAAAATAAAATAAACTAAACTTAAATAAAATAAAATAAAATAAAAACTAAAACTAAAACCTAAACCTAAACTTAACCCTAAATCTAAAAAATAAAATAAAATAAAATAAAATCTAAACTAAAATAAAAAAATAAAAACCTAATCTAAACTAAATATTAAAATAAGCCTAAAACTAAAAAACCTAAATAAATAAAACCAAACGTGATAAAAAATAAACCTAAAATAAAATAAATAAAATAAAACCTAAACCTAAAAAAAAAAAATAAAATAAATAAAAACTAAACCCTAAACTAAAACCCTACCCAAAGTAAACAAAATAAAATAAACCTAAACCTAAACTAAAATAAACTAAACCTAAACCTAAACCCAAATAAATAAACTAAACATAAACCCTAAACTAAATAAAATAAAACTAAAATAAACCTAAACCTAAACTAAAAATAAAACCTAGAAATAAACATAAAATATAAACCTAAAACCTAAACCTAAAAAAATAAAATAAAAACCTAAACCTAAACCTTAAAATAAAAAATGAAATATAAACCTAAAAAATAAAAAAAAATAAAACTAAAGTAAAAAATAAACATAAACCTAAACTTAAACCTAAAAAATGAACTAAAATAAAAAACCTAAACTAAAATAAATAAACTTAAAATAAGTAAAAAAATAAATAAATAACAAGCCTTAATAATTACATGAATCCTTCATCTCCATTATTATCAAATTTTCATTTAATTCAAGTATACTAAGATCAATAAACCAAGTCTACCTCTACCTTTCTTAACATAAATCTAATGCATCTACTCTAAAAATATATGTGGCCAAACCATCAATCTTATCTACCACTAAAACCCTAACATACTCATTTTGCATTCTATCTCTAAAAGCCACTCATCCACCTAAGCATCCTCAAAATACTAAACTTAGTCTTATGTTTCATTGGCCAACATACCATAAGTCATGGTCTTACCATCTTATAAACCCTAAGTTTAAGTGGAACTTTTCTATAAATAATAAACCTCCACTTCAACCATCCAACTTGAATCTACTAATAACATCTCCATCTATTTCACCATCATTTAACAATAGAGCCTAAATATAATCGAATTAATGACTTGATCACCTAAAGTCAACACTACCACTAAAACTTCTAAACTAAAATTACACTCCATATTCAGTTTTAGATCTACTAAACGAAAACCTTTAGACTCAAAGTTGACCTCCATAATTTAAGTTTTGTTGGACCCTCTAGTCTTATCAACAAGAAGAATGTCATAAAAGCATACACCAAGGTACATCTTCTTGTAAATGCCTCATAAGAACATCCATAACTAAAGTCAAAAGATAAGGGCTTAATGTTGATCCTTGATGTAATCCAACTAAATAGGAAAATATTTTCAATCCTATAAAATAGTAAACCTAATGACTAATATAACCAATATTAACTTCTTTCTATTCTAAAACTCTCAAAGAACATCTCTTGAGACTTTATCATAAGCTAAATAAAATAATAAATCATAAGATCCTTCTTATTTTCTCTATGCTTCTCCATCAAACCTAACAAATGTATAAATCCATAGATCTAAAAATCAAACCTATAGAAACTCAGATCACATCATAAATGCTAAAATACTCTCCCATAATTTTAATGTATGGCACATTAACTAATTCCTATAAACACTCTATCACCTTTATTCTAAATATAAACCAATAAAACTATTTCTCCAATCATCTAAACTTTAAAATAACATTAAAAGATTTGTAAGCCAAGAAATATAAATATTTCCACATAATATTATCCTCCTACACTTTTCCACATTTCATTTTCTAAAAAAACTATTTACTAATACTAAATAAAATGAAATTCTCTATAGGTATTAACTAAAATCAATCAAATCCTTCATAAAAGTAAAAATACCTCATCCACCTATTTTCAATATCTTTTCTAAGAAAAGCACTTTATTATTTTCATCCTTAATACCCTCACTTGAACTATGTCTACTTCTCCTATTTCAACTTTACATAAACCTTCTTTGGTATCTAATCTATTGTATAAATCACTAAAGCTAAATTTATTGCATCATAAATTGCTTTCTTAGAATCTCTAAACCATTTTATATCTTTCCCAATTCTAGTTTTACATCTAAACCCAAGTTTTATAATAATGCTAATCTTTTCTACAACTAAATAAATATTCTTATTAAAAGAAGTCCTTTGATAAGCACATCTTTAAATAATTCCACTTGATACCCACATAACTTTCCATAAAACATAAACTCTAAACTTGTAGCTTACTCTTAAAAATATTGTTATTTAAGTGTCCCCATCTAATAAAAATAATAATTTATTTTTCTCTTACAATCTTCCATCTTAAAACTAAATAAACTTAAAATTTCACTAAAATAATGACCTAAATCTTTACAATCTAAATATCTATTTTTCTTATCAAAAAATAATCAATCTATGTTTTACTAGATCAATATAAGTAATAATATGTTCATCTCTTTAAATAAAGTATTATAAACTACAAAATTATAAGCTAAAGCAAAATCTAATATAGTCCTACCTTCTACATTAGTCACTCCAAACCACCATGAATACTTAAAATCTTCTACCACTCTACCAACATGTCCATTTAAATCCCCAATGAACTCTATCTTTTGTATTAATCCCTCTAATTCATTCCAAAGCTTACCTAATCCTACTAAGCATAGACACTATAACATTGATAATCTAAAACAATAATCTTTAAAGCTATAATTCTATCTCCACATCTAAATTTATAACATTATCCTAAACTTAAAATCAACCTACACCATTTCTAGTTCAAACCTAAATATCAAAGTTTAAAACCTAAACTAATCTCTCCATTTAGTTTCTTAAGACATAAAATATTTATCTTTCTATGAACCATAATATCTATTAATTCCATTGATTTACCTGTAAGAGTACCTATATTCCAAGATCCTAAAAATAAATAAACTAAACTAAATAAAAATAAAAACTAGACCTAAATAAAAATAAATAAAATAAAATAAACTAAAATAAATTAAATAAACCTAATCCTACTAGTATACTTAATTTTTTTTAAAAAAAAAAAACCTACACCCTAAACCCTAAACTAACCATAAACCCTAAACCCTAAACCCTAAAAAACCATAAACCCTAAAACCTAAATATTAAGCTAACCCAAAACCTTAAACCCTACACCCTAAACCCTGAACCCTAACACTAAACCCTATACCATAAAACCCTAAACCCTAAACCCTAAAAACCTAAAAACTTAAACCTAAAGAAAATAAAACCTAGAAATAAAATAAATAAAAATACCTTTAAAATAAAATAAATAAATAAACCTTTAAAATAAAATAAAATAAAAATAAAAATAAACTAAAATATAATAAATAAAAACCTAAACTAAACTAAAAATAAATTATACAAAGAAAACCTAAATAAAATAAAAACTAAAAAAAAAATAAATTAAACCAAAACAAAATAAAATAAAACCTAAATAAAATAATTAAAAGTAAAATAAAATAAACTAAAAAAAAAACTAAATAAAAAAAATAAAATACTAAATAAAATAAATAAATAAACTAAAATAAACCTAAACCTAAACTAAAAAATAAAACCTAAAATAAAAACCTAAAACCTAAACATAAATAAATTAAATTAAAACTTAAATGCAAACCAAAAAATAAAAAATAAAACCTAAACCTAAAAAAAAACTCTAAACCCTAAACTATAAACCATAAACCCTAAAACCATAAACCCTAAACCCTAAACCCTAAAAACTAAACCTTATAACCTACAACCCTAAACCCCAAACCCTATACCCTAAACCCTGAATTAATCCTAAACCCTAAACTAAGCCTAAACCCTATACCCAAAACCCTAAACCCTAAACTAACCCTAAACCCTAAGATTGGGCAAAACCTTGACTACAAGAACATCACCATCAACTAGGCTTAGTCTAGATTTGGCAGTGGAGGCGAAGGCAAAGGTGGTGATTATCATAGTGGTGGTGGGGTATCTAGAGGTATTGGTGGATATAGAGGTGGTGGTTAGAGCAGTGGTGGTTATAGAGGTGGGAGGAGTGATGAAGGTTACAGTCGTGGTGGTGGCAGAGGGAGAGATCGGGGATATGATGATAAATCCCACTACTCGAGAGGTGGGGGTGATTCTAATGGGAATTGGAGAAACTGAAGAACGATTGATCTGATTTGTTGTTTATAGAATTGTGTCTTTATAATAGAGATAATTTTACTTATCTAGGGTTTTTGATTTTCTCTATGGGTGCTCATTTTTGATCTATGTCATTGCTTGTGTCTTAGAAAACATGGGGTGCTTCCTTGTTGATGAAATCAAAAAGAAGAAATGTTAAATATGAATTTAGTCTCTATTAAAAGAAACCCTTAAAGTTTAAAAACTAAACCATAAACCCTAAAAACCCTAAACCATAAATTCTAAACCCTAAACCTACAAACCTAAACCCTAAACCCTAAAACCCTAAATCATAAACCCTAAACCCTAAACCTTAAACCCTAAACCCTAAACCCAAAACCTTAAACCCAAAACTAACCCTAAACCCTAAACACTAAACTAACCCTAAACCTTAAACTCTAAGAATGGGCAGAACTTTGAAGGCAGGAACATCACTATCAACTAGGCTCAGTCTAGATCTGGAGATGGAGGTGAATGTGGAAGCGGTAGTTATCATAGTGGTGGTGGGGGATTTGGATGTGCGGATGAATATAAAGGTGGTGATTGAAGCAGTGATGGTTATGGAGGTGGGAGGAATGATGGAGGTTACAACCGTGTGGGTGGCGGAGGGAGAGATCTGGGATATGATGGTGAATCCCACTACTCTAGAGGTGGGGTTGGTCTGATGGGAACTAGAGAAACTGAAGAACAAGTGATCCGATTTACTACTTATGGAACTATCTTTATACTAGAGATGATTCTACTTATCTAGGGTTTTAATTTGCTCTATGGGTGCCCATTTTTTATCTATGTCATTGTTTGTGTCTTAGAAAACTTGGGGGTGCTACTTGGTTGATGAAATTGAAAATAAGAAATATTGAATCTGAATTTATTCTCCATTAAAAAAAACTATAAACCCTAAACTAAAACTTAAACCATAAACCTAAAACCAAAACCTTAAACCCAAAACCCAAAACCCTAAACCCTAAAAATGCTAAACCCTAAACACTAAAACATAAACCCTAAATCCTAAACACTAAATCCTAAAACCTATAACCCTAAACCCTAAACCCTAAACCCTAAACTAACCCTAAACCCAAAACTAACCCTAAACCTTAAACTAACCTTAAACCCTAATAATGGTCAAAACTTTGATGATAGGAACATCATCGTCAACAAAGCTCAGTCTAGATCTGGCAGTGGAGGCGAATGCAGAGGCGGCAATTATCATAGTGGTGGTGGGGGATCTGGTGATGCTGGTGGATATGGAGGTGGTGGTCAGAGTAGTGGTGGTTATGGAGGCGGGAGGAAAAATAGAGGTTACAGTCATCGTGGTGGTGGAAGGAGAGATCGGGGATATGATGGTGGATCCTGCTACTAGAGAGGCATGGGTGGTTCTGATGGGCACTAGAGAAATTGTAGAACGACTAATCTGATCTATTGTTTATGGAACTATGCCTTTATAGTAGATACAGTTCTTCTTTTTTAAGATTTTTGATTTGCTCTAAAGGTGCCAATTTTTTATCTATGTCATTTCTTATGTCCTAAAAATTTTGGGGTGCTACTTGGTTTATGAAATTGAAATGAAGAAATGTTCAATTTGAATTTGTTCTCTATTTAAAAAAACCCTAAACCCTAAAAACCCCAAACCCTAAACTCTCAACCATAAACCTACAACCCTAAACCCTAAACTCTAAAATCCTAAACCTTAAACCTAAAATCCTAAACCCTAAACCGTAAACCCTAAACTGTAAACCCTAAACCCTAAAACCTACAACCCTAAACCCTTAAGCTCAAACCCTAAATCCTAAACTAACCTTAAACCCTAAACTAACCCTAAACCCTATACTCTAAGAATGGGCAAAACATTGATGGCAGGAACATCACTATCAACTAGGCACAGTCTAGATCTAATGGTGGATGGCGAGGGTGGTTATCAGATTGTGGGGATCTAAATGTGCTGGTGGATATGGAGGTGGTGGTCAGAGCAGTGCTATTTATGGAGGTGGGAGGAGCATCGGAGGTTACAACCGTGGGGTTGACGGAGGGAGAGATTGGGGATATCATGGCAGATCCTGCTACTCAAAAGGCATGGGTGGTTCTAATGGAAACCGGAGAAACTGAAGAACGGCCTAATTTGTTGCTTATGTAACTGTGTCTTTATAGTAGATATGGTTCTACTTATCTAAGGTTTTTTATTTGCTCTATGGGTGCTTGTTCTTGATCAATGTCATCACCTGTGTCTTAGAAAAATTTGGGTGCCACTTCGTTGATGAAATTGAAAAGAAGAAATGTTGAATTTAAATTTCTTATCTATTAAAAAGACACCTTAAGCCCTAAACTAAGACTAAAACCCTAAACCTAAAACCAAAACCCTAAACCTAAAACCCTAAATCCTAAACCCTAAAAACCTTAAACCTTAAACACTAAACCCTAAACTTTAAACTCTAAACCCTAAAATCCTAAATCAATAAGCCCTAAACACTAAAACCTTCAACCCTAAACCCTAAACCCTAAACCCCAAAACCTAAACCATAAAACCTAAGCCTTAAACTAACCCTAAACCCTAAATTAAACCTAAACCCTAAAACCTAAACTAACCTTAAACCTTATACCCTAAACTAACCTTAAACCTTAACCCTATACCCTAAACCTTGAATAAAGATTTCATTAGGAGAAGTTCTATGGAATGACCTAATCCTAACATTATTTTGGTAGCTAAAGAAAATGTCTTCAAGAGACTTTCCCTTGAATATTTGTGATTTGAATACCCTAAACCCTAACCCTAAATCATATTATAATACCATTTATTATAGTATAATGTAGCATCATATATTTGAGCATGTAATGATGTGTTTTTGGATGTTATAAGATGTTTTGAAATGTTTTAGTTTATTATGGTATTGTGCCCTATAGTCTATATTAATACAAATCATAAAAATATTGATTTAATAAATGAGATGATGAAATTTGTTAAATTTGATGTGAGAATCAAGTTGTAGTACCAAAGGTGTGCTATGCCACTTGTCGTCCAAAAGTAAGATTTTATGTTCAAAATAAATATTATATATTGTATCATAGTATAGCATCATATATCATAATATATTGTTCTACACATTTTAAATTATTTTAGTATTTTTAGTCATGCAGTCGAGCCTACACAAGAATTATTTATAAAAATGTTGATTTAGAATCTAAAATGGTGGAATTTGGCGAAATTCATAATAGGTAGAGCATGGCATCATACTATAATGTTTCAATTTAAAATATGTAAGTGGTACGACTAAAATATATAGTTTTTTATTATTTAGACTAATTTTATAATTTTTTATCTTAAGCAATCCCTTGTGATGTGATATGAAATATAATATAATATAATTTAGTATGTTATAGTGTATTATAATATAGGATTCCATAACATAGTGTAGCATTATGCATTATAGCATATTATTATGTATTACTACTTGTTGTTTAGCATATTTTAGTTTGTTATAGTATGATGTAGTAGGGTGTGTGTTCAAAAAAATACTAATTTATAGATTAAGATGATGGGATTTGGCCAAATTTAAGGTAAGCTTTAGGGAACATCATTAGGGTGTGCTACGGTGTGTTATTTAATCAAAAGAATGTAGTTTTACAATCAAAATAAATGTTTATTTTTCAATAAATTATATAAAATTTTTGCTTAAAGTGATTCATTTTAAGGTGTAATGTAAGATAAGATATTATATGAAAGCATATTAAAATATAATGTACATAACAATATAACTTCACATATATATATATATATATATATATATATATATATATATATATATGAATGTGGCAGTTTGTTAATAAATGTTATTGTACATTTTAGTATGTTTTAGTTTTATTATAATACATTAGGTAAAAACTCACAAAAATGTTAATTTGATGGTTGAGATGGAAGAATTTGGCCAAATTCATGGCACACACCAAGAAGCAACACCAAAATTATGCTATTTTGTACCATTTCTAATAGAAAATTTACAGTTTTACATCCAAAACAAACATTATTCATATTTTGAGAAAAGTTTATTATTTGTTATTTTTAGGTGATTCTAATGAGGTGAAATGTTAGACAATTTATTATATTATAGTAAATTATATAGATATATATATATATATATATATATATATATATATATATATATATATATATATATATATATATATATATATATATACACTATAATATAGTTTGATATGATATAGCATGATATTGTATAGTTAGTTTGAGCTTCAACCATCACAAATCATAAAATTTTGATTACAATGTTAAGATGATGTAATTTGAATGAATACATTCTTAGGCTTTTAGTTGAAGTATTAAAGGTGTGAATAAGAGAAGAAATAAGATTTGATGAGAATTCCATGTTAAGTACATGGAGGGAGATCCGCTAGGGGATCACACATGCATTGGACATGACATGTGAGGGGTCTATGTCGAGGGCATAGAAGAAGAAAGTCTGCTAGGGATAAGGTTTAAATTTGATTTGATTCTATGATTTATGGAAAGAAGATCGCTAGGGATAAGAATATATAATCCACTGAAGATTAAGATTGAATCAAGTTTAATTTGTTTTATTTTAATTGATGTGGAGGCACATCTACTAGAGATATGGGCTCGAGTCCACTCGGGATCAGGTATATGAACCTTCCACTAGGGAAGCAGGTTGAGCTATCCATTGGGGATTTAGATTTGAGTTTGATTTCATAGATTTGTTTGGGGATGTATCCAGGAATAAGAGTTTGGTTGGATTTCTTTGATTTAGACTCTACTAAGGGAGTTGGTTTAATTTGGCTCCACTCAGGAGGTTGGTTTTGAATTTGATTTATTTGCTTGACTTATTTATATATGATTTGGGGCTCCATTAGGATGAAGGGTGTGATTTAACTCCATTGAGAAAATTAAATTTTGCTTAATTTAATCTGAGCTAATGTATGGACCCTCGTGTCGATGGACCCGGAAAGCTATATCAACCTTGACCTACCTCATTTACAAATCCAAAGGGATAGTTTACCCATGAGGTAGAGCTAACCAACCTAAGGGCTTGTCTTTCAGTGTGCAATGGCTACGCTAAAAAAAAGGCGTAGCAGACTTACATCTTCTAAGGCAAGGAACAATCGTTAGGTACTTATGTCAACTCAAATATAGTTAGGATTAATTTTATCTTAATTTAATGTGATTTAGTATGGTTTATTTAGTTTAGTTAGATTTTGAATTGAGGGCATATCCAATGGGGATGTGATCTCGATCTAATTTGGTAGATTTAATTTATGGATCATGTCGATGTGCGATGGGCCCACTGAAAAAGGGTTATATCAGACTTATCCTATCATAGATTTACAAATCCAAAGGAATAGTCTACTGGCTGTGGGGTAGAGCTAGCCAACCTAAGGGGTTGCCTTTTAGTGTGCAACGACTGTGCTAGGAAGAAGCATAGTAGACTTAAATCTTTTAAACCAGGGAACAACCACTAGGGTGACCTGCTGGCAGCACGACAACTAGAACTTGACTTAGGGGCAACTATTGAGTGAATGATGTTAAAGACTTATATCAACTCAAGAGTAGTCAGGCAATTCTTATAAAGAGTTTTGCTGACACTGCCCTATTAATAGGATGCCTGCTTAGGGAAAGACACCTTTATGGGTGTCCTCCAAATCCATAAGTGAATATATATTTTGTTTATATGTTTGCATGGACCCTGTTGGTGTGCGAGGGACCACACTAAGAAGGGGCTATGTTGGCCTTGACTTATCTCAGATTTACTAGACCAAGGGAGAATCGGCACAACCACAGGATGAATTCTCTAACGACAAGGGTGGTCACTAAAAAAGAGGAATTGTCCAATCCGATAGGAACCTGGGTAGTGTCTAAATGGGGTCGCAAAGGATGTGATCTAAATATAGTGCCCAAAAGGGAGGTATTGCTAGGGGTATTATCCTGAGCCCTAGGAAAAAAAAGCCTATAGGTGTATGATGGCCAACTCAAGGAGAACGCGTAGCAGATTTACATCTTCCATGAGTGGTGTATCCTAAGATGTGAGAACCAACCAACCTAAGGTGTATCCGTCAACATGAGTGGTGTATCCGTCAGCGTAGCCGGAACCAACCAACCTATGGTGTCCGTTGGTGTGCAACGAGCAATCTGGAAAGAAAGCGTGTAAGCTTACAACTTTCTAAGCGAGGCGATCGGGATAGTCTATCATCGATGGGACATGATGCTATCTCACCTAGAAGCGACTACTAGCGGCCGCGGGAAGGACTTGACCCAGACTTGAAGCGGCCAAGAAGGAAGGAGCTGCAAGGGGACTTATCCTAAACCTCAAATATACTCGACCAAGTCAATACATGAAGGCTAATCCAAGAAGAAAGCGTAGCAGACTCACATCCTCTTAAACAAAGCCAACATGAGGTAGCTTACCGGCCATGCAGTTTGGCCTACCAGACTAACAAGGCGCTCATCGGTGTGCACTGGCCAATTAAGGAAGGAAAGTGTAGCATACCCTAAACCTAAACTAAACTAAAAAATAAGACAAACCTAAGAATAAAAAACCATAATAAAATTAAAACTAAACGTAAAATAAAATTAAAATAAACCTAAAATAAAATTTAAATAAACCTAAAATAAAATAAAATAAAAACTAAATAGAAACCTAAACCTAAAAATAAATAAATAAATAAAACCTAAACCCTAAACTAAAAAAACCTAAACCTAAAATAAAAATAAAATAATCATAAACCTAAACTAAATAAACTAAACTAAAATAAATAAAATCTAAACCTAAACCTAAAATAAACTAAACTTAAACCCTAAATAAAATAAAATAAAGTAAAAAATAAACCTAAACCTAAACTAACAAAGAATACCTGAAAATAAACCTAAAATAAAAACCTAAAACCTAATTCTAAAAAAAATAAACTAAAATTCTAACCATAAACCTAAAAAATAAAAATTAAAACCTAAACGTAAAAATAAAATAAAAATAAAACTAAACTATAAAATAAACATAAACCTAAACATAAACATAGAAAATAAACTAAAAAAACCTAACCTAAAATAAATAAACCAAATTAAAAATAAATAAAAATAGAACTTAAATAAAAATAAAAATAAAATAAACTAAAATAAATAAACTAAATAAACCTCTAACCTTTTTTTTTAAAACACTAAACCCTAAATCCTAAACCTAAACCCTAAATCTCTCTAAACCCTCCCACCTCTAATCTTCCCTAAACTCTAAATAACCCAGGCAAACTAAACCCTAATCCCTCCCAACCCTGGCCCTCCAAAACCCTGATCCACTGACCCTGGGCCCTAAACCCTCCCTGGGCTAAATGACCCCAGACCACACCCCAAACTGGGCTGAGCCACTGACCTACTGAGCCCACCCTAAACCCCAGGCCACACCCTAATTACCCTAAATCCTGGGCCACACCTGAGCTCACACCTAAACCACACTAGGCCACAAAAAACCTAAAACTTAAACCTAAACTAAACCTTATTAAAATGAAATAAACTAAACCATAATAAAATAAAATAAAATATGAAACTAAAATATAAACCTAAACCTAAAATAAAATTTAAAATTAAAATAAAATAAAGAAAACCTAAACTAAACTAAAAGTAAAATTAACCTAGAAATAAAAATAAAATCAAAACTAAATGAAAATTAAAATAAAATAAAATAATAACTAAATAAAACCTAAAATAAACCTAAAAATAAATAAAATAAACCTAAACCCTAAAAAACTAAACCTAAAATAAAATTAAATAAACAAAATAAAATAAACCTAATCCTAAAATAAAATAAACTATACTAAAATAAATAAACTAAAATAAACTAAACTAAACCTAAAATAAATAAATAAAATAAAATAAACTAAAAATAAACCTAAACCTAAACTAAAAAATAAAACCTAAAAATAAACCTAAATTGAATACTTAAAAGCTAAACCTAAAAAATAAAATAAAACCTCTAAACCTAAAATAAAATATAAAACCTAAACCTAAAAAATAAAATAAAATAAAACTCAACTAAAATTAAACCTAAACCTAAACCTAAACATAAAATAATCTAAAATATAAAACTAAACTAAAATAAATAAACTAAATTGATAAAATAAAATAAACCTAAATAAATATAAAAAATATAATAAACTAAAATAAATAAACTAAATAAACCTTAACATACTAGTTTACATAATTTAAAATAAAACCCTAAACCCTAAATCCTAAACCCTAAATCCTATACCCTAAACCCTAAACCCTAAAACTAACCCTAAGCATACAACCCTAAATCCTAAACCCAAAATGCTAAAAAACTCTAAACCCTAAACCTTATTCTTAAACCCTAAACCCTAAAAGAATAAACCTTGAAACTCTAAAACCTAAATCTTAAACCCTACACCCTAAACCCTAAACCCTAAACCCTAAACCCCAAACTCTAACTAAACCCCTAAACCTAAACCTAAAATAACTAAACAAATTAAAAAGTAAACCTAAAACCTAATAAACCTAAACCCAAACCCTAAGAATGTGCAACACCTTGATGGCATGAACATCACCATCAACCAGGCTCAGTCTAGATCTGCGGTGGAGGCATAGGCGGAGGCAGCAATTATCACATTGGTGAAGGGGGATTTAGAGGTGCTGGTGGATATGGAAGTGGTGGTGAGAGCAGTAGTTGTTATGGAGGTTGGAGGAGTGACTGAGGTTATAGCTGTGGTGGTGGCGGAGTGAGAGATCGGGGATATGATGGTGGATCCTACTACTTGAGATGTCGAGGTGGTTCTGATGGGAACTGGAGAAACTAAAGAACGATCAATCTGATCTACTTCTTATAGAATTATGTCTTTATCTTAGAGATGGTTCTAGTTATCTATGGTTTTTGATTTGCTCTATGCATGCTCATTTTATATCTATGTCATCACTTATGTCTTAGAAAACTTGGTGTGTTACTTGGTTGATCAAATCGAAAAGAAGAAATGCTGAATATGAATTTGTTCTCTATTAAAAAAAACTAAAAACTAAAAACCCGAAACTAAAACCTGAACCCTATACCTAAAACCAAAATCCTAAACCCTAAAATTAAATTAAAAACCTAAGCCTTAAAAACAAAACCCTAAACCCTAAATTAATACAAACCATAAACCCAAAATCCTAAACCCCAAACCCTAAACCCTAAACCCTCAAATAAAACTAAACCCTAAACCCTAAACCCTGAATTAATCCTAAACCCTAAACCCTAAAGCCTAAAAAGATAAAAGCCTAAAAATAAAATAAATAAAAAAACTTGAACCAAAATAAAATAAAATAAAAACCAAAACTAAAATATAAACCTAAACCTAAACCTAAAAAGAAAATAAAATAAAAAATAAAAACTAAACTATAATAAAATAAATAAAAACCTAAACTGAACTAAAAAAAATTAAATAAAATTAAAACTAAATATTTAATAAAAAAATATACCTAAAATAAAAAATAAATAAAAATGTAAACTAAAAATAAACCTAAAAAAACATAAAAATAAATAAATAATAAAACTAAAACCCTAAACTCAAAAAAACCAAAACCAAAAATAAAAATAAAATAAACCTAAACCTAAACTAAAATAAACTAACTAAAATAAATAAAACCTAAACTCAAACCTAAAATAAAGTAAACCTAAACCTAAACTTAAACCCTAAATAAAATTAAATAAATTAGAATTAAACTTAAACCTAAACCAAAGAATAAAACCTAAAATAAACTGATAAAACCTAAAACCTAAACCTTAAAAATAAAAAAAATAAACCTAAATTTAAAATAAAAATAAAACCTAAACCTAAAATGAAATAAAATAAAACTAAATTAAAAAACTTCAACCTAAACCTAAACCTAAACTTAAAAAATAAACTAAAATAAAAAACCTAAACTAAAATAAATAAACCTAAAAATTTAAACAAACTAAATAAAAATAAAAGCAAACCTAAATAAAAATAAATAATAAAATAAACTAAAATAAATAAAAAATAAATTAAATAAACTACTAAATAAACTAAACCTACGGGTTTGCTTAATTTAAAACTAAACCACTAAACCCTAAACTAAACCTAAACCCTAAACACTAAATAAACCTAAACTCCATTCACCTTAAACCTAACCTAAACCCACCACTAAATGCTAAACTCTAAACATCTCTTGCCTACACTAACCCTAAACCCTAAATCCTAAAAATCCTAAACTCTAAAACCAGGCCCTAAATCATGAAACCTAAACCCTAAACCCTAAAATCCTAAACCACAGGCCAGGCTGAGCCTAAAATTAACCCTAAACCTGGGAGCGTTAACCCTAAACCCAAGCATCAAACCACACTAAACCTAAACCACTAAACCACAAACAACAACCTAAACCTAAACTAAATAAAACCATAAAATAAAATAAATAAATTAATTAAAACCTAAATAAAATAAAATAAAATAAAAACCTAAACCTAAAAATAAAATAAAAAGATAAAAAGCAACTAAAATAAAATAAATAAAAACCTAAACTATCTAAAAAAAATAAACAAAACCTAGGAATAAAAAACCTAAATATAATAAAAACTACAAATAAAATAAACATGAAATAAATTATAATAAAAACAAAATAAAAACTAAAAACTAAAAAATAAAGCTAAGAATAAAATTGAAAAATAAATTAAAAAACCTAAATCGTAAACTAAAAATAAACCTAAACCTAAAATAAAAATAAAATAAAATAAATCTAAACTTAAACTAAAATAAATTAAACTAAAATAATTAAATACTAAACTTAAAAATAAAACCTAAAAATAAACCTAAAACCAAAACCTAAAAAAATAAAATAAATTCAAAAACCTAAAAAATAAAATAAAAATAAAATCAAACTAAAAATAAATATAAACCTAAAATATAAACTAAGATAAAAAACCTAAGCTAAAATAAATAAACTAACATAAATAAAAATTAAAAATAAAATAAACTTAAATAAATAAAAAATAAACTAAGTAACCTAAACCTACCGATTTGCTTAATTTAAAAAAAAAACCCTAAACCCTAAACCCTAAGCACTAAACCTTAAATCTTAAATCCTAAGCATAAACCCTAAACCCTAAACTTAGAATCCTAAACTTACAACCCTAAACCCTAAACTCTAAACCCTAAAACCTTAATCCCTAAACCCTAAAAGCATAAATTCTAAAACCCTAAACCCAAAACCCTAGAACCTACAACACTAAATCCTAAACTCCAAACTCTAAACCCTAAACTAACCCTAAACCCTAGGAATGGGCAGAACCTTGATGATAAGAACATCACTGTCAACTAGGCACAGTTTAGATCTAGCGGTGGAGGCGAAGGAGGAGGTGGCGATTATCAAAGTGGTGGTGGGGGATCTGGAAGTGCTGGTGGATATGGAGGTGGTGGTCGGAGCAATGGTGGTTATGGAGCCAGGATGAGCGATGAAGGTGACATCCGTGGTGGTGGCGGAGGGAGAGATCGGGGATATGATGGTGGATTGCTACGGGTTGGGGGTTTACAAGGCTGGAGAAACTAAAGAATGGTCGATCCTATTTAGTGCTTCTGGAACTGTGTATTTAGAGTAGATACTATTCTACTTATCTAAGGTTTTTAATTTGCTCTATGGGGGCTCATTTTTGATATATCATGTCGCTTGGGTCTTAGAAAACTTGGGGTGCTACTTGGTTGATGAAATTGAAAAGAAGAAACATGAAATTTGAATTTATTCTCTATTTAAAAAAAACCTTAAACCTTAAACTAAAATGTAAACTCTAAACTTAAACCCTAAACCCTAAACCCAAAACCCTAAACCCTAAACCCAAAAAACCTTAAACCCTAAACTTACAACCCTAAACCCTAAACCTTAAACCCTAAACCCTAAACCCTAAACCCTAAAACCCTAAACCCCAAACCCTAAACCCTAAAACATACAACCCTAAACCCTAAACCCTAAACCCTAAACCTAATCCCTAAACTAACCATAAACCCTAAACCTTGAATAAAGAAGTCATTAGTAGTACATCTAAAGAAAGACCTAATCCTAACATACTTATGGTAGCTAAAGAAAATGTCTTCAATAGACTTTCCTTTGACTATGGGAAAAAATGTCTTCAAGAGACTTTCCCCAAGAAAGGATTAGACCTAGACTTGAAGCAGTCAAGAGGGAAGGAGCTGCTAGGGGACTTATCATATACCTCAAATATACTTGACCTAGTCAGTGCATGAAAGCTAATCCAAGAAGAAAGCGTAGCAGACTCACTTCCTCTTAAATGAAGCCAACATGAGGTAGCTTACCAACCACACAGTAAGGCCTACCAAATTAAGAAGGCACTCATCGATGTGCAGTGGCCAAGTAAAAAAGGAAGGCATAGCAGACTTACATTCTTTAAAGCAAGAAGACCACTAGGGTGACACACTACCAGGGTAACATGTTAACCTGACCTAGAGTAGTTACTAAGTGAGTGCTGTTGGGTGCATTATCTCAACTCATAGTAGCCTGAGATAAAAGATATGTATTTATTCTTTATATTTGTGTGAAATTTTTTTTTGTGTTTTGTCAATGAAGGATAGGACGCCGCTCATGTTCCTTACACCTACCCTAAACATATAATGGCAAATTTGCAAACAGGAATACTTTCAACATGGAAGAGATTGAATTAAAAATAGAATTTTCATTAATGATAATTATTTTCAAACATGATTTATAATATTTCTTTAAGTAAATCTCATTGATTGGAAGCATTGGGTGCTCTCCCTTATGATTAATAAGATGATAAGATCCTGCTTAGTAGGCCTTCTCTATGGAAAAAAGGCCTTCCCAAGTGGGTTCAAACTTGCCTCCCAACTTACAGGGGCAACAACCGGTCTCCTTAGAACTAAGATAAGCTCTCCAACTTGAAAAGCTCTAGAATGGACCAACTTGTTGTGAGCTTGAATCATTTTATCTTTATACAACTCAAGGTTTTGGCATTCCCGCAGCCTTCTCTCCTTCAAACCTTTGAGCTCTTCAAACCATAAGTTGGCGTTCTACTCTATGATCTTGCTACCCACAGCTATCCTTAGTGATGGGAGTTGGACTTCTAATGGTAAAATAGCTTCAGACCCATACACTAAGGAGAAGGGCGTAGACTGAGTTAGAGTTCAATATGTGGTGTGGTTGGCCCACAAGGCTTCAACTAGCTGCTCATGCGACTATCGCTTGTTATTGCCGAGTGTCTTCTTTAATATTTTGATGAGAGTTTTGTTCAACAATTCTACTAGGTCATTTTCCCTCAGGTAGTTGATGGTAGAATATCTCCAATCTATGATGTGTCTGTAGTAAAAGTTGTTGATCTCAGTGCTCTTGAATGTAGTACCATTATTAGATATAATTTATCGAGGCACTTATTTTTTATATATGATATGGTTCTAAAAAAATTGGAGCACTTGCTGAGCTGTGACCATTCTGAGCAGAATCATCTTCGCCCATTTAGAAAAGTAGTCAATAGCAACTAAGATGAACCAATGACCCTTGGAAGAAGGATGATCAATCAAACCCACTATATTTGTACCCCAACACTCGAATGGCCATGAGGCCAATGTAGGATGTAGAATGTTAGGTGGTTGGTGTAGGACCACATTATGTATTTAACATTGGTGGTGTCTCCTAGGCATATCCATGCAATCTTTGATTATCGATGGCCTGTAATATCTAGTCTCTTAATCTTGGCTTTCATCTTTGGACCGGACTAGTTAGCTCCATATAATCTTGAGTGTACGTTAGTCACGATCTTATGGACTTCATGATTGTCTGAACATCATAACCACATATGATTGAAAGACCGTCGGTATAAGACACCATCCACAACAGCGTAGGAAAGTGCTCTCTACTTCATCTGATAGGCTTGGGACTTCTATTGAGGTAGATTATCTTTGTTTAAGTAATTCATGAATGGTAGCCTCCAATCTAACTCCTCATCCCTCTTTGTAATGGCAACTTCCCCATCAAGAGAGTACTTTTTGATGAGTTCAATATCAATAAGGGATAATACTTATCTATTTTGGACCTTTATCGATATGGACTCATCCTCCGCACATGCCAACACTTTGGAAAGCTTGGCTAAAGCATATGCTATGATGTTCTCTCCTCGAGGAATCTTATAAATGGTAACCTCTAGGATTTGGGCCAATAACTCTATGGTGCACTTGTGGTAGTGATGGAGCTTGGGCTTTATAACCTTATAGGACCCAGTGATTTGGTTGATAACTAGCTAAGAATCTCTAAAGATGTTGATGTTCTAGATACTTAGATTAATGGATAACTCCATATTGGCAATCAGAGCCTCATATTTAACTTCATTGTTAGTGCAAGGATTAGACAGATGATATGAGAATCTCATCACATCACAGTCTAAAGTTAAGAGAACTATTCCTACCACTGTCTTTCATGGAATAGTAGATTATGGTTCTTCTCCTCTTTGAGAGGAAGTCACACCAACAGAGTACATCTCCCAATGATGAATGCTAGCATACCTTAAGTTCATGATTTGTTCATCGGGGAGATCATCACTAAGCGGAGAGTTAGCAAGAAGTGGGTGTGCCGCTAAGAAATTTGCTAGTGCTTGTCCTTTCACCGCATAGAGGGGTATGAAGGTAATGTCAAACTATGAGAGGATCATGGACTATCGTGCCAACCTTCTGAATAGAATCGGTTGTGTCATGAGATACTATAGTGGATTGATCTTAGAGAGTAAGTTCACCTTATGAGGAAGCATGTAGTGCTGTAGCTTTTGGGATGCAAAGATTAAAGCTAGGAAATGCTTCTCAATCGGTGGATAATTAACCCCAGCAGGGATTAGATGACAGTTGAGTTAGTAGTGTATGTTTTCCTTCCCTTCGTTGTTGGCTTGGGCCAACAAATCACTAAAGGAGTTGTCTAACATAGTAGTGTAAAGTATGAGTGGCTTGCTTGGGATAGGGGTTGCTAGAATTAGTAGCATTCATTAGGTAATGCTTGATGTATTTGAAGGCATGCTCACACTTATCATCCCACTTGAACTTGGCATCCTTTCTGACAAGTGTTGAGAATGGATAACAACTTCTTGATAGGTTGGATATAAAGAATCTTAGATATGTCAACTAACCTTGGAATGATCTGAGTTGAGTTAAACTTTTAGGGGTGGCATTTCTAATATTGCTTTGATCTTCTATGGATCAATTTTGATTCCTTGGTGTCAGACAATAAACAAGGAATTTTCCTGAAGCTACTCCGAATGCACACTTTAGGGAGTTCATTTTGAGGTTAAATTATCTTGACTATTCGAAAACTACTCTCAAGTCAAAGAGATGGTCTTCATTTTCTCTACTTTTGACCATGAGGTCATCGACATAGCACTCAACTTGATGATGAATGAGTTCATCAAAGATTCGAGTCAAAGACCACTGGTATATAGCACCAACATTTTTAAGGCAAGCACCAAATCCTAAGCAGTAATTGTCATCATTGACTGGACCTAATATTCTGAATCCTAGTCTCAGTCTTGATTGAGAGCTTTTGCATTTATTCTTCTATATTCTTTCAAAGTAGTCTGACCTATGCTTTGACCAAGTATGTGGGATTAACCATTTCTTTGCTAAATTATGAGCATAAGGAAAGTACCAATCAAAAGATAATTCTATTAAATCTTTATATGAATCATCCTCAAGTTCTACATCAACTTCTTGACTTGAGGATGATGGTACCAGAAAGATCCTTTGAGTCTTCATACCTGTGGATGACTTAGGGGCTTCTTTAACTAGAAAACCCTCAGCTTTTTAAGAGGAAAGTGGGGATAGAGCTAAGGTTCCCAACTAATGCCTAACTGTTTCACATATAGACTTGGATACACTTATGCATTTCTTTAGAGCCCAGTCTTCATCACTATCTGGCTCAAGTGTCACCTCTAAAAGAATCTACTACTGAGAAGAGCTAGCTGGTGTGCTAACCATATAAGACTCATCCTATGAACTAAATTCTAAGTCTATATGGATAACAGGTGTACTCCTGGTAGCTGGGACATATCTTCTATTGGGTGGCCAATAATGAGGTTTTCCAACCCTAGGACTACCTCTGAAATAGCCTCTTCCTCTACCTGGTAGAGGTAAGGTCGTCCTATCCATATGTTCAAATGTAGTAACAAACTATTGGTGGAATCTAATGTCATACTCCACTTCCTCCTCCAAGTATATTTCTGCTCCCTTTTATTTTCTTTTTCATTTTATCTTTTCTTTTCTTTTTCTTTATCCTTTTCTCTTTCTTTTTTTTCTTTTTTTTATTTTTAACTTTGGCCAAGTTTGCAAGAATATACTTGTTGATTTTGAGGGAGGAATAAGCCACATCCTCATATATGTCGACCTCATGAATTGTAAATGGCTTGAGATCTCCTTTGACATAGTAGATGATCCCACCTCTCACAAACTTCATACACTGATGTAGAGAGGATGGATCTATGTTGTTCTCATGTATCCGAGTCTATAATGTGAAACTTGGCTTTAGTCTTCTAATCATCTATCTCTAAGGGCAACACTATGGAGCCTAAGGCTTGTTGACCTCACTTTTGGAGTGTGAATTAAATCTTCCCATTTTAGACTTAGGAGTCTTCTAGACACTAAGACTTCCATAGTCATAAGACACTTCTAATAATTAAGTAAACACTTAACATAAGCCTAAAGACTTAGAAGGGTTAAATATAGGATTAGGTTATGCCTTAGGGATTAAGATAATCCACCTACAACCCAAATCTAATCCATGTTCACCTTTTGAAACCAAACCTCAAGTTCAATTCAAACATTAAATTCAAATCCAAATCCAAACCCAAATTCCAAAACCAAATGATTAAAGCCCATGTTCAAATTCAAACTTGAAACACTTCCTAAACCATATTACCTATCCCATGGAATTAGCCAAATCTTATTCCAAATCAATCCAAAATAAATTTATTTTCTCATAATAAATGTATATCTTCAATCATCTTCCTAAATATAAATCAAATCTACATTCAAATGATCAAAACTAAATCAAACTAAATCAAATTAAATCAAACCCTTCTTAAGCCATATGACTTATCCCATGGACTTAGCCAAATCTTAATCCAAATCAAGTCAAACTCAATTGATTTTCTCACAAAATAATCATATTTTCAATCATATTTACAAAATTAAATAAAATATACATTTAAATCATCAAAATAAAATAAAACTAAATCAAACCAAATCAAAATCCAATCCTAGGCCACATGACCCAACTCCATGGACTTAGCCAAATTTCTTCATTCTAAAACCCAAATTTAATTGATTTTCTTATGAATCAATCATACCTTCAATCATATTCACAAATATAAATGAAATCTACAATCATCAATCTAAACCAAAATCAACCCAAGTCAAACCCAACATAACCCTTTTGATTTGAAATGTTCAAATGAACCAAAACCCATTTGAACCCAAGCCAATTTCAATTGAATTTATATATCAATCCCAAACCCATATATAAACTCAACTAAATCAAACTCAACCCAAAATAAACCAAACTAAACCCAATTGGTCCACTTAACCCAAAGTGGCCAATTTGACCATTTTGAGCCAAGTCTTTAATCCTACTCAAATTTGATTGAACCAAGCCCATCAAAACCTCCCATCATGATTATTGATCACCCTAGGTTGATTAATTGTCACAAATTAGGTCAAACCAAGTCAACCCCTTAACCCATATGAACACAAACTAGCCAAATTGTAACCTAATCCAAATCCTTTAAAACCAATGATTCATACTAAATCAAAATCAATACTTGAATATGACTTGACCTTCAATTGAGTCAAACTAAACCCAATTAGCCCTCTTGACTCAAGTTGACCCAAGTTGACTTAAAAGACCAAATTGGATCAAATCAAAATATAAACTAAATTGATTGCAACCAGTGGCTCAAATCCATTCTAAATTGATTATTGAACTTGACCAAAGCCATGATTTAACCCAATAAAACCCAATTGACCTACTTAGCCCAAATTGATAAAGGTTCAACTTGGCCTAAGTCAAAACCAAATTCAAATTACTTGAAACCAAAGCCTACAATCATCTTCAATTGGTCAAAAAAAACCCAAACCAACACCCAACCTAATCCAATTTGGTCAATTTGATCAAATTGGTCAACTTAACCCATTTGAGCCCAAAGATTTCAAATGAGCCAAATCAAATTTGAGCCAAACTACACCAAACCAATTGAACCAAAACATCTCAAATGATCATATAAACTTGACCTAACCCATAGTTTGACCCAATTTGACCAATTGGTCCTTGACCCAACCTAACCCAATTTGACCTAAATGAGTCAAATCGAGCCAAAACTAACCAAATCAACTCCAATTGACTTGAAATTTTGGCTAACCCACTTTTTGGTCATTTCAAATCTTCCCAAATCATCTCCAATGCCAAATGATCATTCCAACCTTGGGTCAAGGTTATAACATGAGGCAAATCAATCATGTAAGTGGTCATTTTCACTCCTTGGCCACTTGGTACTCTCACAATGGTCTAGCTAGGCACCTATGACACTGCCCAACTTGACCCAAGGGGTGGTTGGGTCAGCCATGACCCATGGAAGGTGAAATCACCTCACCCTCCCCATTAGAGCATTGGAAACCCATAGAACACCCATGATTCCTCCTTGCCAGCCACCTCCACACCTTCAACCAACCAAGTCGAGCCAACTCACCTCCTCCCTGCCACCCATAACTCCCTGAGATGGCTAGATGACCACTAGAAGCCAAACCAGATACCACCGTCTGATCAAGATGAAGGGGTTATACACCCCCTCATTTCAACTCTAACACACACAAAAACATTCCTTAGATCCCAAGCTACCCAAGGCGAGCCGCTAGAGCCATTCCCTAAGCTCCCAAGCTCGTTCCTCTATTAAAAAAATTCCATTTTTGTCTGTCCTGAAATAAAACACTCTCATTTCTGACTTAACTTCCTTATTTCTCCATCAAACTCAAATTAACTTTGCACGCAGCTTCCTTAGGCCTCATCGAGCAAAAATAAATTATCTCCCAAGCTTTTCGAGCACCGGAGGTGGGACCTTGATCAAAGGCAAGCTCCAAATCATCGATTCATGGCCTTCTGAGGGAACATCGAGGAATTGATCTAATTGCTTCTCAACAGGGCTTCATCTCTACCAGATGAAGCTTCCTCAATCATTCAAGATGTCGGTCCTGAGTTCCGGTGAGATATGCTTCCAAAATCAATACTTAAGAAAACATGGGTTGGAGCTTTTTGAAGAAAACTTACTTCTCATGTGATATTGACTGTTAGATCCCCTCTGATCGATGTTATGAAGGTGTGGGATTCTTTTAGAGTTGATCTGAGCTCTGGTAAGCTTGGATCAAGTGAGCAATGGCGGATGGACTCCATTCTCCCTCACTTGCGTGATGTTAGATCACACACTGTATGTTCTACAAGATCAGGAAGGATGGTTGTGATTAGATCCACTAGATTGATATGATTTAATCCTATTAAGTTATGGGATTAATCATAGCCATTTGATCTTAGATTAAATGGTGGAGGAGAAAGCACGTCTTTTATCGCCACATAGACGCCAAGTCGGATAAGTTTTAGGTAGCCAATCTCACGATGCAACATGGAAAGCACACCGCGTGAGTGTGCCACAAGCTACCAATAGGATTAGGCTTTAATTAGGCTTAATTAATCATTTTTAATGGCTGAAACTTCTAAAAATCATAAAAAATCATAGAAAAATAAAAAATGCAAATAAATACTCATTCTAAAGTTATTTTAGAGAAGAATTAATTAAATACTGATCTTCATAAATTTTGAATATTAATTAAGGTCTAATTAAGGTTTAATTACAAAATTAATTAGCATAATTACTTTTTAATTACTTGAGCAATTAATCCCAAATTTTGTGGGTCAATTTAATGGGATGACCTCTGCCTCCCATGATTTTCTTGGGATTTATTGCTCACTTAATTAAGAAAATTGACTAATTAAATCTTAACTACTCTTTTAAGTTAATTAATGATTAATTAATCTCATGAATAGTAATAAATTTTGAGGTGAGGATGCAGAACCTTGATGGTAGGAACATGACCGTCAACCAGACTCAGTCTATATCCGTCAATGGAGGTGAAGGCGGAGGCGATGGTTATCGTAGTGGTGGTGGGGGTTTTAGTGGTTCAACTGAATATGCAGGTGGTGGTTAGAGTAGTGGTGGTTATGGATGCGGGAGGAGTAATGGAGGTTACAATCATGGTGGTGGAGGAAAGAGAGATGGGGAATTTGATGGTGGATCCCACAACTCGAGAGGGCGGGGTGGTTCTGATGGGACCTGGAGAAACTGATGAACACTGATCCGATCTGTTGCTTATTTAATTTTGTCTTTACAATAGAGACGATTCTACTTATTTAGGGTTTTTGATTTGCTCTATGCATGCTCATTTTTTTATCAATGTCATCACTTTTGTCTTAGAAAACTTAGTGTGTTACTTGTTTGATCAAATCAAAATGAAGAAATGTTGAATCTGAATTTGTTCTCTATTTAAAATACAACCAAAAATCTTAAACAATAAACTAAAATCGGAACCAAAACCTAAACCCTAAACCCTAATCCCTAAACCCTAACCCTAAAACCCTAAACCCTAAGCCCTAAAACCTTAAACCCTAAACCTTAAACCCTAAACCCAAAAACCTAAACCCTAAACCCTAAACCCTAAACCCTAAGGCCAAAAAAAAAACCTAAACCCTAAACTAACCCAAAACCCTAAACATTAAAAAGCTAAAAGCTTAAACCTAAACTAAATTAGACCTAAAAATAAAATAAATAAATAAATCTAGACCAAAATATGATAAATAAAATAAAAACTAAAACCTAAACCTAAATCTAAACCTAAAAATAAAATAAAATAAAATAATAAAACTAAACTAAAATAATATAAGTAAAAACTTAAACTAAACTAAAAAGTAAAAAAACCTAAATAAAATAAAAAATAAACCTAAAATAAAAAAATAAAAACTAAATAAAATCTTAAACCTAAAAAAATACACCAAAAAAAAAACCTAAAAATAAATAGAAAAAAACCTAAACCCTAAACTAAAAAAAACTTAAACCTAAAATAAAAATAAACTAAACCTAAACCAAAACTAAAATAAACTAGACTAAAATAAATAAAACCTAAACCTAAACTAAGAAAATAAAAACTAAAATAAAAACATAAAATCTAAGCCTAAAAAAATAAAATAAAAACCTAAACATAAACCTAAAAATAAAATAAATAAAATCTAAACTTAATAAATTAAAAAAAATAAAACTAAACTAAAAAAATAAGCATAAACCTAAACTTAAAACTAAAAAATAAACTAAAATAAATAAACTAAACTAAATTAAAATAAAAAATAAAATAAACTAAAATAAATAAATAAATAAACTAAATAAACTAAACAAACCTAAACCTATCAGTTTACTTAATTTAAAACACTAAACCCTAATCCCTAAACCCTAAACTCTAAACCCTAAACTAACCCTAAACCCTAAATTGTAAAACTTAAAAACCCTAAACCATAAACCCTAACAATCCTAAACCCTAAAGCCTAAACCATAAACTTACCCTAAACCCTAAGCTAACCTTAAACCTTAAACTCTAAACCCTTAAAATCCTAAACCCTAAAGTTTAAACACTAAACCCTAAACCCAAACCCCAAATCCTAAACCCTAAAACCCTAAACACTAAACCCTAACTTTAAACCCTAAACCTTAAACCCTAAACCCTAAATCCTAAACCCTAAAACCCCAAACCCTAAACCATAACTTTAAACCCTAAACCTTAAAAGCAAAAATTCTAAAACCTTAAACCCTAAATCCAAAACACTAACCCCAAACCCTAAACCTAAACCTAAAGTAACTAAATAAATTAAAAAATAAATCTAAACCCTAAAGCCTAATAAATCTAAACCCTATGAAAGGGCCGAACCTTGATGACAGGAACATCACTGTCAACTAGGCTTAATTTAGGTCTAGCGGTTGAGGTAAAAGTAGAGGCGGTGATTATCGTAGTGGTGGTGAGGGATCTAGAGGTGCTTGCGGATATGGAGGTGGTGGTCGGAGTAGTGGTGGTTATGGAGGTGGGAGGCACGATGGAGGTTACATCCGTGGTGGTGGGGGAGGGAGAGATCAGGGACATAATTGTGGATCCCGCCACTCGAGAGACCAGGGTGGTTTTGATGGGAACTAGAGAAACTAAAGAATAGTCGATACAATCTACTGCTTATGGAGTTGTGTCTTTACAAGAGAATAGATTTAGGGTTTTTTGATTTAATCTACGTGCATTTTTTTATCTAGCTTGTGTCTTAAAAAACTTGTGTTACTGTTAATGTAATCAAAAGAAGAAATGATGAATCAATTTATTCTAAAAAAAAAAAATAAAACACTAAACTAAAACCAAAACCCTAGACCTAAAACTTCCTAAACCTAAAACCTAAACCCTAAACCCTAAACCATAAACCTAAACCTTAAACCTAAACCTAAACCTAAACCCTAAAAAACCTAACTAACCCTAAACCATAAACCTTAAAAAGCTAAAAATCTAATCCTAAACTAAATAAAACCAAGAAATAAAATAAATAAAAAAGCCTACACAAAAATAAAATAATAAAATAAAATAAATAAAAACCTAAACTAAAACTTAAACCTAAACCTAAACCTAAAAGGAAAATAAAATAAAATATAAAAACTAAAATAAAATGAAATAAATAAAAACCTAAACTAAACTAAAAAATAAAAACCCTAAATAAAATCAAAACTAAACTTAAAATAAATACAAAATAAATCTGAAATAAAATAAAATAAAAACTAAATAAAAACCTAAACCTAAAAAATAAACCTAAAAATACAACCAAAAAGAAATAAAACTTAAACCCTAAACTAAAAGAAAGCCTAAACCTAAACCTAAAATAAAAATAAAATAAAAAATTAAATAAACCTAAACCTAAACTAAAACTAAATAAAATAAAATAAACTAAACCTAAACCTAAACTAAGAAGTAAAACCTAAAAATAAACCTAAAATGAAAACCTTAAACCTAAACCTAAAACTAAAATAAAACCTAAACCTAAACCTAAAAAATAAAAAAACCTAAACCTAAAAAAAAATAAAACTCAACTAAAAATAAACCTAAACCTAAAAATAAACTAAAATAAAAAATAAAACTAAATTAAATATACAAAAATTAAATAAACTAAATAAAATAAAATTAAAAAATAACCTAAATAAAAAATAAAATAAAATAAAATAAATAAAAATAAACTAAATAAACCTAAACCTAAACTTAATTAAAAAAAACCTAAACCCTAAATCCTAAACACTAAACCCTATAACTAACCCTAAACCCTAAACCTACAACCCTAAACTTACAGCTTTAAACCCTAAAACCATAAACCCTAAATTCTAAACCCTAAACTGTAAACCCTTAACTCTAAACCATAAACCATAAACCCTAAACCCTAAAACCCTAAACCCTAAACCCAAAACCCTATGCCTAAAACCCAAAACCCAAAAACCTACAACCCTAAACACTAAATTAACCCTAAACTAACACTAAACCCTAAGAATGGGCAAAACCATGACGATATGAACATCACCATCCAAGCTCGCCTAGATGGTTGTGGTGGGATGTGGCAGCTATCGCAGGTGGTGGGGATCTAGATGTGCTAGTGGATATGGAGGTGGTGGTCGAGGTGGTTATGGAGGTAGAGGAGGCTGGAGGTTACCATGGTGGTGGTGGACAGAGAGGGATATGATGGCATCCTACTCACTGGAGGGTGGTTCTAATCAAAATTGGAGAAATTGAAGAACGATCGATCCAATCTACTATTTTTGGAACTGTGTCTTTACAGTAAAGATGGTTTTACTTATCTAGTGTTTTTTATTTACTCTATGGGTGCTCATTTTTAATCTATGTCATCCTTCATGTCTTAGAAAACTTGGGGTGCTACTTGGTTGATGAAATCAAATAAATAAATGTTGAATATAAATTTGTTCTTTATTATAAAAAAACCTAAACCATAAACCCTAAACCTTAAACCCTAAATCCTAAACTAAAACCTAAACCCTAAACCTAAATCCTAAACCCTAAACCCTAAATCCTAAAAATCATAAACCCTAAACCCTAAACCCTAAACCTTAAACCATAAAACCCTAAACCCTAAACCCTAATCCCTAATCCTTAAAAGCATAAACCCTAAACCCTAAAACATACAACCTTAAAACCTAAACCCTAAACCCCAAACCCTAAACCATAAACCCTAAACTAATCCTAAACTAACCCTAAACCCTAAGCCCTAAACCCAAAACTTGAAATTTACCCTAAACCCTAAACCATAAACCTTGAATAAAGATGTCATTAAGAGTAGATTTAAAGAATGACCTAATCCTAACATAGTTGTGGTAGCTAAAGAAAATGTCTTTAAGAGGCTTTCCCTTGACTGTTGGAGATTTTAATACCCTAAACCCTAACCCTAAATCATATTATATTACCATATATTATATTATAATGTAGCAGCATATATTTTAGCATGTAGTGATGTGTTTTTGGATGTTATATGATGTTTTGAAATGTTTTAGTATATTATGGTATTGTGCCCTATAATCTATATTAATATGAATCTTAAAAATATTGATTTAATAAATTAGATGATGAAATTTGTTAAATTTGAAATGGGAATTAGGTTGTAGTACCAAAGGTGTTCTATGCCACTTGTAGTCTAAAAAGTAAGATTTTATGGTCAAAATAAATATTATATGTTGTAGCATAGTATAGCATCATATATCATAATATATTACTCTCGGCATTTTAAATTTATTTAGTATTTTACAATCATGTAGTTGAGCCTACACTAGCATTATTTATAAAAATGTTGATTTAGACTTCAAAATGGTGGAATTTGGCCAAATTTATACATGGCAGAGTATGCATATATAGTTTTTTTTTAGACTAATTTTATGATTTTTATCTTATTTTTGATATAATATAATATAATATATATAATATAGGATGTCATAACATAGTGTAGCATCATGCATTATAGCACACCATTGTGTATTACTACTTATTGTTTAGCATATTTTAGTTTGTTATAGTATGATGTAGTAGAGTTTGTACTAGTATAGTTCATAAAAATATTGATTTATAAGCTAAGATGATGGGATTTGGCCAAATTTAAGGTCAAATTTAGGGAACATCATTGGGGTTGTGCTATGGTGTGTCATTTAATCAAAAGAATGGAATTTTGCATTCAAAATAATTGTTCCTTTTTCAAAACAATTTTCTAAATTTTTTGCTTAAAGTGATTCATTTTAAGGTGTAATGTAAGATAATATATTATATGAAAGCATATTAAAATATAATGTACATAACAATATAATATCACATATATATGAATGTGGTGGTGTGTTACTAAATATTATTGTACATTTTGGTATATTTTACTTTTGTTATAATACAATGGGTTAAAAAACTTAAAAAAATGTTAATTTGAAGGTTGAGATGGAAGAATTTGAATAAAATTACAAAGCACACCAATAAGCAACACCAAAATTAAAAATAACAATTTTACATCCAAAATGAACATTACTCATATTTTGAGAAAATTTTGTTATCTGTTCCTTTTAAGTGATTCTAATGGGGTGTAATGTTAGATAATATTTTATATTATAGAAAATTATAATATAACATCATATATTATAATATAATATAGTTTGTTAATTAACACTATAATATGTTTAGCATGATATTGTATAGTTAGTTTGAGCTTGCACCATCAAAAATCATAAAATGTTGATTACAATGTTAAGATGATGTAATTTGAATAATACATTGTTAGGCTTTTGGTTGAAGTATTAAAGGTGTGCATAAGAGAAGAAATAAGATTTGATGAGAATTCCATGTCAAGGACATGGAGGGAGATCAGAGGGACACATGCATTGGAAATGACATGTGAGGGGTCTGGTTGAGGGCAGAAGAAAATCTATTGGTGATAAAGTTTGAATTTGATTTGATTATATGATGGAAGAAGATCCACTAGAATAAGAATCTATAATCCACCAATTAAGATCAATCGACTTTAATTTGTTTTGTTTTAATTGATGTGGAAGCATATCAAGAGATATGGGCTCGAGTCCACTGGAAGGGTATATGAACCTTCCACTGGGGAAGCTAGTTTGGGCTATCTCGGGATTGGGATTTGACTTTTATTTCATAGATTTATGGGATGTATTCACTGGAATAAGAGTTTGGATTTCTTTAATTTAGACTCTACTAGGGAGTTAGTTTAATTTGGCTCCAGGTAGGTTTTGAATTTGATTTATTTCATTGAATTTTTTTATATATGATTTGGGTCCACAAGGAGAATGGTGTGATTTAACTCCACTAAGAAAAATTAGATTGGGTTTAATTTAATCTGAGTAAATTTATGGACCCTATCAATGTGCGATGTACCCACTGAGAAGGGGCTATATCAGCATTGACCTACCTCAAGTTTACAAATCCAAATGTATAGTCTACTAGTCGTGGGTAGAGCTAGCAAACCTAAGGGGTTGCCTTTGGTGTGCAACTGTTGTGCTAGGAAGAAGGCATAGCATACTTACCTCTTCTAAAGCAGAGAAAAATTATGGGGTGACCTGTTGGTAGCACAACAAATAAAACTTGACTTAGGGGGTGACTACTAAGTGAATACTGTTGAGGACTTATATCAACTCAAGAGTAGTCAGGCAATACCTATAGGTAGTTTTGTTGACAGCCTAAAGATAGATGGCTGGGTACATAGGGGTGTTCTCCTAATCCACAAGTGAATATATTTTTTTTATATGTTTGCATGGATCCTATTAGTGTGTGAGGGAAAACACTAAAAAGGGACTATGTAGGCCTTAACTTATCTCAGATTTACTAAACTAGGGGAGAATTTGCACATCCAAAGGAAGGATTCTCCAACCATAGTGGTGGTTACTAGGAAAGGGGAAATGTCAAATCTTATAGTAACCTGGGTAATGTCAATATGGGGTCGCAAAGGACGTGATCCAAATATAGTGCCCATAGGGGAGGTGTTGCTAGGGGCATTATCTTGAGCCCTGGGAAAGAAAGCCTATAGGTGTATGGTGGCCAACTCAAGGAGAATGCATAGTAGATTTACATCTGCCATGAGTGGTGTATCCTAAGGTGTGAGAACCAACCAACCTAAGGTGTATCCGTCAGCATGAGTGGTGTATCCGTCAACATAGTGAGAACTAACCAACCTAAGGTGCCCGTTAGTGTGCAATGATCAATCTAAAAAGAAAACATGTAGGCTAACTTTCCAAGTGGAATTGATCATCGTGATAGTGAAGGACATATGATATGAGCTAGAGACACTGTGGGAGCCAGGAAGGAGGACCCAAACTTGAAGCCCAAGAGGGAAAGAGCCACTAGGGACTTATCTTAAACCTCAAATATACTTGACTAGCTAGAGCACAATCCAAGAAGAAAGCTTAAACTCACAACCTCTAAACAAAGACAACATGAGGTAGCTTATTGGCCACCAAGAAGGCCTAAAACTAACAAGGTGCTCATCGATGTGCAGGTCAAGTATGAAAAGAAAACATAGCAAACTTATCCTCCAAAGCAAGATGACCACTAGGTGACACACGAGTACCACATCAAACCTAAAGAACTATGGTGAGGTAAGGAGCATTATCTCAACTCAGAGCAACCCAAGATAAAAGATATGTGTTTATTTTATATGTTTATGTGTAGTTTGTGATTGTGTTGTGTTGATGGAGGATAAGATGCAGTACTACTACCTAAACACATGTGATTTGCAAACAAGAATACTTTCAACATGGAAGAGATTGAGTTCAAAATGGAATTTTCAATGAAGATAATTATTTTCAAACATGATTTATAATATTCATTAAGTACAACTGTGATAAAAGCATTATGCCTCCCTTATTATTAATAAGTGATAGATCCTCCTTGGTAGGCCTCTATGGAAAAGCCTTCCCAAATGGTTCAAACTTAGCTCCCATCTTACGATTGGAAATAATCGGTCTCCTTAGAACTAAAATAAGTTCTCTTACTTGAAACGCTCTAGGACAGACCAACTTATTGTGATCTTGAATCATTTTAGCTTTGTACAACTAAAATTTTTATCATTCTCACAGGCATCTCTCCTCCAAACCTTCGAGATCTTCTAACCAAAACTTAACATTATGTTCTACTAAAATCTTGCTACCCATAGCTATCCTTCGTGAAGAGTTGGACTCTAATGGTAGAACAAATGATTTAGTTTTCAAAATGGAATTTCTAATGATAATTATTTTCAAACATGATTTATAATATTCATTTAAGTATAGCTTGATTGGAAGCATTGGGTGCCCTATGATTAATAAGTGATAGGATCCTCCTTGGTAGGCCTTCTATGGAAAAGCCTTCCAAGTGGGTTCAAACTTAGCTCCCATCTTAATGGGCAATAATCGTCTCCTTAGAACTAAAATAAGCTCTCTTACTTGAAACGCTCTAGGACCAACTTATTGTGATCTTGAATCATTTTAGCTTTGTACAACTAAAGTTTTGTCATTCTCAGTATCTCTCCTCCAAACCTTCGAGATCTTCTAACCAAAACTTAGCATTATGTTCTGCTAAGATCTTGCTACCCAAAGCTATCCTTCATGATGGGAGTTGGACTTCTAATGGTAGAACAACCTGATTTAGTTCAAAATGGAATTTTCATTAATGATAATTATTTTCAAACATGATTTATAATATTCATTTAAGGCCCCATTGATTGGAAGCATTGGGTGCTCTCCTTATGATTAATAATAAGATCCTCCTTGGTAGGCCTTCTCTATGGAAAAAAGGCCTTCCCAAGTGGGTTCAAACTTAGCTCCCATCTTACAATGGGCAATAATCAGTCTCCTTAGAACTAAAATAAGCTCTCTTACTTGATATGCTCTAGGAAAAACCAACTTATTATGATCTTAAATCATTTTAGCTTTGTACAACTCAAAGTTTTGTCATTCTCCCAGGCATCTCTCCTCCAAACCTTCAAGATCTTCTAACTAGAACTTAGCATTATGTTCTACTTTGATCTTGCTACCCATAGCTATCCTTCGTGATGGGAGTTGGACATCTAATGGTAGAATAGCCTGATTTAGTTCAAAATGGAATTTCCATTGATGATAATTATTTTCAAACATGATTTATAATATTCATTTAAGTACAGCCCATTGATTGGAAGCATTGGGTGCTCTCCCTTATGATTAATAAGTGATAGATCCTCCAGGGCCTCTATGGAAAAAGGCTTTCCCAAGTGGGTTCAAACTTAGCTCCCATCTTACGATGGGCAATAATCGATCTCCTTAGAACTAAAATAAGCTCTCTTACTTGAAATGCTCTAAGATGAACCAACTTATTGTGATCTTGAATCATTTCAGCTTTATACAACTCAGGGTTTTATCATTCTCATAGGCATCTCTCCTCCAAACCTTCAAGATCTTCTAACTAGAACTTGGCATTATGTTCTGCTATGATCTTGCTACCCATAGCTATCCTTCATGATGGGAGTTGGACTTCTAATGGTAGAATAGCTTCAGACCCATACACTAAGGAGAAAGGAGTATACTAAGTTGGAGTTCTATATGTGGTTCAAGAGTATAAGGCTTCAACTAACTGCTTGGCACATCATCACTTGTTATTGTTGAGTGTCTTCTTTAGTATTTGGATGAGAGTTTTGTTGAAGGCTTTTGCTAAGCTATTTTCCCTTGGGTAGTTGATGGTAGAATATCTCCAATCTATGATGTGTCTGGGCAAGTTATTGATCTGTTCTTGAATGTATTATTATCGATATAATTTGTCGAGACACTCTAAACCTATGTAAGATATTATTCTTAAAAAATGGGAGCACATGCTGAGTTGTGACCTTTGGCGTAATCCTTCATCCATTTGGAAAATTAGTCAAGATAAGATGAACCAATGACCCTTGGAAGAAAGAGGATCAATCAACCACTATGTCGCACCCCAACACTGAATGGCCATGAGGCCAATGTTGGATGTAGAATGTTGGGTGGTTGGTGTAGACCACACTGTATTTGACATTGGTGGCATCAGTATATCCAAGCAATCTTTGATCATTGACATCCAGTAGTATTCTAGTCTCTTGATCTTGACTTTCATCTTCACCGATTGGTCTCCACATACCCGATTTACCTACCATGATCTTACAGGCATTGTGCTAGTCTAAAAAACATAACCACATATGATTGAAAGATGACTAGTACAAGACACCATCCACAATAGCATAGGAAAGTGCTCTTTGCTTCATCTAATGGGCTTGGGACTTCTCTTGAGGTAGTTTGCCTTCATTTAGGTAATCCAAGAATGGTTGCCTCCAATCTAGCTCCTCATCCTTCTTAGCAAAAGCAACCTCCCCTTCAAGAGAGTACTTTTTAATGAATACAATATCAATAAGGGATAAGAATTGTCTATTTTGGACCTTTATTGATATGGACTCATCCTCCAAACATGTAAACTCTTTGGCATGCTTAGCTAAAGCATATGCTACGACATTCTCTCCTCAAGGAATCTTATAAATGGTAACCTCTGGGATTTGGGCAAATAACTCCATGGTGTACTTGTTGAAGTGATGGAGCTTGGGCTTTATAACATTATAGGACCTAGTGATTTGGTTGATAACTATGAGAATCCCAAAGATGTTGATGTTCGATTTGAGTAATGGCTAACCTGCACGATAATTAGAGCCTCATATTCAGTTGTTGGTGCAAGGATTGGATAGATGATATGAGAATCTCATCACATCAAGATGAAGTTAAAAGAACTATTCTTACCTGCCTTTCCGGAATAGTATTGTGGTTCTTCCTCTTGAGAGAAAGCCTTGACCTCACTTTGGAGTGAGCTCTCAACTTCTCCATCTTAGACATAGGACTCCTCTAGACACTAAGAGTTCTTAATCTTAAGACACTTCTAGTGATTAGGTGAACACTTAACCCAACCCTAGAGACTTAGAGGAGTTACTATAGAATAGTTATGTCTTGGGGTATTAAGAGGACTTGCCTACCCTATAATTTGAACTTAATCCTGCCTCCCTTCAAATCAATCCAAATCAAATCTTAAATCAATTCCTACTCAATTGATATTCTCAAATCACAAATCAATTCCAAGTTGATTTATTCAAATCAAATTCCAAAATGGAAATCATGAATCAATCCAAATCAAATGATTGAAACCCATGATTGAATTCAAATCCCAAAATCTTTCCTAAGCCCTTTGATTTCATCTTATGGACTTAGCCAAAACCAAACCCAAATCACTCCAAACTCAAATGATTTTCTCATAACTCATTTATAGCTTCATTTATATAAACAAATATAAATGAAGTATAAATTTAAATAACCAAAACTAAACTCAAAATTAAACCAAAATCCAATTTATACTCTTTTCAAGCCAAATCCCTAAACTTATCCAAATCATTCTTAGATCAATACAAACCCTTGCATTTTCTCTTCAAACAAGAACTCCTTCAATCACATGCCCAAATATAAACATAAACTACAATAACCAAACTAAAATCAAACTAACCCAAGTCAAACCCATGTTCATCCTTTTGACTTGAAAATGTCAAATGAACCAAAACCCATTTGACTCCAAATCTCTTGCAATTGGATTTATATTTCCATCATAAGTCCATATGTGAGTTCAACCAAACTTGAACCAAGCCTTGATCAAGCCAATTAACCCATTTAGGCTCACTTGACCCAAAGTGACCTAAAGGACCTTTTTGAGCCAAATTCTAATCCAACCCAAATTGGATTGAACTAATCCCATCTAAGCCTCACATTGTGAGCAACAATCATCCTAGGATGATCAACAACTCAAATTGGTTCAAACCAAGTCAAACCTAGCCTTTGACCAAGTCAACACTTAGCCCAAATGAAACCTAAACAACCCAAAATTCACTATAAGCAAAATTGATTGAAACCATTGATCTAAACCAATCCATAATCAATCATTGAACATGATCAAGCCAACAATTGAGTTGAACCAAGCCTAATTGGCCACTTGACCTAAGTTGACCAAAATTGACCTAAAAAGTCAAAATGGGTCAAATCTTGATCTATGCCAAATTGATTGCAACCATTGGGTCAAATTCATTCCAAATCACTTGTTGAACTTGACCAAAGCTTCAATTGGCCAATTAGACCCAACTTAACGCAGTTGACCATGAACCCAACTTGACCTAAAAGGTCAAATCAACTTGAAATCAAACCAAATAAAAATTAGTTGAAACAAAAGCTTGCAATACATTTCAAATGGTCAACCAAGCCTAAACCAACCCATGACAATTACTGGTCAAATTGGTCAACTTGATTTTGACTCAAATGAACCTAAAATGAACCAAAATAAAACCAAATTGAATTAAATTAATGATCATTGAATTTTGAATGATCATTTGACCCAATTTGATAAATGGTTCAATCATAACCTCTCAAATCTTCCAAATGGATCAAATCTCATTTTTAAATGACCCATTTCATTCACTTGGAATTTGTCTTCTCATGACCAAATTCATTTGACATTCTTCCATTTTTCATGGGCACCAAGGGAGGTGGGAAATGGTGAATGAGCTGGCAATACCAAGGCTGAAATTGAACAAATGAAATGATCTAGCACATGGGCATCCACTCTCCTTCCCTCCACTACCCAAAATGACCCATGTGTGGGTGTTTTAGCTCAAACCATGCTTCCAATCCTTTCCATTGATCAAAATGGCAAAATAGCCCATCACCATCTCGATCCAAGGAGGGGAGATATACCCCTCTCATTCCCACTCAAACCACAAGAATTCATTTCCACAAAGCTAAGAAGGTTGAGTCAAGCTTCTCCAAGCCTTTGCAACCCCCCGAAGCTCCCCATTTCTCACTCTCAATTTTCCTCAAAGCCAAAATAGGGAGGTGAATTGAAAATCCAACTCACTCACCTCCATCAAAATCAAATTAACCTTACACACACCATGGACTTCATCGAGCACAAGTTATTTCCCAAGTCTCCAAGCCACGAGAAGCATCACTTTGATCAAAGTCGATCTCCATTGAAGGGGAGCTTGGTAAACTGAGAAATCTACTACAAACCAAGATCCAATTCTTTCAATAGGGCTTCATCTCTACTAGATGAAGCTACCTCCTCCGTTGGAAGCAGGTGATAGCCTTCGACGAGGTAATTGCTCAAAACCATAGCCATAGGAAAATTTGATTGGTCCTTTTTGAAGGAAATTATCACCCCATCAAATATTGACCATTAGATGTGCATCCCCCTCCTCTGAAGGTGGGATCATTTTGATCCTGGAGCTGAATTGAATAGAGAGACGAATGATGTTCGTCTCTCATCACTCGCAAAGGAGAAGGATCACATGTCATCCATTCCACATGATTGGAATATATAGTAGTGATTATATCACACTAGATCCCCTTTGATTTAAGCCTAAACTATGGGATTAATCTTGACCATACGATCTTAGATTAGATGGCCCATAGAGAAAGCACGTCTGCCTTCAACTAACTCAGCCGATGGATGTGACAACATAAATAACCTATCTCATCCTACCAAGTGGAAAGTGCGCCACATCATGCACATCACCAAGTGTTAGCCACATGGCCTGGGATTAAGGGTTAATTAGGCTTTAATTAATTTATAATACTAAAACTTTCAAAATTCATAACTAATTGTAGAAAAATATAAATAAATACTTATTTTAAAGATAATCTGAAAAGAATAATATAAAATTAAAATTAATTAATTTTAAATAGTGATTTTAACTCAATTTGGTTTTATTAGAAATGTAATTAAGCTAATTACTCCCTAATTAATTTATGAATTAATCTCAAACTTTTTGAGGTTAATGGGATGACCTCTACCTCCCATTTTCTTGGAATTTATTGCTTGATTAATTAGGGAATTGTTTATTTCATCCCTAATCACTCTCTTAATTAACTAAATGATTAATTAACATATTAAATAGTGGTAAATTCATTAATGAATAGTGAATGGACATAAGGAATGAGATTAGGACTTCTTTTCCAATATTTTCTCCTAAGTTCATTTCACTTGGAAAACACTTAATCAATTTGCAATTAATTTATGACTTAATCACTTCATTAATTATTTTAATTAATCAAACTCAAAACCAAATCATTCTATAATTTAATCATTCAATTATTGGGTAGATTCTTAGGTGTTCAATAACCTAAGAGGATTCCAAAAAAATTATAATCAAACTACATGTGTAGTGGGTTATAAAAGTACTTAATTAAACCCTTTAGCTTAATTAACCAATAATTGTGAGCCAATTGCATTAAGCCCCTTATTTCTTAGGTGCATTGCTGATTTTTTTACATGTGATTGCATATCATATGTTGGATCATTACTTTAGCTAATTATGTTAAAGTGGTATAGGTAAGGGGTAATAATAGATTTAATTCATACCTTAACCTAATTAGAATATAAAATCAACCTAATTGTTCTAAATTAAACCAAACCAATTCACACATGGGGAATGGGTTAGATTAACAAACCTTTTTCATATCTCCTAAATCAAATTCAAAGATAAAAATCTCTTTAAAGAATTTTTGATTCATTTTAAATGATCTTATTCTATATGATTGTCCTTAATTTTAGGGTGAATGAAGTTATGTACTTACATCCCTTCATTTCTTTCCAATCATGCTAAATATTGCTTGCCACCAAATCATGCATTCATTTCTTTTAAAAAATTAATTAAATAAAATGTTTTCTTTATGTCAAATTGCATTGGTTAAAATTAAGGATATGAGTGGCTATTATCATTATTAAACCAAAAATTATCTTTTCAAAACTTATAAATCAAAGATTATATATAAAGTGATGTTAGTTATAAATATTTATAAGCTTGCATGTGATGATAGCATAAGATGTGTACTATGAAGTTCTTATCTCCTCTTAATATGGATTCACATAGGATTTGTGTATAGTTCATTTGAAAAAACATAAAACTTGCCTAAATCTATTCCTATGCATCTCTATGTTAAGACTTAGAAGCACCTTCATACTACACATGTAAATCTTACAATCAAATCAAACATAAATCTCTTGCATGATTCTTCATCCATTTGGTTCTTTTGTACATTTACATGTATCTAAGAAAAATGGTCTATCACCGACATCGGGTGAGGCTTTAAGTAGCCCAAAGTAGGTCTTGTACCTTATGCCTCTGATGTAAAAAATAATGGTATCGTACTCACTTATAACTTTTATACATGTGGATGTGCATTTAGATAATGGTTAAAAGAGTCCCTCTTTTCTACATAATAAAGACATGCATTCATGGAACATCCAAATTTTCAAACCATATTTCTTTGCATTCATCATCAAAGTGTGCTAAGATTTGCATTGCATGTATATGTATGCTTAAGATTATTCATATGTGTGGTATACATGGTGAAAATAAATAAATGGGTGTGTGTTATGTGATAGCAATCCACCCTAACTAATCCTAAGATGTCTTTCTTATTGAATAAAACTATTTTGAATAAATCTAAACTTAAGATTAATTAAAAAATACATAATAAATCATCCACCAAAGGAAATTCATTAATGAATCTACCTTAAAATGCTTTTAAGGTAGAAATGAAAGAGAGTTCTCCTCTTTCTTCTCTTCACAACATTTAGACATTAAGTGTAGATTCATTCAAACTAAATCAAATCACCAAATTAAAATTGATAAGTCAACTAAATCACTTAAAATGAAATCACCATCTAAGTTGAATCTCACACTTAGAAAATTTCAACCCTAAAACCTAGCTAGGACATGCCACACAAGCCTTAAATGGCACACACACATTAGGCTAAGTCACCATTTCTAGCTCTATGTTAGGGTGGTGCATGGTTTGAAGCATGATTTTGTTTTGTAATGTAATGTTTTTAGACTGGATGTTAGGGTGTATGTGCGTAGATTGGATGGTAGGGCAATCTTAGTCTAATCATGTCTTCTACAGGGGATTGTGCTTAAGGGGTGTTGTCATAAAAATGTAAATACTATTTCTATGTAGATTTCTTATACCCCTAAGTATAATCCAAACTAGGATAGGTGGTCTTTGTTACCCATGTGTGGGGTGCTAAGTCCAAATTATTCTTATAACTACTTGGGTTGGGTGGTATGTTTAGCTAACATTTGTTTTGTGTTTAGTTGATTTTCTTTTCCCATTTTGATGTAAATTTTATAATTAAGTGGAGCAAGTGTTATGGGGATTAGATGAACATTGTTCATAAGACTATGTCTTATGTACCATGTGAGGCCTTGGAGCAAGCTACATCCCAAGATAACCCAAAAGAAAGAAATGGAGCAAATCAAGATGAACAAATGAAGGACAAGGAGTGAAGAATGGAAGATGAAGAATGAATAATCCAAACTCGAATGTTCATAATTGTAATTATTCATTTGTAATCCGGGTTATATAAGGGTAGAGCTTGGCTACCCATTTTCCTCTTTCAGGTTGGCGATGGGACCTGATCACATCGGCCTCTTACTCTTTTGTGCTAATATTATAAATTGATTGATGTTATATTTATGATTGTGCAATTAGGATGGCATGATTTTCCTAGTTTTTAATTGCTTGGTTGTTGAATGGCCTAGATGATTAGCTCTTAGGGAAAAATAAATTTTCTATCCAATTAATCAACTCAAAATTAAACTAAATAATTCATAACCTCACTTAAAGCTAGGACATAAATCAAGATAATAAAAGATTTAGCAACCCTTAGCTATGATGTTTTTCTCATATCATGCATAAATCATATTCTTCACTTGCTAATGGAAGGCTCCCACCTTGCTAGAGAAAATGGCTTAACCTTTGAGAGCCATGGTGGAAACACACCCCCTTCTTTCTATCTTTGGCCCATAACCAATCTTCTCATGCATTAGGCATATGAAATCCCATAGCCTATGTCAAATAAAATGTCCAAAAATTAAAAAAAAAAACTTAACAAAATTTGCATTAGATTAAGTCATGAATTCATGCCCTTCATGATCTAGTCTCTTAGGGAGTCAGTTTAAGGACTAAGTCTCCTTTCTAAATGAACAACAATGTAGCTATCTTGTAAAGCATAAGACTAGCCTACAGGTATTTAAAATCGTAGGAGTTAGTTGGTGGCCACCCCCAGGCGGTTGTAAGCCCAATAATCGGGTGGTTTACTCTCTCTTGTGGAGGTATTCCATATACCCATTTTCACCTTAGATTTAGGTCATGCTCTGGCCCTCACCAAAGCTCCCTAGATTTAGGATCTAAGATTGGTGTTTCCCTTTTTGGGCTATAAGCATAAATCTTCACCTCTTAGACATTTCTATAATATTTTATTGTATAATTGTAAGATCTAAATTTCTAATAAAATTTTAACTCAAACATATAATTTCCTCCAAAAAAATATAAAACCCAACCATAGAATAGTTTGGAATGCTCACTAAGTTTCCTAGTATCATGAGCATCCCCTACTCATCTCCCTTAACTCCCTCCTCTTGCTCAATCCCTCTTGATTTTCTAAAAATAACCAATTGATTGATAGTCCTATCTTTGAAATCCTTGAAGACAATGATCATTTACCTTAATCAAGAGTATTCCTAAGGAATCTCATTCTTTAGGATGTAATTAACTACGATGGCTTGCCTCCAAAGGGGACTTAACGAACCTGATTTAAAATAAACCTTACTTTACTTTTTCATGTAAAGTAATGGAAATATCTCTGATACATTCGAAGACCCATTATCCCTTGAAATCCTTATTAAGTGTTTAGGTCCATTGTAAGATGGTGACTTCTATCTCTCAAGATAGTACATCATTTTTCAATATCATACCTGATCACCCTAATAAGTACATCTATAGATCTATGTGGTGTCCCAACCCCACCAAACATCCAAAATAAAACACAATAGATTTTTCTATCGACTCCACTGGAGATGGTTCCTCCTCCATCTTTGGTAAATTATCATTATCTCCAAGTATTGATAGTGGATTTGTATTTCATATAAGTCTAAAACTATCCTTCTTTTATGTTGGCACTTAGCTCATTTCATTCTAAAGCTAAGCTAGCCAACATCCTTTAGGTTTTAGGACCTCACTCCATGTAGGTCTTAAAATGTTGTCCCAATAAAATTTAATCAAAAGAGATGACTAAAGACTTTTCTTACCATCTCTATGGTAAGGTAAAGTTCATTCCACAAATAAGAAAAATAAATTCTTTATAAAATATCACTTTTCAAAAGCACTTTCCAAAAAGTTCACATAATAAAATACTAGCACAAGAACTTTTCACAAAATATATATAACTCTACCTCATCTAACAATCTTCAAGATTGTTACATATAGGATATTTTCAAAATCAAAATAAAAATCATCTTTTCAAAATGCACATATTCAAAAAATCAACATCCTCATTTAATATACCCAAATTTATTGAATGAAGGTTTCATTTCCAAAATCATTTCATAAAATAGAAACTCCATTCAATATATCTTACATATGTTGAAGATTCGAGTTTCTCTCCTTTTCAAAAGCACATATTTAAAATGAACATCTTCATTCAATATACCCAAATTTATTGAATGAATGTTTCATTTCCAAATAAAATCATGTCATAAAATAGAAACTCCATTCAATATATCTTACATATGTTGAAGTTGGAATTTCTTTCCTTTTTTTAAAAAGCATAAAAATTGAAGATAACCATCTTCATTCAATATAACTAAAATTGTTGAATAGCGATTTCATTTTCAAATAAAATCACACCATTTGAAACTCCACTCAACACATTCCACATGTGTTAAGTTGGAATTTCCTTCTTTTCAAAAAAAGCAATAATCACACACAAAAATTTCATCTTTAAAAAATAAAGTATTAATGACTTCCATTTTTCATACCCAAATTTGTTAAGGAGATCTCATTTGCAAAGAATCATAAAAAATCAAAATACATTAGAATTCCATAGTTGACATACCCAAATTTGTCAAATGAGTTTTATTTTTCAAAAGAAAATTGAAAATAAATTGGATTCTATTTAACACACCATATTTGTTAAATAGAAAACCCCCCTTTTTCAAAATGAATTTGGACTTTACTTAGCATACACAAATTTGCTAAGTAAAGATCTCATTTCAAAACCAAAAAAAATCAAACACACTTGACTTTACTTAGCATACACAAATTTGCTAAAGATCCCATTTTAAAATAACCAAAAAAATCAAACACATTTGGACTTTATTTAGCATACACAAATTTGCTAAGTAAAGATCCCATTTTCATAAATCAAAACAAAATTCAAAACACATTTGGGCTTTATTTAGCATACACAAATTTTCTAAGTAAAGATCCCATTTTTAAAATCAAAACAAAAATTAGATTTGGGCCTTATTTAGCATACACAAATTTGCTAAGTAAATATTCCATTTCTAAATTCAGACATGATATACATTATGGGCAAACAAGCAAAAAATAAAATTATTTCAAACATCTTATCTAGCATACCCAAATTTGCTAAGTGAGTAATCCCAAAATCAAATCTAATAATAAAATCAAATGACCCTCTATTTAACATACTCAAATTTGTTAAATAAAAGGTCCCCAAACATAAAAGTTGAATTCAAATATGAACCAATGGAAGCATCAGAAGTCTCTCTCCAAATATTTTGAACCTATTCAACATACACAAATTTGTTTAATGTGGGTTCTAAACTCAAATAAACTCAAAATCTCTCCTCCAATTTATTCAAAATCTCTCTTAAATTCGATGAGCCCCACTTAACATATTCAAATTATTGAGTGTGTGTTCAAACTTTAAATCAAATCTAAAAAATCAACAGAATACCAAGACAAAAAATTTGATTTGAGTTTCTTTCCAATAATTGCAGAGTTCCAGTTTAGTCTCAGTTAGCTTTTTCTCAGTTCAGTATAGTGCAAATGGATTCTCAAAAGTATGTTTTCACCTTTCTCCTTTGGGATGGATTTGGCCTTGGATTGGGCCAGCCTCCCCCAAACTAAATTTTCTCATCTGATACACTTTGGCCAAGGATTCGAGGGGACCAGGATCACTTATGAATGGGTAACCCTCACCACCGTCAAGAATGTGGTAGGGAAGCTAGTCATCCATGAGATGCCCTGATTCAATTTCTCTCATCAAGAGGAAGGCATAGAAGTTACCAGCAGTAGCTGACTTGTATAGCCAACTGTTCCCATCACTACCCCAACATGGGCTAGTACCCACTCATTGGCTTCCTCAAAGGGGAAGGCTGCCCTAGCTTCAGGGATAGTCTCCCCTACCTTGAGGGTCTAGCTCCCATATTGCTACACCAAGCCAAACCTAGCATCACATGAATCGTAAGATCAAGCCATCATGTGTGCATTGCCAAGGAGATGGAGACATTCTCTCACATTACAAGAGAAGAGTCACCAAGGGTAGTTTCTCTTGCTTACTCGTAATAAGTTCCACCCTTTTTGGTTCTAAAGGGGAGAAAGATGTCGAGAGGATAATAGTGTCACCTCCACCTCCAGCTTCATGAGGCACCCATCGAGATGGGAGGAGATCATATGTCGGGCCTTAGGAAATTTTGCACCAAGTTGGAAGAGCTTATGGATGATCAGAGTCCAATGTTAGTCTGATCTATGCTCAGTTATCCCTCACAGTGTAGGTGAGTAGATCCAATAGGAGAGGGCCAGAGAGGCCGAGTATCAGTGCACATTACTAACAGAGAAAGGTGAAGATATGCTAGGAAGGCAGCAGCCTCCATCATCATAGATTTCAAAACACTGCGGCCACACCGATAGTAGTATTGACCAATACAATCCATCATGGGAGGAGAGCCCCAGTACAGAGAGAGTTGGTGTTGTCTCCATCACACCGCTCTACTCCACGTCTGCCATCACCAGTGTAAGTTCAATCTTCTATAGTTCCATCCAAAGCCATGAGAGCAGATCGAGAGAAGAAAGCCCCACCGGTGATCCAACTATGGCCAAGGATCCGCTTCATCTACGATGTCGACTTAGGCGAGGGCGAGCTCTCCTGCTCGACCTCCTACTTTAGTTGCAGTGAAGAGGAAGTGGTGACCTCAGAGCATTGTAGTTGTGGCATCACCACCACCACCTCAACAGATCATAAATAAAACATCAACAAAGGGAGAAAGAGACAGTTCTATTGTCCCCATGGTGATAGATCCTCATGGGCGTACTCATCCATAAATAGCTGACAACCATGAGCACGGTCCTCAGTGAGTATAGCCTCCAAGGGTTAGCACCTCAAGTTGGGAGGTGGTGTATCTCTATTCATGAGCATGATCCCACCAGGTCGCCATGAGCATTTGTGCTCCGTGATAGTTAGACGCCTTGGATGATATCGTGGCAAGATCTTAAAAAAGAAAGAAATCCTAGGGTAGGATTGGTTTGACCTCAAAGAAGAGAAGGTTAGCTTTGACCCCAATGAAGATGATTTGTTGGAAGACTCAACAGAGGTGCATATGATGGATACTAGAGGTTCTTTCCTTCGGGATCAACATAGTTTGAAAGGTGTTGTGGTTGAACAAGATGATACAGCCTATTCGATTGAACACCTCCTTCAACAACTCAAACAAAAAGATGAGTAGATTGATAAAATGGTATAGAGACTTGAAGATTTGCTAGTGGTAGTTCTAGCGCTTCGGAATCAAGCTCAGCATATCCTACCATTGTGAGACCGTCACTGAAGTTGTTGCATGTCCCGATCAACCCAAGAGTTCACCTCCAAGAGAGTAAGATGGTACTAACTTGTATAAGAAGGTAGTGGATAGTACCTCCATACAAGAAAAATATATCAAACTCTTGGTTGAACAACAAGTCAAAGAAGCACTGGTGCAAGCCCGAGGTGGTTAATCAGTTTTAAAGGGTAGACTCTACCCAGAGGAATTCTATTCTATCCAATATCCTAAGTGCCTCCTTCTTTCCAAAAGCTTTGATGGTAGGAAACCTCGACAATATATAGTGCACTTTAGGGCCAACTAAAACATTGGTGGAAATGATGCATTATTATTGTCTCTTTGTCAAGAGTTTAGCGCATAGCTTTTGATTGGTACATTGAACTCAATGATTCAAGAAGTCTTTGTCGAGTTGGAGCAACTCTTTGTTAAGAGTTTTGGAGCTCAAAGAAGGTAACGGGTAATCTCATTGTAGCACAATAACACCCCAGTGATTCCCTCATTGATTATATTCTTAGATGGAAAAATTTAAGCATGAAATGCAAACCACAACTGTTTGAACAACATACTATTGAAATTTTTTATTAAAGAATATTCATGACCCGGTCACCTTCATTCTTAAAGGTTTCATCATTAAGACATTTGAGAAGCTAATCAATAAGGTGGCTAGTCTACAAGGAGAGGCCAAATAGTTGCCTTTTCAAGATCAGTCTTAAAGCCAAAGTTATAGAAAGCTTATGAAAAGAAGCCAGGGATAGTAGTAGCATTGGATAAAGGGAAGCAACCGACCAGAGATCAATATGAGAGACCTCGAGCTCAACATCCTTCGCTTCCACCTCCTTTACCACCGCCTCAGCCATCATATTGACCACCATAGTAGCCTCCACAGCCTTCACCTCCTCCTCCTCAACCATACTCTCAGTAGCAATATACATACCCACCCCAAGTCACTATCATACACCTACTCTTTTGGATAAATTAAATAAAACTTATTCATTTAAGAGGGAAGTAGTCAGGAAAATCTTTAAGAACCTCTTAAATAAACCTAATTTTCAACCACCTGAGCTAGAAGCCGTGAGGAAGTGGGCAAGAGCAATGATCCTAACTTTTCCCTACCACCACATGCTAGGCCATGTTTTGGAGGATTGCTTATATTTAAGGACCGCTTGAGCATTACAAGGTGTGCCATAATTATCCTAAGAAATACCTAGTGGAATAACCATCCAGTTCTATTAAGATAATCTTTGGGGATACCTGTGATCCTCTTAAAATGAAAGAAGGTTGGGATATCTCTTTATCCTGAACCTCTAGAAAGATTATTTTTAAAATATAGAAACTTTCCTTATAAAAGTGAGAGGCCTAACCTCCAACATCAAGGAAGGTTCACAAGTTTCAAAGACAACTTGGGAAAGTAGGAGCTCAACACTAGTAAGTAGCCCATACTTGCCCGGATAGCCAAGTAGCAAACCACCGACCGAGTCCAGCCTCCATTCCACCATTGTAGCTACTACTTCAACCAACATTCCTACTTCAACTAGTTCTTCTTCTAGTAGACATCTTATATCAGTGGATGAGGGCATCAAATCCTTCACCCCACTTACTTTACTAGATTTCTACTATACCTCCTTTAAATCTAAGAAATTGAGGAATAAAGCTAGTTTGAATTACATCTGCCACTGATGGGTTATCTATTCTACCCTTTAGAAAACTCTTCAAGTCTTAATAATTATAACAACTTTGATCATCCTCTTCTGATTCAAATGAACTTTCCTTTTGAATGATACTGTTCACCTCTTGAGATAGACTTGGAATCATCGATTCCTAGGGTCCTATAGAAGAGTGTATGTGAGGTGTAACCTTCCACTAAACAACCATAAGAGGTTACCAAGTTAACCTCCATAGTGGCAAAGTTCTACCTCCTAGGGAAGCACCTCAAGATAAGGGAAAATAAGTCATTAGTACCAACAAGCAAGAAGCCCCTCCACAGGATGCTTCACCCATGGATATGCTTTGGAGGATGGAACCCAAGGTTTTCTACTCCTCACTCACCTAAGAAATTTCCAACTAAACTAAGCATATATGATGCCCTTGTCATATCTAAAGAGATGAGGGAATCATTAATCAAGGCCCTTCTTGATCCAAAAAATATGTTTAGCTCCTGACCGCTATTGGAGAGGAGAAAATTATTAAAGAGAAGCCCAAGGAGTCACATTCATTGAGGAAGACCTTCTTCTGGGATATGGAGCCCAACCATCCCCTCTACAAAGGATATGGACAAATTTAGACTTTCTAGGTGTTAGTTGATCCAGGTGCATTGATGAACATTATGAGCCTGAAAACTCTTGCCTACTTGAAGATCGACATCTCTGAACTCCGAGGAGATCAGATGATGTTGAGAGGATTCAATGAAAAAGGTGAGAGGGCTTTAGGATCTATAGTGTTACCTTTGGAAATAGGAGAAGATAAAGCCAAGTTCTATATAATTAAATACATCATTCACCGCTTTTCTAGGCCTTGGATATACCAAAACAAGATGATTCCATTCTCTTCATTAGCATCAAGTTTCAAAAAGATGGAATCGAATACTATGTCAAAGGAGATGAAAAGCCATTCTCAATTAGAGAGCTCAAAATATATGAAGATGCAACCTACTATCTTCCTCAAAGTCAAAACACCTTTTCTCGTGAACTTGGCCAAAGTTCAAATACAAAAGAAAAATAAAAGATGAAAAGAAATAAGAAATAGAAAATGAAAAGAAGAAAGAAAGTACAAGGGAGAAAAAAAGGACACTGAGGAAGAAGTAGAGCCACAAGCTACATTCCACCCACAGTTCGTTCTACCATTGGGTGGATGACACCTCCACCAGAGGTAGAGGTACATAGAGACAGTTCCAGGGTGGAAGATGCCTTGGTTGCCAACAAAATTGGGGTTATGTTCCGTTCAGAGGTACTGCTACTCACATAGACTTAGAATTCAGGATGAGTCTCATGTGATTAGCATAAACCAACCCATCTCGGTTTCATTGAGGTGACACTCAAAGCATGAATGTATTCAAATTAGGATTATGTAAAACCATTAGAAAATAGTTGGGAACTTTAGCTCTAACCTTTCTTCTCAAAAAGTTAAGGGTTTAGTAGTTAAGGAAGCCCCTAGATCTTCCATAGATGTCAAGCCAAAGATATTCCTATTGGGATCATCATCCTCAAGTCCAGAAGTAGATGTAGGACTTGAGGATAATTCATATAAAGATTTAATGGAATTACCTTTTGATTAGTACTTTATGTTCATAATCTTGCAAAGAAAGGTTTGATTCCTTACACATGGTCCGCAAGTGAGTATTTTAGAAGTGGGAGAACAAAGGCAAGGATGCATAATCAAGACCGTGATGAGGATTCAGTGGTCCGATGATGATGGTTACCGCTAGTTATCACCAATCATCTGAGTCCGATAATCTTCTCAAACCATAATAACTCTTATGAGAATGTGTTTAGATACTTTAGATAATCGATGATCTCCAAATCAAAGATGCACCTCCATAATTTGAAGAAGAAATCAATTCAACCATCAACAAGCTCGAGAAATCAACCTTGGGATGTAAGAAGATCCGCCCCACATACATCAATTCTATTTAATGAAGAAGAAACCAATGACTTAGTTAGCTATTGAGAAGTTTAAGGACTGCTTTGTATGGAGCTATGAAGAGATGTCTGAGTTATTTCCTAACGTAACAGTCCACAAACTAGTAATAGACCTTAATGCTAACCCTATCAAGCAAGCTCCTAGACGCATGCGATTAGAAATCGAACAACAAGTCATTTCTGAAGTCAAGAAATTGATCGATGTTGGTTTTGTAAGGGAAGAAAAATACCCTACCTGGTTAGCCAGTGTCATACTAGTTAAGAAGGAGAATGGCCAAATTCACATATTCATCAATTTCAAGGACTTAAATAAGGCATGTCTTAAAGATGAATTTCTACTTCCTATACTAGAATTAATGGTGGACATCACCTCATCTCATGCAGTATTCTCCTTTATGGATGGGTCATCTGGCTACAACCAAATCAAGATGGCCCTCAAGGATGAAAGAAGCACTACTTTTCAAACCTTGATCAAAATCTATTATTATAAGGTCATGCCTTTCAGCCTTAAAAATGTCGGTGCTACATACCAGTGGGCCATGACTTAGATCTTCAATGAACTCATTCATCATCAAGTTGAATGCTATGTTGATGATCTAGTAGTCAAAAGCAAAGAAAAGGAAGGCCATCTCTTTGACTTGAGAGTAGTTTTTGAATGGTTAAGATAATTCAATCTCAAAATGAACCCCCTAAAGTGTGCATTCGGAGTAGCTTCAGGGAAGTTCCTTAGGTTTGTTGTCCAGCACTAGGGAATAGAAATAGACCCAAAAAAGATCAAAACTATCTTAGAAATTTCACCCCCTAAAAGTCTAACTCAACTCAGATCTTTCCATGTGTGGTTAGCATATTTAAGATGCTTTATCTCTAATCTATCGAGGCGATGCAAGTCAATTTGAGCACTTATCAAAAAGGATGCTTAGTTCAAGAGGGATGACGAGTGCCAGTATGCTTTTGAAGACATCAAACAGTATTTAAAAAAGCCACCAGTTCTAGTAGCCCCTATCCCAAGCAAACCACTTATCCTCTACACTGCTACATTGGATGACTCCCTTGGTGATTTGTTGGCCCAAACCAATGAAGTATGGAAGGAGAACGCTCTACTACCTCAACCATCTCGATCCCTACTGAAGCAAATTACCCACCTATTGAGAAACATTGCCTAGCTTTAATCTTTGCATCCCAAAAGCTATGGCATTAGAAGCTCTCTCATAAGGTAAACTTGATCTCAAGAATGAATCCACTACAGTATCGCATGACATGGTTGATGTTATCTAAATGGTACATTGGTCCATGATTCTCTCGCAACTCGATATTACATTTGTATGCTTTTTCGTGGTGAAATGACATGTACTAGTAGATTTGTTAGCAACACACCCACTTTCTGTTGATTCCTTGCTTAGTGATGACCTCCCCGATGAACAAATCATGAACTTAGGGGATACTACCATTCACTATTTTGAGATGTATTTTGATGGTGTGACTTCCTTTCAAAAAGGAGAAGAACCATGATCTACTCTTCCGTGAAAAGGGTAGGAATTATCTTGTTAACTCCAAATCATGTCATGAGATTCTCATACTATCTCCCCATGCACCAACAATGAAGAGTATGATGCTTTGATTGTCGAGAGTTAGCTATTATATGTGTGTAAAAAACATCAACATCTATAGGATTCTCACTGGTCATCAACCGTGATTGTGGGTCTTATAAGGTTCTAAAACCTAAGCTTTGTCACTACCATGAGTACACCATGAAGTCCCAAATCTATCATTTACAAGGTTCCTCGGGGAGATAACGTAGTAGCAGATTCTTTGGCCAAACTATAAGGAATTGGCATGTCCGAAGATTGATTCCAATAAGAGTCCAAAATAGACAAGTCCTATCCCTTATTGATGCTAAACTCGTCAAAAGCTATTCTATTGAAGGGGAAGTTTCCTTTCCAAAAAGGATGAGGAGCTTGATTGGAGGCAACTATTCATAGATTACTTGAATATAGGCAAACTACCTCAAGAGAAATCACAAGCCCATCAGATGAAGTAGAGAGCTCTTTCTTATTCTCTTGTAGATGTCACCTTATACTGACAGTCTTTTGATCAAATGTGGTTGTGCTATTTGGACAAATACAAAGCCCATAAGATCGATGTACACTCGTATATGAGCATCAATTCCAAGATAAAAGCCAAAATCAAGAGATTAGGATACTACTGGCCTTCGATGATCACAAATTGTATGGATGTAGCTAGGAGATGCCACTAATTTATGGTACACTATGTGGTCCTACATCAACCACCCAACATTATACATCCTATATTGGCCTCATGGCCATTCAACTGTTGGGGTACTAACACAGTGGGTCTGATTGATGTCCTTTTCTTCCAAGGGTCATCTATTCATCCTAGCCACCATTACTTTTCCAAGTGAGGCAATCCCACTGTGGAGGTCACAAAGATGTGATCCAATTTTTAGAACCATATCGTATATAGGTTCTGGTGCCTGATGAATTATATCCATAATGGTACTGTATTCAAGAGCACCAAAATCAATAGCTTCTCCAAGAGACATAGCATAGATTAGAGATACTCCACTATCTATGATCCTAGGGTGAATGGCCTAATGGAAGAATTCAACAAAACTCTCCTCAAGATACTAAAGAAGACACTCAGCGATAATAAGAGACAGTGGCATGAACAACTAGTTGAAGCCTTGTGGGCATACTACACCATAAATAGAACTCCAACCCAAGCTACCCTATTCTCCTTATGGGTCCAAAGCCATTCTACCATTAGAAGTTTAGCCCCATCACTAAGGATAGAATGGGTAGTAAAACCACTATAGAGCAAAATGCCAAGTTGTTAGAAGAGCTGAAAGGTTTGGAGGAGAGACACCTATGGGCATGCCAAAACCTCGAGTTGTATGAAGCCGGGATGATTCAAGCTCACAACAAGCTGGTCTGTCCTAGAGCTTTTCATGTAGGAGAGCTTGTTTTAGTTCTAAGAAGACTAATTGTTTCGTCAATGATGGGAGGCAAGTTTGAACCCATTTGGGAAGGCCCTTTTCAGAGAAGGCATACCAAGGATCTTATCAACTTATTAATTGTAAAGGGGAACACCCGATGCTTCCAATCAATTGGCTCTATTTGAAAAATTACTACCCATAAAATCATGTTTGAAAATAATTATCTTTAAAAAAGATTCTATTCCAATTCATCAAAATGTTCTCTTCATTTGAAGCATTATTTACTTATTTACGAATCCATCACAGCGCTACTAGAATAGGTGTGAGAGAACCCAAGTGACATCCTTTCTTGGTGAGATCATAACTGCCATTCATGGAACCATTTCATCAACTCTTAAGCATGTTTTAGGATAGGTTTAAGAGAACCCGAGCGGCATCTTATCCTCTCCTTAATACAAACATATAAACAAACACATATCTTTTATCTCTATTTTTGATGTTGGAGCAAGCCCCCTGGTACTCACTCACTAGTCTCAGTTAGCCGACATTTTGCTGTCTATCACCCTGGTCACTTGTCCGATGTGAGTCCCACACTTTCTTCTAACTCAACCATTGCAAACTGATGAGTGCCTTGTTAGTTTTATAGATCTCATAGTAGTCTACCTCATGTTGACTTTATTTAAGAAGATGTAAGCTTCACACGCATTCTTTTGAATTAGCCATCATGCAACTAGGTTGAGTATATTTGAGGTTTAGGATAAGTCTCCCAATGGTTCCTTTTCTCTTGACTACTTTTGATTTTTAAGTCCCCTCAATGGCATTCACCCATAGTCTCCCTAGGTTGGATAGCACCATCGAAATAAGACAGACTCTCCCAAGAATCGCTTGTAGAAGATGTGAGTCCCCGATGCTTTCTTCCTAGTTGATTGTCACAAACGATGAGCACCTTAGGTTGGTTGATGTTCACTATGCCGATAGTGACTCACCTGGATACACTCTTGGATATGAGTCCCTGCTTTCTCCTTGAGTTGACCACTAATACTTATAGACATCATCTTCTTTAGGGTTTTGATAAAGCCCTTAGTGGCCCTTCCTGGGGCACACTGATTACATCCTTTATGACCCTATTTAGATACCAAGGCTACTCTTGGATTGGCCCCTTTCCTAGTAGTCACCACTATGGTTGAAGAATTTATTCAGCGGAACATAGATTCTCCCTTGGACCAGTAAATCTGAGATAGGTCTAGGTTAATATAAGCTCATTCTCAGTATGATCCTTAGCAAACTAATAGGTTCTATGATAAACAAACCAAATGAACAAATTTATTTGCTTGTGGATTATGAATTCAAGCCCCCAGTGGCCCCTTTCCCAAGCAACATCATATCTTTAGGGAAGTGTCAGCAAAACTCCCTATAGGAATTTCCTGACTATTCTTGCATCGAGATAAGTTCCTGTCGCCTCTCGAGTCACCCTTAGTCGTTTAATTTGTTTGCCACAAAGTTACCCTAGTGGTCATTTCTGATGTAAGTCTACACATTCTTTCTAGCATGATTGCCACAAACTAATGGGCAGCCCTAGGTCAGGGTGACATGTTACCTTGCTAATGTGTTGCCCTGGTCTTTATTCGAAGATATGAGTCCCCAAGCTTTCTTCCCAATTAAACCAAAAGGCACCCCTCTGGTTGGTTAGTTCTACCCCACGTAGACTATCCCTTTGGATTAATGAATCTAAGATAGGTCTAGGCTGATATTAGCCCCTTCTTGGTGGATCTATTGCAAACCGAAGGGATCCATCAAAGTAAAATAAATGAAATTAAAACAAAATTCAATTCAATTAAAATGAAATTAATTTTGACTATCTTTGAGCTGATTTAAGTCCCCTAGTGGAATTCACTAGTCAGCCTAAGGTAGGGTCCAATTCATTGCATTGCCAACAGATCAACCCAATGACTGATCCCTACTTTGGATGATGTATGTCTGCTACACTTTCTTCCTAATACGCTTGTCGATCAAAGGCAACCCCTTTGGTTGGATAGTCCTACTATATGGTTAGTAGACTACCTCTTTGGATTGGTAAATTTGAAGTAGGCCATAGACATGGCCCCACTCAAGGTCCATCACAAAACCGATAGGTCCATTTCAAAATTCAAAATTTAAAATCAAACAAATAAACCAACCTCACTAGTGGAGTCAAATTAAACAATCAAATCAACCAGAAGATGCAAATCTTTCCCCTTGGATTCCAAATTCTATTTCCCATGGATTTCACAACCTCTTATCCCAGTGGATAACTTGAACCTTTTCCCTAGTGGAAGGCTCACATACTCAATCCCTAGTGGATTCCTTCTTCACTCTCTTATGTCTTTAACAAAAAGTAGAGTCATATTGCACTAAGCTTTTATTCCTTCTACACCTCGTTTAGGAATAGATCATCTCTAGTGCAGGATCATTCACATTGTTGATCATCTCATCAACACCGCTCTACCTTGTCACACCACACCTATTGGGCACCCTTTGTTGACCTCTTTTGGAGTGAGCTCTCAACTTCTCCATCTTATACATAAGACTCTAGACACTAAGAGTTCCTTAGTCTTAAGACACTTCTAGTGGTGAACACTTAACCTAACCCTAGAGACTGAGGAGTTAGCTAGGAAAATGTTATGCCTTAGGGTATTAAGAGGACTTGCTTACCCTATAGCTTGAACCTAATCCTTGCCTCCCTCCTTCAAATCAATCCAAATCAAATCTTAAATCAATTCCAACTCAATTGATATTCTCAAATCACAAATCAATTCTAACTCAATTGATTTATTCAAATCCAAACTCAAATCCAAATTCTAAAATCCAAATCATGAATTAATTCCAAATCAAATGATTGAAACCCATGATTGAATTCAAATCCCAAAATCTTTCCTAAGCTTTTATTTCATCTTATGGACTTAGCCCAAACCAAACCAAATCACTCCAAACTCAAATGATTTTCTTATAACTATTTATATCTTCATTTATATTCATAAATATAAATGAAGTATAAAATAACCAAAACTAAACTCAAAATTAAACCAAAATCCAACTTATACTCTTTTCAAGCCAAATCCTTAAACTTAGCCAAATCATTCTTAGATCAATCCAAACCCTTGGATTTTCTCTTCAAACAATCACTCCTTCAATCACATGCCCAAATTTAAACATAAACTATAATAACCAAACCAAAATCAAACTAACCCAAGTCAAACCCATGTTCATCCTTTTTACTTAAAAATGTCAAATGAACCAAAACCCATTTGATAAATCACTTACAATTGGATTTTTATTTCCATCATAAGTCCATATGTGAGTTCAACCAAACTTGAACCAAGCCTTGATCAAGCCAATTAACCCATTTAGGCTCACTTGACCCAAAGTGACCTAAAGGACCTTTTTGAGCCAAATTCTAATCCAACCAAAGCTTCAATTGGCCAATTAACCCAAATTAATTGACCATGAACCCAACTTGACCTAAAAGGTCAAATCAACTTGAAATCAAACCAAATCAAAATTAATTGAAACAAAAGCTTGCAATATATTTCAAATGATCAACCAAGCCTAAACCAACCCATGACCCAACCTAATTAGGTCAAATGGGTCAAATTGGTCAACTTGACCCATTTGACCCAAATGAACCTAAATGAACCAACCAAATTGACCAAATTGGCTCCAAATTTATAGGTTTCCAAATGATCATTTGAACTTGACTAACCCAATTTTTGACAATTGTCAACCCCAACCCAAATGACCCAAATTTCACTTGAAATTTGGCATTTGAACCATTTCAAATTTATCATGGCTGATCAATCATTTTGATCAATGGGTATCCTATGACCAAATTCACTTGGAATTTGGTCATGTCTCTCTCACTTGGCATCTTTCATTGGTCCACATGGGCACCAAGGGAGGTGGAACATGACCCAATGAGCTTGGGTCGGCATGCCCAAGGCAAGGCCAAATTGGCCTCACTGGAAACTCAAAACTCAAAATGCACTCACATAGCACATGGGCATCCACTTGACCGAGATGATCAACAACGTCCGAAGGATTGCAAAGACTAACATAAATGATATACCCCTAAACCTGAGATGTAGAAGGAGTCAAGATCTTAGTGCAATTCAAATCAACTTATGCCAAGGGCATAAGAGAGAAAGAAAGGATCCACTGAGGGATCAAGCATGTGAACCTTCCAATAAGGAAGCAGGTCCAAGTTATCCATAGAGGATAAGATTTTGAGTTGGTTTGATATGATTTGGGGAGAAAAGATCCCCTGGGGATTAAGATTTATAACATGCCGGGGATGAGTGCATGAACCTTCCACTAAGGAAGCAGTTATCCACTAGGGATAAGGACTTGATTTGGCTTGATTTCATGAGGGTTATACTAAAAAGGGGTATGATTTCTACCTTGCTGGGTAGGAATTTGATTTGATTTAATTGGTGGGACATCCACTAGGGATGAAAATTTTATTTGATTTGTTAGCTTATGATTTGAGGCTCCATCGGGAAAAGATATGAGTTTTGAGGCACCGCTTGAGATATGAGTTCGATCCATTGGGGATAAGATGGGTTTAATATATGGAATTCTTTGGTTTATTTGGGTGAAGTATCCACTAGGGATATGAGTGGATGGATTTAATTTGGACCACTAGAGGGAGGATGATTTATCTGCGATGGATCTACTAAGAAGGGCTAATATCACTAGTCCTATCTTAGATTTACAAATCCAAAGGGATAGACGGTGTAGAGCTAACCAACCTAAGGGGTGCCTTTCAAGGTGCAATGGTCAAGTTAAGAAAGCTTGTAGAATTATAACTTCCTAAATAAGGAACCACTAGTGGTGATATGATAACAAATCAAACCCGACCAAAGGCATTGAGTGAATGCTACGTGGACTCATATTGACTCAAGAATAGTCAAGATCAATTTTATTTTTTAGATGGACCTTATCGAGGTGTGATGGATCTACTAAGAATGGGCTAAAATTAGCCTCTTCCTG